>OX579651.1:2655022-2787717 GCA_951230895.1 Carpatolechia fugitivella
GTTTCATGTTTTTGTGTGCATATGTGGCGTAAGATCGAAATATTTGCTCTGCAGGTTCAATGCTTTTAACGTTGATATGAACGACCACGCAAGCTAAAGTGGCAATGGTCTGTCGCAGAACCGACGAGCGTTGGAGCAGACGGGTTCTCGAATGGAGACCGCGTCTCGGGAAACGTAGTGTGGGACGCCCCCCTGCCAGGTGGACTGATGACCTGAGAGCGTCGCTGGTGGTGGCTGGATGAGGATAGCGGGTGATCGTGCGCTTTGGCGTGCCTAAGGGGAGGCAGCAGTCCAGCAGTGGACTGCAATAGGCTGATTGATTGATTGATTGATTGATGAACGACCACTTGTTAGTCAACGTGTCAATTATATCATCTTCATTTCAGCCGAAAGTTGCTTCTTCTTCTTCTTCATCATCATCATGTGGGTTGTAAAGGTCGACAACCGATCTCACAAACCCTAGTGTCAGTGTTATAGAGCCGCCAAAGGCCCACTCGGCTCGTGTAGCGACTAGATAGTAGCCGGGACCAACGGCTGGACAAAGACCTCCCCCAAGGATCCCCACAATGACCGCTCCTGCGGCTTCCCGCTACCTTCACCAGATCTTCGGTTCACGGGTAATCCCAGAGACAATAAAGACAATAAATACATTATATAAGTATTTATGTGACAAATATATTTATTCTGTAAAATCCACTTTAAGTATTATTGCATGTGATATAATATTTATTAAATTATTTTGAATTTATTGTTATAATAATCAATTGGTCATATTTTATTAAATTTTTGCATACCAATATTTGGTTAAGGGGCTTGTCACGAATTTTCCATGTTTTATCTAAGCTATATTTGACGTAAATCGCAATGTCTGTAGCTGAACTATGTATATAGTAATGTTAATGATATTTATAGTCCGTTGGTAAAAATGAAAACACGATGGAAATAATTTCATTCGATAAAATTATATCATAAAGTTCAGTCTTCCAGTTTTGTGTGGTGACGGCAGAGTAGAATACATTTGTCACCAACCCCTTCTCTTCCTGTGAGTGTCGTAAGAGGCGACTTAGGGACTACACATTGAACAGGGAACGGGCAGCAGCGCTCTCTGATACAGTAAACTTTTAATCTGCGATCTCCAACCCGCCTGCCAAGCGTGGAGATTATGGCAAAACCCTCCACTTAAGTGCAGGAGGCTCATAGTCCAGCAGTGGACTGTAACGGGCCGTTGATAATTTGGTTAAATGTGTGATACTAAATAAGACAAATGTAAGAACTCTTCTCACCACATTTATTGCAAATAAAATTTTCATTTCATTTCATTAACTTTTTAATTTGAAATTGTTCCAGTTTTGGGGCAACTTTAACCGTGCTCAACAACGTAGTATTGTTTTGAGAAGTACGAGTAATCGAGCATATATTTGAACATCAAATACAGTCTGTATAATGCAAATATTTTATTTTTATTTTTGCCTTCATCACGGCCTTCATAACACCGGTCAAGGTCTGGGCATATTTGAGGTGATTCGAGCTCATTGTTACGAAGATGAAGAAATGCGAAATGATAATATTTTGCATATAGTGATTACTTTACGACTATTGTTAAACAATGGTGTCGATTCGGCATACGCCCAACTAAACTAAACTAAAATTAGTCCGTCATTTTCTAACATTTTTAATTGAAAAGGGACCGAAGATCAAATTCAAACTGAAAGTCTTGTTTTAGTGCCTACCTAACACCATGACGAATAAAAAGCCACTAAAATTGACAGTTAGTCGTGAAGTCAAAGACAAAAACAAAACCGATGATCTTCGGTCCCTTTTCAATTAAAAATGATAGAAAGTGACAGGACTAGTTTTAGTTTAGTTGGGCGTATGCGGAATCGACACCAATTTGTTTTGATTTTTTTAATACATAAAATATACTTTATTGCACACAAGAAACACACAGAAATATACAGTAAAAAAATAATGTACAGATTTATTGCTAATGTAGCAATTTCTTCCAGGCAACCTTGGCGTATAGGAAAGCACAAAGAATACTGCGGGATAGTGCATTATATAATTTACGTAAGGAATAGAAATACAACTCAATGCGCTTTTACGTTTTCCATTCGGAACTAAAACGTATTTACGGAAGCTATTAACGCAAACGCGCACATGGTTACTTCGTTTACGTGTGAAAAACGTATTTATAGCCTACTAACCTTCACAGCGGACAATTTTAAGTATTTGTATTAATATCACGTATAATGTAAGTAACACAATTAGGCCGCCTGTTGACTCATCATATTTTTGTTCAATGTTGTGTTATTTATTTCGTATCTGCTAGCGTAAGATTGTGAACTGCAACTAACTATTTACAATTTCAAATCAAAAAATCAAAACAGCCCGTTACAGTCCACTGCTGGACTATGAGCCTCCTCCACTTAAGTGGAGGGTTTTGCCATAATCTCCACGCTTGGCAGGCGGGTTGGAGATCGCAGATTAAAAGGTTACTGTATCAGAGAGCGATGCTGCCCGTTCCCTGTTCAATGTGTAGTCCCTAAGTCGCCTCTTACGACACCCACGGGAAGAGTAGTGGTTGGTGACAAATGTATTCTACTCTGCCGTCACCACACGGCACACAATTTACACACAATTTACAATTTAACGTATTATTTCTCGATAGTTTATAATCTATCGATGTCAAATCGTCAGATTGTGAACAAAGCTGCAGAGTTCATAATCTGTCGGGTTTTATCACTCGTAAAATTGTGAACCGTGTTCCTGACCTTGAATTGGGCGATTAGACCTTAAGGGGCTGCCCTATGTGAACACTAGCGCCACTTCGATAAAAATCATAATTTAGTCAAAACACAAAATATCAAAAATATGGACGAATTCATCAAATTGTTTCATAAGTCTTGTATGTTTATTTTAGAATTGATTGATTCAGTAAACTATGGTTAATTGTAGTAACAGATAGTGAAAATGCTAAAACGGCCGTTTTTTGCACATTTGCTATCTCTTACTACAGCGTATAAGGTTTTTTTTTCAATACCTACACTTCAAATAATTATTGATAGTACAGATTTTTTTATATTTTGTGTTTTCACTAAGTTATGACTTTTTATCGATCGATAGTGTTCACATTTATATGGTAGCCCCTTTAGCATCGATAACACTTTCCAAATTAAAGGAGGTTAACTACCGGTCACTGCTGTTACAGAACTAATGTAGATGCCTTGTCATTTTGCGTATCTGACATTATGCGTGTCAGACTTTTTGCATACCCAACATTTTGTCGTATAAATCCTACTTCTTTTTCTTTATCTATTTTTTTTTTCTTTTTTTTTTTTTTTTTCAAGTTGTCTATGTCTACATTTCAGCCGAAAGACGTTCACGGCAAGACCGGTCGTTGTATAGATCGGTCGTTGGGGAGGCCTTTGTGATATATCTTAGATCCAGTAAAATATATTCGCTTACAAAATGGAATACGTGTAAAAATACCCCATCATCACATCACATCACACTTCTCATCACATCGCACCTCATATTATAATATGTTTGTTACTCTTTCGCGCAAAAACTACTGAACAGGTTGGGATGAAATTTGGAATAGAGACAGTTTATACCCTGGATTAATACATAGGATACTTTTTACATGAAAAAGTCTTATTCCCACAGGAATAACTTACACAACGCGAGCGTAGCCGCGGGCGGACCGCTAGTAATACATAATTGTGTTTGGGGGTGTTGTGTGTATGTGTGTTAGTTTGGGGGATGTATGTATGTGTGTGTGGGGGGTGTGTGTGTTAGATCCAGTAAAATACATTCGTGTACAAATGGAATACGGGTAAATACCCTATTATACATGAAATGAAGTACCTACACCTACTTGACCCTGCACGTTGACCGTGACATGTGTCGTGGCTTCGTCGTTCACGCATCATTAGGCGCCTGCGTAGAGTAAACACTAACAATGACAGCTTGCCGAGACGACAGATGCGAAAAACTCAAGTCCTTTTTTTTTTATTGGCTTGGTGCGGTTTGCACATCGCCACAGTCATTTTGTTAAAAAGGAGGAAACGTATAATGTATTATAAAATATTAAATTAGGATCGGAATTTGGATAGGTTTCAGAAGGGATTATCCTTTGTATAGGCGGCCTAGAAAATGGTTTACCTTTTTTCATTCAGTTTTCATCGAAATTTTACAATAAGGTGTAACCTCGGATCTGACAGATCAATTTGCAAACAAAAATAATCTTTGTCCTTACTAATATTATAAACGTGAAAGTTTGTATGTATGAATGGATGTTTGTTACTCTTTCACGCAAAAACTACTGAACGGATCGGGATGAAATTTGGAATAGAGATTTTGTACCCTAGATTAACACACAGAATACTTTTTACGGGAAAAAGTCTTATTCCCACGGGAAAATCTTATACACAATGCGAGCGTAGCCGCGGGCGAGCCGCTAGTTGTTCCATAATTTGCAACAGATAATTAACCTATTTTTTGGTCGACTATACATTCGACACCAAAGATTTGTTTGCTATGCCATCAAGATCATCATTATGAAATTACGTTCCGGCGCAATGCTTTAGTTAGCTCCCAAGAAGCGCAAACTCAAACCACTTTTGACAATATTTTGGGTGTAAGTTTCGTCGTACACGAAGCCCGATTTTTACGTTTTTAGTGCACATAGTGATAAGTTGCCAGTAGCGTTGAAAATGACACGTAAAATACATGTATCTTTCAAATTACCCTTGTATTTTTCAGTAAAATACAGAAACTTTCCTTGCATTTTTGAATCTTTCGCAAATTTATGTTTTTTATATGTATTTTTCGCATTATTTATTCGCAGTGTAATAAAATCAAATACAATACCTAGCTGAGCATTATTGATATCCATGTATGGGTATACAAAAATTAAATGAAATTAAATATACTCACCGGCACATCTAACCGCCCACCCTTGTATTTCGAGTTAATTTTAAACTACGCTTATTGTTATACATTACAACATATTTATTGATAATTTTACGATAAATTAAACACACTTAAATAAACGTTAAATTAACTCCTTTTTAACTAACATCAGCTGTAACTAATAGAGTTATAAAGAATCACGAATATTCCCTGAAATGGAGGGTGGGCGGTAAGATGTGCCGGTGAGTGTATATTAGAAATCATCATCATCAACATCAACAGCCCGTTACAGTCCACTGCTGGACCATGCATGAGCCTCCTCCACTTAAGGCGGGGTTATGTGGAAATAGCGCCCATAGTCGCTACTTTGACGATCAAATACCAGCACTTCTACTGATGCTATAAATGTAAAAAAATATATGCTAACAGAATATATCCTTAATTAAATTTTAAATCGAGTAGAATTTTTAAATACATTATAATTATTTAGAAATAAAAAGCACAAGTTTAAAAAAAAAGCAGCAAAAAAAATATTTTACATCCTAGATCTCGTAACTTAAAGCGATAACCATAGTTTTTTTTTCGTAAATATAACTTGCCAATTACTGACTTAGATATTAAATCGATCACATTTTTCATAAACTCTGCCATTTTCTGTTAATAAGCAAAAGAGTTCAAGAAAAACGAGTTTTTAGCACGATTCCTGCGCAGTGTCGGACGTAACCACCGTGAAGCATCGCACGCTAATATGAACGTTATTTCAGTAATGCGTCGGTTGAACTTTCAACTAAACCGCGTTGAGTTGCTAATTTTTGCAATAACCCGGCCTTAAGTGGAGGGTTTTGCCATAATCTCCACGCTTGGCAGGCGGGTTGGAGATCAATTATATAATTTAATTTAGTTTACTTTAGTTTCATTTTATTTTATATTTACAAAATTAAAACTAGTATTTACTATGAATATCATAACATAACCTGACACGCCAGCGTCGAATATTCGTTCATATTATTTCGAAATACGAAAATATTAATTTGTGATAAGATTCGAACCACAAGAAAGCAGCTACTCTTGGAAACATGTAAAAAAATACATTTTACGTTTAACGTGATTAAGCTTTCCTAAACTCATGTTTTTTTTTATCTCTGTAACGAGGCATTCGTCCTCTTTCCTGTTTTATGACTGGCAACCTTTCTTGCTGGCAGTTTGATCTTTCATTTTAAATTCATTTTCAAATTTAGATTTCTTACGTTTTGATTTTGTCTTTTTATGCTGATTAAAAAGTAGCGCCATATATTTTTTAATAGAGTAACAGCCTCCGTGGCCGAGATTACGACGCTCATTACCGTTACGTTCCGGGTTCGATTCCCGGTGAGGACAATGAAACTTTCCCCAGTTTGGTTAGGATATTGCAGGTTGAATCATCTGATTGTCCGAAAAGAAAGATGATTCAATGCTTTGGAAGGCATGTTAAGCCAGCCTCCTGCAGACCGTTGCAGCGAGACTGGACGTGGACAGTGCTGTTATGAAGCATTGGACACGTTTCCAGCTCGCCAAAGACACAAAAATTTCATAATAATAATTTCATATATTAATAAATTTAATTTATCTACTAACATAGCATAAGTCTTCTTTGTTACTAATTATGTATGGACAATGTAATTAATATACCTATACTTTTTTACATTCTGCATAGCAATAAGAATTGCTGATTTCATTGTTTATAGTTGACCATGTCATGTTTTAGATTTAAGTCTTTACTGATTCTAGGTTAAATTTATATTGAAATAAAATTTATCTCATCTTATCTTATCTTAATGTTTGTTTTTTTTTTTATTTGTTATATTTGGTTTGCCTTTAAGACATCCAAAATAAATATTACAATCTAGCCTAAAGACTAATGAGTAATTAAATTTTAACTTAAATTGCTAAGTAGATGTTAGCTAAGAATGTGTCCATCAACACTTTTCTTATTGTCTCTATTAAGGGGAAGACACTTTGTTCGTGTGTTCTTTACGGGAAGCACTGACTGCACTACATTACACTAATGTTTACTAAACTAACTCAAAGGGTTTTGTGTAAATGTTTGAAATAAAATATTTTTTTTTTTTTTTTCGTTTTCAAGCCGCTGGTCCCCGCTACTATCCAGTCGTTACACAAGTCATGTCAGTGGCCTTTGGCTGCTCTATAACACTGACACCAGGGTTTGTGAGGTTGGTTGTCGACCTTCCATCCAACCCACACGAAGAAGAATATGTAATAGCTTCAATTATATTAATATTCATTTAATGTTTTTTTTTTTTTTCTTTTTTATCTATGTGAGAGAAGAATAATAAAAATATTTCTATTTTTCTATTTCTATTTTTTCTAATTATGTATATAGTTCAAATCTGGTCTGTCGTTCGCTTAACCGATGGTATGTGTTAGGTATGTGTTCATACGTATACGTCTCAGCCTCGTTGGTTATTGCTGGCAGTAAATACATTTAGAATCGTCGGGTTTATTTGAATTTAGAAAAAGCAAATATGTTTGGTACGCTCAAGAGCGGATTCTATGGTCTGTCCTTACGAAAACCCGTGTTTGAGGAAATTATTATAATAATAATAAATAAATTATTTATTTAAGCTTCTTCACTTTGACCTTAAATTATACAATATAATATTTCTCATAACTTACGATAAGCAAAAGGTAAATCAATAAACTACTTCAATTATATACACGTCTTGATTCTTTAGTAATACCGCTCCCCCCCGTCGCACAATATACAGCTAGGCACATAATCTACGACGTTACTTTCAACAAAACAAAACAAGAAACGGAATCAATTTGCGGTCAAACTGGTATTAAACTTCAGAGCAAGTACCTAACTTACCGACTTGTTATGTGAATTTTATTACGAAACCTAATTAATTAACGTAATTACTAAGATGCTTATACAAGGTATAATTATTATAATAACTTGCCCAGGAAAAGAGTATTTTAAATCTAACACCATGTAGGTAATAAAAGTAAATAAGATGTAGCGCGTCGGTGGTCTAGTGGCGAAGGCCGCTGCCTCCTATTCGGGAGACGCCAGTTCATACGTACGAATTATCGAATTTTGAATTCATTGTACAGTGAACAGCTCATCAAGCTATACACCGGGGTATCTAGCGCGTTGGTAATACGGCCAAGTTTGCAACAAAAATGTATAGCTTGATGTGCTGCCTACTGTACGTTTATTCGACGCTTTTCTCTTACAGTGAAGGGACATATCGTCAGAAAACCTGTTCACCACACCAGCACCACCCTGGACCGAGTCGGTAGACTCTAACGGGTGACAGTGATCACAGCTCGATTGACTGCAATGGTCACAATTAGGACGGCACGCGTTTGGTGCGTTGTTGGTATCCACCTCTTGTAAGTATATAATATCATTGATATTAATATTATTATATTAGACTAGACGGGTGGTACCCGAGAGGTTTGCGTTATTAATTCATCATCATCAACAGCTCGTATACCTACGTCCCCACCGAGGGGCTCAAGCTTACCCTGAATAAGGGCGATCAGGCCTTAGTCGACCACGCTGGCCCAGTGCGGGTTGGTCGACTTTACACATAACTTTTGAATTTCTTGGCGGAAATGTGCAGGTTTCATCACGATGTTGTCCTTTCACCGTAAGAGCGTCGAGAAACGTACGGGCGGTGACAGTGACACCCGAGACAGATGCGCGTACTTCTCTGCCTCAGGTAATTTTGTAACCGATAGTATTATCACATCAACGGCCCGTTACAGTCCACTGCTGGACTATGAGCCTCCTCCACTTAAGTGTTTGGTTTTGCCAAACATACATTTGCCGAACATATCCATCCATATTAAAATTCTACATATGAATTCGAAATTCGAAAACACATTGGTACGTGGTGGGTATCAAACCTGCGCCTCCCGGATGGAAGACAGCGGCCCTAGCCACTACACCATCGACGCTCTATTTAACACGTTTATATTACACTAGCTGTATGCCCTCGAATATTCCCGTGGTTAAAAAAAATCCCACGGTAAAAAGTAGCCTATGTTGGTCCTGGGATGTCAAACCATCTTTGACGATTTTATGTTATGATTATGATGACATAAGCGACCCAAGGTGTCTTTGTTATCGCCCACAAAAAGGTCGTCACGTATTATCTAAATTACACATGGATGTTGGCTATTTAATCACCTTTCAAATTGACCCTCCGACCGCCTTTAAAATTATAATTAAACTTGATCGATATTAGAAGACGCCGTGTGGTGACGACAGAGTAGAATACATTTGTCACCAACCCCTTCTCTTCCTGTAGGTGTCGTAAGAAGCGACTTAGGGACTACACATTGAACAGGGAACGGGCAGCAGCGCTCTCTGATACAGTAACCTTTTAATCTGCGATCTCCAACCCGCCTGCCAAGCGTGGAGATTATGGCAAAACCCTCCACTTCAGTGGAGGAGGCTTATATTCCAGCAGTGGACTGTAACGGTCCGTTGATTTGATTTTTGATTTGATATTAGAAGAAAACTACGACAGTGTAATATATGTAACAGTCCTATGTAAAGTATCGATTCATCATCATCATTATGAACAGCTCATATACGTCCCCACCGAGTGGCTTGAGCCTACCCTGAATTAGTAGTAGTACTGTCTCCGGTTTGGTTAGGATATTGCAAGCTGAATCACCTGATTGGCAGATTTTTTTAATTTACCTCGTTCTTCTCTCGAAAAATCTACGTAGGTATGGAGCGTAACTCTCGGCGTAGGACGTTGCCATGGCGAGAAGCGTGAGGAGAAAGAATGGTCCTTAAAAAGGGGCCGTCCCGGATAGTGAAGAACGGAAGTGTGATAGTCCGAAAAGAATAATTTTGTGCTTTGAAGTTCACGTTAAACTGTTGGTTTTAACTTGATGATTGAAATAACACTGACACCAAGTTTGTGATGTCGATAATCAAACCAAGAGGTATGATTATGAACACTGGTAGGTAAAAAGCCCTTTATATAACTAAACGTCTAGGTTCGTAAATGTCTGAAATAGAAATCCGAAATTTTGGTAATGAATAAAGATAAGTTGACCCGAACTCTGTAATAACTTGTTCGAAACTAAACTGTTTATAATATCTGAAATTGCGAGACGGAGAGGTCAAACGGTTATTTATTTTGTGGATGAATCTCTCTTATAATATAATAGCGAAGTTAGGTTGTCTGTCTGCTGTATGATTCTTTGTTATCGTGAGGGTAGTAAAGTAAGCAATGATGTTATACCTATATTATATGAAGTGGGGTAGATGTCGCACTAAGGAGATTAAGAGCGTCGGTGGTCTAGTGGCTAGGGCCGCTGCCTCCCGTCCGGGAGACGCGGGTTCTTTCCCTACCACCACGTTAGTACGTGTGTGTTTTATATTCCGAATTCATAATGTACGTTTATTCGACGCTTGAAACATCGCGATAAAACCTGCACACTGCTACGAAGAAATTCAAAGGTTGTGTGTGAAGTCGACCAATCCGCACTGGGTCAGCGTGGTCGACTAAGGCCTAATCGCTCTATTCAGGGTAGGCTCGAGCCCCTCGGTGGGGACGTATGTGAGCTACCAACCAGGATTGTTTCATGACTCCACAATGATTATCAATGACATGAAACTTGGCATTCAGGATAGTCTGCTAAGATTTTTAATTAAAAGTAATTTTTTAGTTAATCCGAATTAATGACTGTGTTTAAAAGTCTAAATAAGGCATGTAAACCTGTTGGGCAACATCACGAAAAATTAGATATATTTTTGATGATTTAGGGGATCCTCTAACTAAAACGATCCCCTGGATCTGTTACTGCCTAAAGGAAAGAAATGGAAAGGATAGAAACGTGACGTGGTTTACCTCATTGAACGGCTTAATTTTTGTGTGCATGATGAAGTTGAACTTGCATAGCTCACAGGACCTGGTCTCCGAAGCCGTCAACCATTGCTGCAGACAGCTCTGGTGGACGAATTTCAAGCTCCCTGTAACAAAGGTAAAAGAATATTCAGTCAATTAAAAAGCAGTTTTTTTTTTATTTGAATAAAATTGAGATATTACAAAAACATTTTTGATGTCAAAATTAGTAAATACCGAGGACAAGGACCGGCATGTTTCTGACTGTGGTAATGGAATAAGAACGGCCGTATCTTCTGTATTTTTATTTTGTAATTATAATAAATAATACATCATTATCATCAACGGCCCGTTACAGTCCACTGCTGGATTATGAGCCTCCTCCATTTAAGTGGAGGGTTTTGCCATAATCTCCACGCTTAGCAGGTGGGTTGGAGATCGCAGATTAAAAGGTTACTGTATCAGAGAGCGCTGCTGCCCGTTCCCTGTTCATTGTGTAGTCCCTAAGTCGCCTCTTACGACACCCACGGGAAGAGTAGGGGTTGGTGACAAGGATAATACATAACTAACTAATAATTACAAAAATTACCATCTCTTCTTTTTTTTAATTAGGTTCATAAAACTGGGTACTATTCTAAGTACTTGCACAAAAGCAAAGAAAGTGTCAAACAAGGGTGAACGTACCCTACTCGATATGAACACAACATGTATACATAGCAAGCAGCTCAGCGAGATAAATTAAAGTTAAATTATAGACTAACTTAGTGAGTGTATCTATAATAAAATGGATAATACTATCTACCTATCGTTAAAGTGTCGTATCGTCTTCTGCTATCATTATCTTGCAAGTAATCAAGAGAAGAATTTCTGAAATCTGTGTTGATCTTCGTCTTATTGTGTAAGTAGTACTTGACCGCGTCTGCACACCGCTATCCTATGTAACCAAACGTCCGCAAACCCGCAAGTCCGCGCCCGCTATATTATTACTCTGGTAGAAATAGCGATTACTCCGTAAAAAAAAGTTTAGTATAGTAACTAAACTGACAGAAAATAGTTGGTGCGTTTCATCAACAGCTCATACACGTCCCCACCGAGGGGCTCAAGCCTACCCTGAATTAGGGCGATTAGGCCTTAGTCGACCACGCTGGCCCAGTGCGGGTTGGTCGACTTCACACACAGCCTTTGAATTTCTTAGCAGGAGTGTGCAGGTTTCATCACGATGTTTCCCTTCACCACCGTAAGAGCGTCGAATAAACGTGCATATGAATTCTTAATTCGAAAACACATTGGTACGTGTTGTGGATCGAACCCGCGTTTCCCGAACGGGAGGCAGCGGCCCTAGCCACTAGACCACCGACGCTCTCGTTGGTTAGTTGGTGCATTTAATATAACTTCACTTCCAGACCAGTATGGAAGACACGGTCGAGTTTGTCAACGCAATAAATCTACATACCCACATTGCATAATATATGCATACATATGCAAGCACTTAGTGAACTGGCTGCATGTTTTATTTATTATACACCCGTCACGATCTCAGTTTTATGGCAAACAAGTAAACACACTGTGACCTCGAATTATCTGCATGCATGTGTCATTTTCAGAGAAGAAAAAAATATTACAAAATTTTGTTTGTAATCATTTGTTATTCATCGTGTGGGTTGCAAGGTCGACAGCCGACGACGTCACAAACCCTGGGCCCTGTTTCACGAAGCAACAAGATACTAGTAATAAGTTAAAATTTGATATACATTGCGTAGCCAATTCGCCTAACCTGTAAGCTCTTATCGTTTCATCTAATCGTCTACGCAATGTACGTCGAATTGTACTTGTAATTGGTAACTTGTAGCTTCGTGACATGGCCCTCTGGTGTCAGTGTTATAGAGCCGCCAAAGGCCACTGACTTGGCTCGTGTAACGACAATTTCCGTAGGCTACTTAACGTGCTTTCCGAAGCACGGGATCGTCGATTATTTCGGTCAATCAGGTGATTAAGCCTGCAATGTCCTGTCCAAACTGAAGAAAGTCTTACAAAGAGATTTTTGTTTGAGAGTGCCCCACCGGGATCCGAACCCGGACTCTCCGTAATGAGACTCAAACGCTCGATCACGGCAGATATGTTATGTATGAGTCGTTATTCCCGATAATTCAAGAGTCATAATATAAGAAAAGAATAGTGAACCTTGATAACTACTTGTTAAGTATACATATATACCTATAGGTACAGTCAGGTTCATAAGTGCATCCATATCACGTGCGTCTATACTTTGAAATAACTAATTTCCTAAAAGTATTTTCTTTTCGGTCTTTGCTGTTATACATGACTGTATCTTGATGATATGTAAAAGTGACTTTTATTAAATATACGAGAAAAGGGTTATATTGTTAAAAAGATATTTCAAAGTATAGACGCACCTGATATGGATGCACTTATGAACCCGACCGTACAGATCAAGATGTAACAAGTAAATAAGTCGAAACAAGTTCTCTGTATTATGTCATACGGTCATACCGGTTTTTCTGAGGCATATCAACAGCAAGCTATATAGCTAGCTGGTATTAAATGTAGTACAAATGTAACAGTGAAGCATTAACTTTTATATAATCTGAATTTGGTAGTATTATTATTTACAGATATCCCAATTCCCCCTCTTTAGTCTGTGCCTAATCCATATTCTATTTTTAATTCATCCAAACAAGTACTTAAAAAATTGTCTATCGTCAACATCACACTACTTTTTTTTTTTTTTTATGTAGCCGTATTTCTGTCCCACTGCTGGGCAAAGGCCTCCCCTCGTTTTCGCCAACTGTCTCGATCTTGAGCCAGATGCCAAACCTTGTGGAAACTGTCAATGTCATCTCGCCATCGTCTCGGAGGTCGGCCTCGACGGCGACGACCATCCTCCGGCACCCATTCCGTGGCTATTCTAGCCCACCTATCCGGGTGCATGCGGCAGACATGTCCTGCCCAATCCCACTTCAGCTTTGCGGACTTTTGTCCAACATCTTGGCCACACTACTTATAAATGTGAAAATATATTTGGATGTTTAGAAGTTTGGATGTTTGTTCCGTTTCCACGCCTTAACTACTGAACGGATTTGGATGAAATTTGGAATGGACATAATAATAATAATAAGACATGTTTCCCTTTTACAGAATCTGCCAAACTGCATGGCGGTTTGTAGGCAGAAATAATACTCCCTTCTACTTACACATCTCATGTTTACTGCACTATATATCTATCTATTCTATTCTAATCTATTGTTGTTATTTTTTAACTATACATATGTTTTTCTAAATTCATCTAGCAACACTCACAATTTTTTTTCTTAAAGTAATTTTTGGTAGCACATTTTATCTTAACATCCTTAGGCAGGTCATTATACATCTGTACCCTGGATTAAAATGTATTTATTTAAAACATAAGAGATTTTTAATATTGATCTGGTCACTATAAGGTGTTGTTAGGTGAGCTAATTACGTAATAAGTTAAGACAGAAGGACTCTTAAGTAGGGACTGAATAAATTAACCGACTTGGTATTACATGGATCTCACAACTTTTTACGGTAGACTAAGTAGCGTGCGAGACTTGGTTTTTTTACAAGTTATGTTTTTGATGGCATTAGAATTTTAGATGAACAATGTTTCATACAAACTTCAACCTAGCGGGATAAGGGATCCCACCTAGACAGGAAGTGTCCAAAAATCCTTTCTTAGTGCTTGCCTTATCAACAGCTCATATACGTCCCCACCGAGGGGCTCGAGCCTACCCTGAATTAGAGCGATTAGGCTTTAGTCGACCACGCTGGCCCAGTGCCGGTAGGTTAGGTCCTTCACCGTAAGAGCGTCGAATAAACGTACATATAGTTTCGAAATTTGAAAACACATTGGTACGTGGTGGGGATCGAACCCGCGTCTCTCGGAGCTAATACCCATCGACACTACTAGTGCTTGCCTACGTCTAACAACTTTGCATTTTTCTGTTTATCTCTTGTGTGCAATAACTATATTCTATTCTATTCTACTTTCTGAATGTAATATGTTGCATGTATCTGCCAGTCAGTCAGTTTTTCCTTTTAAATATACAGTCTGATACTAAATAAATAAATACTAATATTATAAATGTAATTCTATCCAGTTCTCTAAACACGTTTGTGCTGTTGCCATCGATTTCTGCACGCCAAAATAACACGCCAACTGATCGCGGCCCAGCAGTATATTTGTGCATTTGACATTCAATGACTAAACAGTTCAGTGAATTTGGATAAGAATATTAACTTAATGCTTAAATGGAGTCTATTTCGAGATGTGAAATCATAAAAAAAAAAAAATTATTTTACCACAGAAAAACCATCCTATGAGAAAAAATAATAATTTGGCAAAACATGCCTTAACTGTTTCTCCCACTGGCAGAGTGGTTTGTCTATGACCTGTGTACCACCTAAATCCCTACTTACCCCACAGGAGGTATAAGCATGACAATATCAAACTTTCCGACCTAGAAAGTGATTATTTTATGCTAATTTATTCTGATTAATGTGTAATATGATGTTGCAAAAATTGTCGTGTTAAATGTCACAAGTTCACAACATTTAAATATTGGGTAAACACATTGTTATATTGTTTCCTAATATTGACTACTATTTTAGTAGTAGATGGTAGCCTAGGTGTGGGTATTCAAAATAGGTAAAATGTTTTGCACTATCCACAAACAACCATCTGATTCAATATGAACTGTGTCTGGGCTGGGCTTTATGCAATTTATTATTACAAATCAAACTAAGAACTATGTGATATTTACTACTTACTTAATTACACCGCTGGCTCAGCGATCCAAAGTGGATCTTGGCAACTATCACACTAATATTATAAATATGAAAATATATTTGGATGTTTAGATGTTTGTTCCCCCTTCACGCTTAAAGTTCTGAACGGATTTAGTTTGAATGAATGTAGATAGTTTGTAAAGGAATGGAGATAGTTTGTAACCTGGATTAACACATAAGATACTTTTTATGAAGTCTCATTCCCACGGGAAAATCTTACACAACGCAAGCATAGGCGTGGGCGGACCGCTGCTAGTGTGATATTTATATATTTATATATCAAGATTTTAAAATCAGAGCTTGATTTGTGTATTTTTATGTTGAGTGTAACTAACTTTTAGAAAGATGTTGTTTGATGAAAATACACTGAGTCAGTCAACTACCCCAATCATCAGTTATTTAATGTAGACTCAGTTAGAAACTAATTAATCTGATATTAGTTGGAGTAAATAGAATGAACTTAGTTGTTTCACTAAGTTATATAACTTTAAAGTTTAAGCCTACCACACATGTTTTTACAAGATCTAGAGAACATGTAAGTACAGAGACACTGCTGGTCCCTAAAAAAAAAAAATATAAATAAAAGAAATAAAAAAATCTCACAAAATTAAATTCACAAATGCTTGCAATGTTTATTGTTCAATTTAGACTAAAAAAATAATAGGTATAAACATGCATCAAATAACAATTTAATTGAACTTCATGGTGAATTAAATTACCTATTTCACACACATTATTACTTTGAAATTACATTGGCAAGAAAACAAGTATCAACTGTAAGCTATTAATATTAATGAGTAATACTAATACTTTTGACGACAGGCAAAGGTATAATAGGTATGAAGCACATCTGCTTTATATCCAGTATAGTCGAAGACAGAAGTGTACCATCGCCTTGTGGGGCCTATTCAATTAAATGCAACTTATGCTGTAACAATTTTTCTTAATTTATGTTTCTATTGCATGCCAAATTTTTTATGTATATGTATGAATCTTGTATGGGTTTGTGAGGCTGGTTGTCGACCTTATAACCCACACAATGATAATGAATCTTGTATATTAAATGACTTTTTTACTCTAACATCACATATAAATAAAAGACCAATATACTTTTATCTGTCTTTGTGTGTCCTTAGGCCACATATTCGATTCCTGGCCCACTAGAATATCTAAATAAAGTATATCTTATAAAAACTTTTTGGTTTTTGCTGTTGTTAGCCCGGTAAATATCTGTGTTATTAAAGTATATCTTTATCTAATTGCCTTAAGTTTAATTTAATTTCAGTGTACCATCAATACAAGCTTGAGTTTTTATCATTGATACGAAGAAGAAGACAAGCTGATTACGGAGTATGGAGTATTGAAAGTGATTATAAAATATGCCTTTACTTTGTCTTATTGGGAAGTCGTCCTTACTATGAGAGTCATTGTTTGTTTTAAATGGCAATGCAATGCAAAGGCAGGACTATGAGTATTGGTATAATAGAGAAGCCTATATCCAGCAGCTAGTGTGGGCATAATGATGAAAGCTTTGAGTAAACAAAATTCTGATTACATACCTTTTAGATAAACATAAATATAAGTGCCTAAGAGCAATTTACTCCACAGATCATAGGCAAGTAACCAGATAGTCCAAATTATATGTAAGTATGTAAGTAAATCGCTTACATAATAAATATGTTTGCTTTTTGCACTGAATAATTCATAAGCTACAAGGTTGATGTATGTAATAATACATCTGCCTGTTTTCTGGTAACTTGGTAATTTAACCAAATGTGGGGAGCAATAGCTTTTACTAATGTGACTTACCAAAAGGTAAAAAAAAATCTTGTCTGGTTTTGATAGTACTTAGCTTAAAAAAACAAATTAAAATCAAGAATTCAGTGATGGGACAGAGTAGCAGGTTTACCTGAGCAGTAGCAGGGCGCGAGTAGAGGGTTGTGGACCTCGCTTTCGCAGTGGCAGATGCGGCAGATGTCTCCGCTTGAATTGCTACAAGAGGTACGGCTGCTGCCCGATCCCGCGCGCACTGTTTCCCTGCCACAACCACCACCCCATTCCCAACTTTCTATGTCCGAAGAATTCTTTACGTTTATTTGCTGCACTGGCATTTTGACCCTTTCCTATCTAATATAACGCTCACAAGAGCCCACGTAACATCATCTTATGAAAAAGAACTGCGATAGTAAACGCATTGGGTATCGAAGGAACGATCCGACAGCATGTTACCGCCCCGCATACATTGAACGCGTGATTTAATTACACATGTTTACACACCGAGCCGCGACTTTGATAAACTGTAGGCGAATATTAACAATCAATCCACTAAAGTTTACGTCTCACTCCACCAACAACACGAAATTTGTTCATGAAAATATCAATAGTCGCTTGGCTGTCAAACTAGAATACCTACAACCACTCAGTCCCTCACAACTTCATACAAAACAAAAAATGTATTAACAGAGATACTTTCTGATGCCAATATATAACCTATTGCCATTTTAAACTAAAATGCAAAAGTTTTAAAATAATTACAATTGAAAAAAAGCATCTTATAAATATTTTGTAACTGAAATAAATAAAATATATTATTTTGTTGATAACAAAACTAAAATAAACTCAACAATACACTTCAAAACTTGTTTATGATAAACTTTTGTATTTATGCAAATAAACTTTTTTTTTAGTGGCAACACAACGAGAAAATGTCTGCCGACGCTTGGTTATTATTTGGGTGAATTTCTTTGTTTTGTTTGTTGTTTTGTTCTGTTTATAACTTTTATCCAACAGTTACGTTGCGTTAAGACTACTCCGCCGTATTGTTGTTGAGATATTGTGCCACCTGTTATATCGAGATAGGACTCTTTAGAGATATGTACTATTCGAGAAAGTGACTCTTAAACAGTGTAAAGTGTATAAATGATAAAACTATGAGTGCTGTGCAAAAAGACACCGCATTTGTGAAATTTGTGGTGTAAGGGAAAGACCACTGAGCAAGTAATCACTACGTTTTGAAAGACACAAAGTGGATAAACTTTTTTTAGCGAGATTTCCCTTAGATGAATATCGGTAAGTAAACATAACCTAAACCTAATAGTTACCCAGCCCAATCTGGCGATTATTTATATTAGTACAAAGGGCACATGACGTGAAAGGACCACTAGCGTGGGGGCTTTAGAATGCCGAATTGTGCATATAAATTAATATTCTTCAGCTTTCATTCACATTTGGCTTTCTAAAAAGGGGCGGAAAACTATGCCTGCATGGTCAAAGACGACCCTATGTATAAGTGATAAGAATGTGTTTGGATATCCATCTCAATGTTGTTGTGTCTAGTTCATTCTCACTATTGATTTAGATGGTTATGTCATGTTAATAGATAAATAAGCACAATATTGTATTTGAAAAAAAAAAACAATGATTTCAGGTGTAAGGAGTGGTTAAGAGTTGTTGGTAACCAGGATCTTGTACTCCTCCCCATTGAAAAACTGCATGACATGAAATATGTTTGCGGAAGACACTTTGCTCGGAAGGACTTCACAAAGACAGAAACACGTCTTAAAAAGCGAGCTATTCCCAAACTTTACCTCACAGCACCTAGCCTTGATGATCTGTTTTGCAGAGTTTCCTCTGCATATTTCAATGTGTAGTGAGTATTAATTTAATTATTTTTTAAGCTATTTATGTGTTAGGTATACTATTTTGATAACGGAGAGAATCCTAAAAACACTATTTCTAAAATTTATATTTCAGATCCCATTCCTTCTACATCTACACAGCAAGTAGATAATGCTAATCCTGCACTGGCATCTTCATCACAACAAGGAAATTATGGTAATTAATAAATTATTTTTTTCTTATATGAGTGAGAACCTTCCTTCCATGCTTTCCACATAACTTCCATGCTGGTCTAGGACAGAAATAAAAACACAGAATGTACCAGCTGCTTTTCTTCCGGTCAAGTCGTAAAATCCGACTGAGGGAAAGGGCTGTATAGTACATCTGTTTTAGGTGAAGAGCTGGCCACTTGTCACTATTCGTGCTACATTTTGGCTTGGGTGCCACCTGAGTTTCTGCTCACCCCGTGCGGGTTATGAGCATGATCTTATGTTAGTATGAATGAGAACTCATTCATAACATAAAATTGATGTAGGTATTTAGTTGTTTATATTATAAAGTTCACGATAAAATTGAAACAATAAAATTGAGTTATTAAAAGTTTTTAATAAGAAAAATATCCTATTGTAAAATACCTATATATTTCAGATCCTGTCCCCTCTGCATCTACACAGCAAGTAGATGCCAACCCTACCCTGCAATCTTCAGCTACAATTTCATCACCTAGCTAGATCAAAACGAAGAAAGATTTTGGAAGTAGTTGAAACACCGAGTGAGTAACAAAATAATACTTGTATCTCAATGTTAAAACTGGTTCTTACTGCAGTATTTATTACACTTCATAGAGGGTTAGAGTGTGGTTAAAATAAACAATCATAAGTGAAGAAGGCGAAAAGATTTGCAATAACGGAAAAGTAATAAAATTTGAATTATCAGAATCCCATGGAGTTGCATTTTACTTAGATAATTATTTATGCTTTAATATTTATTAATGTGACCCTAATTGCTACCCATTTTATATTACAGATACTATTGTACCTTCTAACTCTGTGAGTACAAGACAAGCAGATACTACAAATCTGGCATCCTCAATATGCACACGGACAATTTCCGTAAATGAAGCAAAACAAAGGATAAATTCACAAGCAGTTAAAACACAAGGTGAGAGAGAACACAAGAAATGAAATCAGTCCCGACTTGCCCCTGGGGTGCTCATATAAAGGGTTTTGTGAAACAATATAAAATGTTAAGGGTCTACTAAGCACATGTTGCACATTTAAAGTTTTTGTGTAGTTACTATGCTAACATATAATTAATAATAACTATAGATAAATAAATATTAGAATTTCTCTTTTTTACAGTTGTCAAAATAGATATTAAGCCGATGTTGATGTTTAATGGGTGCGTTCAGAACCAAATATTTTTTTAAGTCAAAGTCATAGTTTCTTATTCGAATTAAGATTTTTACAAATCATTTTTCGACGTCAAAGCTATCATGGATGGCACGTTTATTTATGAAATGTTGAATATGTAAATACTCATCTTATTTTAAAGAGCAAATATATCATATTTATGTTTTGTTTAAGTTTATTGAAGTGATAACAATTATTTATTGGTGTATTTATTTTTTATAGCACTAGAATTGTATTTAAATTTTTTATTATTATTATTATTATATCATTACATAATCATTATTTTATCATAAAATAATAATTATTATTATCTTTGTTTGAATATTCTAAATTAATAATTACAATAATTTTTTTTAATTTATGAAATGTCGAATATAATAGATACATGTCATTACTCATCTTACTTTAAAGAGCAAATATATAATATTTATGTTTTGTTTAAGTTTATTGAAGTGATAACAATTATTTATTGGTGTATTTATTTTTTATAGCACTAGAAATGTATTTAAAGGAATTTTTAATTATTATTTTATCATTATTTTATCATAAAATGATAATTGTTATTACCTTTGACTATTCTAAACTAATAATTACAATTTATTTTCAGACCTTGGACCTCGAGAAACTGTACAGAAAATGCTGAAGCTAAAAAAGAAAATACGTATGACAAGGAATACATCGAAACTTACCCTGTATTGAGCATACAGGATACTATAGATGCTGTAGAAGAAGAATTGAAAAAGATTTGATCAATGTTGATATGCAACCAGTTGTATATTTAAGTGGGTATCTCGTACACTGCATTTAAAAAAAAACATTAATGTGCTGCATGCTCTGAAGCATTATTAACTAAAGATCCTACAGACTCAATCTATGAATATATTAAACTGAGAGAGTGGTGGCAAGATAAAAGGTGCCTAACTTATCCTTCTTTGAATGTGTCACTATGTTCAAGAAAATGTAAATGCGTTTGAAAACAACATAATGACTTCATTGCATTTGATGAACATTCAAACTTTAACAATCACTGTTTTTATGGCGAACAGTAATGCTTCATTCGTGAAATGCACTGCACACCACGACAAACTTGTAAACACCATATTGTCACGCTTAGCCCTCATTTTGATTAGACGCCAGTGTGGACGGATAAATAAAATAATATCATTGAATGAAGAAAATATTAAAGACATGGAAAAAAATCATAACAAAAAGGTGTCGATAAAAATATTTTTTAAATTGTTTTTAGTTCAGGTAGTATTTAAATGTGCGTTACGCCAGCCAGAAAATGTCGAAAATCGTAATCTAAGTGCAATGGATAGTTAAATACAGCTTCTGTAATTGGTAAGCAGATTTTTAAATTTGGTAAGCTGATAGTCTTAATTTTTCGATAAAAACGGTTTCGGCTGAAGTAACCTTACCCCAGCCAGATCTTTTTTTGTCTAATGGGTATATTAAAATAAAGGTCAATTAGATATCAATTTGAAATAAATGTTAAAACTTAATTTGTGTTTGCTATGATTGCGAAGATATTTAAAATCCTGCTGTGGTAACATTCCTTTGTAACATAATATATGATAATAAAATTGACAAAGTATGTGTGTGGTTTTATTTCACTTATTAGAATAAACTAATTCGTTCGGTTCGAATAAAGTATCGATATCAAGGTCCCTCCCTAGTAGTAATATCGACAAGAAATTGTCGATACTGGTACATCACTAATAAGCTGTCAAGCGTGAGGATGGCTCAAAAGAGTATCCGAGTTCACACTATTTTTGATTTCTTTCATTTGTAAGGAAGTTGGGTCTCTGAACCCCCTTATATCCTCTTTGCAACCACTGTTACAAAATAACAGGCAATAACAGCTACTATCAAGTTGATACTAGTTACCCAGCTGGCTATTCAACCACCAACCGGAAACAGTACAAATCGTAAAAAACATGCGTGCGATTGTGCGAGGCGCGAACAAGACGAGCGAGAGTGGTTGGTGTCTGGTGATTGATGTGAAATTGCATTTGAGTTTGAGACAAATGGTGCGGCGAAGTGAAGAGGGTCGTGAGGCACGCAAGCTTGAATGTGTAGACCTCCGAGACCTAAAATATTTAAGGCGCATTTCCATTGTGCAAGTTCTTGCATGCAAGTATGACGTCACACTTTCGTACAAGTTACTTGTATTGTTAACTTTAATTTGAAACTCTGTGTAACGTTGCATATCACTTGCGCAGACAATCGTCACTTGCGCATTATGTTTAAGGCGCGTTTCTATTGTGCAAGTTTTTGCATGCAAGTATGACGTCACACTTGCGCACAAGTTACTTGTACGCAACTTGCATGCAAGTTGCATATCACTTGCGCAGACAAGCGTTAGTTGCGCATTATGTTTACAAATTCAAAACTACCTGCATGCAATTTGCAACCTGCAAGCAAGTTTACGTTTCCATTACTCAAGCTGCATGCAACTTGCAACTTGCATGCAAGCTACTTGCATTAGGGCGATATTCGGAATTAGTCAACTTGATTCATGCCGTCCTTACTTTCAGAAGTACAACATTCTTCCTTTACCCTGTTTGTATATTTTCGAGATATGTTTGTTTGTATACAAAAATCATCATCTGTTTCAACTCCAAAAAGACATAACTAAAAGAGCTATTCGCTCACAATATATAAAAAAACTATACCGACCACCAATAAGATTAACATTAGTTTCAAAAAATTCGTACATGATGTGTATTGATATATTTAATAAGCTACCAGATTCTTTTAAAAATTACACAGATGGTATAATTATATTTAAAAAACATGTTAAAACATGGCTCTTAAAGCATTGTTTTTATATATAGTCTTAAAGAATTTATAGATCTCAAATAAAGATGTACTTACATTATTATAGATTAATACTTAGATATTTGTTAGATAGCCTTTTTACTTTATTTTAATATGTATTTACATTTGATTGTTTTGTTGTGTTGTTATTTTTTAATTCATAAAAATTATCATGTTAAGTTTAAATAATTCATATTAATTTAAGTTCTTCTTTTGTGAATACACCTGTAAAGGTAGAGTTTAGTGAAACATATTATAAGCAAGTACAACCGCTGTATACACCTAAGTTCAATTCACATAATAAAATTTCATTTAATTTAATTTCATTTCATTTCATTTCATAATGGAAACGCGGCTTAACAAGTTCAAAACTACTTGCATGCAACTTGCAGCCTGCATACAAGTTTACATTTCCATTACTCAAGTTGCATGCAACTTGCACCTTGCATGCAAGTTACTTGTATAATGGAAACGCGGCCTTATTGGTCAAGTTGGGTTGGTTGGATGGAAAGCCGAGTGCGTCCACAATAGACCCTGGCAACACTGATCATGTTTGTCACTTCAACCTCTTTGACTTCCACTTCCGTCTTACCGTCAAGTCGTCTTTCTGTCAACCGGCGCGCGTTTTTGGTGTATTGTATTTGTTTATCGGGGTTTATTTCAATAATTCATTGAAATTAGTGCGTGAATATGGCTGAATTACCTTTTCAAGCGGAGTATGCGAAGTCAGGGAGAGCATCTTGTAAAGGATGCAAGGAGAAAATAAGCCAAGGCGCTTTGCGACTTGCAGTTATGGTTCAGGTAATAAAATATACGTGCCATGTCTGTCTCCCTGTCGATAAAAAATCCTCGTAGTTTGCCCGTCTAGTATTCCATTTCTTGTGAACTTGCTTTAGCGAATACAATCGATCTCAAACAAAATCCTTGGTTTTTCAAGTAACGTGCCGAAACCGGTCCCGTAAAATCCTTCGCCAAAGATCCCTTTTTTTTAACTTGTGAAGGCCGAATAACGAATTTTTCTAACCTAGGCATAGACCTTGATCTTTAAAAAAGATCCAAATTGTTAACATGTTTGTTTTATAGCGGCTATTGTAAAAATAAATAATGTTGGTCTTTCTCGCAGTCGGCGTTTTTCGATGGCAAGCAGGCCAACTGGTACCACGAAGAATGTTTCTTCCGGAAACAGCGAGTGCAATGCTTCAATGACATCGCCAATGCCAATAAACTCAAGCAAGCTGATAAAGACAGGATTAAAAAGACAATAGGTTTGTTCACCAATTTTCAAACTGAAATTTTTACTGCACACATTCCAATATACAATGCAGTGAAGCAAAGCTGCACAACATAATATTCTCGAGGACCAACTGACTCTCTGCTGCGCTGCAGCTTAATAGACTGCAGTGGAACGTGGTAGCCCAGAAAATATTCTCAAGGACAAAATATTCTCTGAAAATATTCCAGGAAATATTATCTGTGCTCTGCTGCATTGCCACTAGTACAGTGAAGCTCATTTAAACCAAGAGAAATATAATATAATAAGATAAGATAAGTTTTTTTTTTTTTTATACTTACAAATGTTTATTCTATTTTTATTAAGTTTCTTTAAAATTACGAAAATGGAAGCTTGAATAAAGAAATTAAGCCTTTATTCCTGTCATTTTTACAATGGTTTTACTGTAATTAATGTTTTTTTTACTATTAAACCTAGTCTTATTTACCACCTAGCATCTGCAATGTTATCTCTTGTGTTATTTTTGCCCTTTGGCATCTCTCCTAAAGTTTGCCATAGATATTTGTCCAAGGCCTCCCATCTCCATATTGCGATCAGAGCTTTTTTTTTATCAATCACCTTTTCAAACTAGATGGGAATGGTCCAAGACAGAGAGAAATTGTGGAGGAGGCTTTTACCCTAAATAAATATTTATATAAATATCTAAAAGTAATGTAAGATTTTTCTTATTAAATTACGAAAAAATTATTATGTAAATTAACCTTTATTATTATTACCTTTTCAAGCAGAGTATGCTAAGTCTGGGAGAAAACCCTGTGTTATAAATTCTACTCTTTCAGCTCTTCCACTCATCGCAACTTAAATAAAATATCATTATCATCAGACAACTAATTCAAAATATAAAGACAACTAATTTGTTATTTTTTGATGTATCAGACGAATTTTTTATTTGCTTTGTGAATTATAGCTGTAAGATTCTTAAATAAAATAAAATATCAAGGATAAGGATAAGAAACAGTGGCCTCTTCTTCGTCCTAGCATTTTCCCGGCCTAGTGCCGGGGTCCGCTTTCCTACTCAATCTTCTCCACTTTGTCCGGTCTTGTAAACTTAATAAAAGAAATATTGTCATAATTATTCAATAAAATTATGATAAAAATGTTATTCTTTTAGTGCAAGTTTAAATTCTGGTAATAAGCCATTTTTTATTTATCTTATTATGTGCAGAAAGCAACACGGGTATAGTGATGCCAGTTGAAGAGAAGAAAGGAAAAGGAAAGAAAGGCAAGAGAGCTGCTGAAGCATCTACCAGTGCTGTCAACATGCAAGCACTGAAGGACTTCTGCGTTGAATACTCCAAGTCTAGCCGAGCTACGTGCAAACATTGCGAAATTAAGATCTGCAAGGTATGTAGACTTATTTATAAAAGAATCTTGAGTCCATAGTAATCCTGTCCTATTTTGTCAGAGATGCGAAAGTCTGTCTGTTGGGGTTTCTAAAGAAATATTTTATGTTTGGCCAAGTGCGTCGGTGGTCTAGTGGCTAGGGCCGCTGCCTTCCGTCCGGGAGACGCGGGTTCGATCCCCACCACGTACCAATATGTTTTCGAATACATATTATGTACCTTTATTCGACACTCTTACGGTGAAGAAAAACAATGTGATGGAACCTGCACACTTTTGCGGAGAAATTAGTCGACCAACCCGAACTGGGCCAGCGTGGCCGACCAAGGCTTAATCGTCCTAAGCCTTAGTCGTCAGGGTAGGCTCGAGCCCCTCGGTGGGTTTACCATGGTGATTATTTTATTCCCATAGGAAAAATTACATACAAAGCAGGCTGACAGCTGCTAGTGTAATAAAACAATAATAATGTAAAGACTCGTGAAAGTGAATGATGTCTATAAAATTTGGACAGCGGATTGTTCTTAGGAGATAAGCAAGCACTAAAAAAGGATTTTTGGAAATTCCTTCCCTAGGGAGGAAAAAGTAGAAAGGGTTCGTTTTAAAAGAAAATTATGCAGATAAAGTCGCGGGCGGAATGCTAGTTTCCATATAGGTACTCTTATTGTATAAAAAAGGTTACTATAGGATATCTGATTACTTAGAAGACAGATGTCCATGGGAATATAGATTGTTTGAGTAGCAGGCTTTTTCGATATATAATAAGCATTAATTTTGTAATTGACAATATTTTATTTAAAAAAGGAAACGCAAAAGATGCGACGACTGTGGAGTTTCTTCGGTGAGCTCTTCTCCACAGATTCCGCCATTGTGTTAGTGAACTCACCCAAAAAAATGTAATAACGGATGAATGAATAATTTTGACTTTGACTTTTGACAATAGATTACTTAAAATTATGCACACAGTGACGTAATTTGTTTTTATCTAAGTGTTGCTTCCATATTTGAATCCAGATAATAAGAAAATTCATACAACACTGCAGATATAACCTTATTGCACATTTTTGGCTTCTAATAAAAACCATAATAAATATTACAGAGTGGATACATTTTAATTGTTATAAAACAGTAGTATTTGATGCATATAAAACCAAATGAACTTTTCTCGTTCTTTCCTCATAAACAAATTAATAATAATAGCTTTTATTTCCCAAACTAAGCATACAATTTTAAGAATCTAATAAATCTACAACAGTACATCAATGATTTTGTTATATAATTAAGTTTAGTCTAGTTAATTTATTTTATTTTATTCTGGCACCCATTTTCGGGTGAAGGCCACCTCCATTTCGTTCCATGTTCTCGGTGTTTCCAGCGACCGCCACAATATCGTCGCACCACCGACGCCGGGGTCTCCCTCGGGTCGGGGCGCGTCGCGCGGATACCAGTATAGGACCTTCTCGCTCCATCGTCCGTCTGTAGCTCTGGCAACATGACCAGCCCATCTCCATTTTAACCTGCATGCTAGTTCGGCAGCATCAATTACTAATTATAGATGAACAAATTATATATTGCAAATTTAAATTTAGCCATATACCTTTCCTGTCCCTTTCTAACGCTTAGAGACAACATTCGCTAAAAGAGAGTGCACTCTTACTTACTGCCTGTATCACTTTCAAAGTATTTTTATTTTTCATAATAATATTTACCCCATAAATAAAATCTATATATCAACAGCTCATATACGTCCCCACCGAGGGGCTCAGCCTACCCCGAATTAGGGTGACTAGGGCTTAGTCGACCTCACCAGCCCAGTGCGGGTTGGTCAACTTCACACGCAACCTTTGAATTTCTTCGCAGGAGTGTGCAGGTTTCATCACGATGATTTCCTTCACCGTAAGAGCGTCGAATAAATGTACGTGGTGGGGATCGAACCATCGTCTCCCGGACGGGAGGCAGCGGCCCTAGCCACTAGACCACCGACACTCACAATGAAATTACTTAAAACGAAATCTCGTTCGGTCGAGTTTAAATTAAAACCTTGATTTTTAATTGACAGGACGAAGTAAGAATTTGCAAGATACTGTACGACACAGAGATAGGCAAGAAATATGGTGGGCAGCCTAGTTGGCATCACGTCAACTGCTTCGCGGCGGATCGGGATACCCTGGGCTACTTGGCTGGTGGGGAAAGCCTGCCCGGGTTCAATAAGCTCAACAAAGAAGATCAGGATACTGTCAGAGAAGCAATCAAGTAAGGTTCACTTATATCATTCCTTATAATTATTAACCGAGCGAGCAGCGTCTCCGTTTCAGCTTGGCCAAAATTGGTTTTGTTGACTGGTTGTGCCACTCTACAGCCCGCGTTTCTCAACCGATCCTCGTGAAATTTTGTGAGCAGGTTTGATAAATTAATCAATTATTTCTGTCGAGTCAGATTTTGGAATTTTTTTTAAATGACTGAGTTATGGGTGATGCCAGCTTACAAGGTTTACCGCTGAAGCTGTTTTCCTCTACAGGTTACATTTCTCAACCAATTAAAAAAAAATGGAGTTAAATAAAAAGGGGTCGGGGGTAGGGGTATGTTTGTGGAGAAAAAATAAATATAAAAAGATATACAGACTCGCGAGGTCTACAGCTCACAGAGTCACTAGTTATTAATATTCTAATATTCGGAAATATGCATTCAAATCAGTTTTACCTGCATATTTTTATTATTACCTGCAATAAAATTTTAAATTAACAATACGGGTTAAGACTTTTTTACCCGTCGCCCTGAAGATCTTCAGAGGATTTGTTAGATGGGTTCCGTAATAGGCTCTTTTGCCTAGCAGTAATCACTCGGAACGGCTAGTTCATAGTTAGCACTGGTAGTTTTAGCTGTGATCTTAGAAACAGGGAAAATAGTTTTTTATATATACAGTGAACTAATTTCCCTTTTTCTAAATTAAAAATTGTAAACTCTGCACTTCATACTATGATAATAAAGATTTACAATAGAATACCCAACTATTTAAAAAATTACAATAAAATGGCTTCTTTCACCAAACACCTAAAATCTTTTCTCATTGCTAAAAGTTACTTACTACGAGGGCTGCTATTTATGTATCCGGAATAACAAAAAATAACAAACATCTATAACCAAATACACTTTTATTGCTTTTCAAAATATTCCCCGTGATGATCGATGCATTTTTTCATACGTTGAAACCAACTTTCGTAGCATTTTTTCCATTCTGTATCGGGTATCTCCAAAACGTACGTTTTGAAAGCATCAACGGCTTCTTCCCGGGTCGAAAATCGGTGTCCACGTAATTTGTTCTTCACGCTTGGGAATAAATAAAAGTCGTTGGGTGCCAAGTCGGGACTGTACGGCGGATGACCCGTCAATTCGATCATTTGACTATTTAAATACTCCGTTGTTGCGGCCGAGGTGTGACAGCTGGCGTTATCGTGGTGAAGGATTATTCTTCGTTGTCGATTGTTCTTGCGTATTTCTCCAAAGACTTCTGGCAAGCAAATGGTGGTGTACCATTCAGATTTAACCGTTTTACGATTCTCTAGTGGTACTGTAGCCACATGTCCACTAATACCAAAAAAGCAGGCAACTATTTGCTTCTAAGTGCTTTTTGCACGAACAACTTTAGTTGGGTTTGGCTCATTTTGGAACACCCAAACCGTTGACTGCTGTTTAGTTTCGGGATCATACGCATATATCCAAGATTCGTCTCCTGTGTAGATATTATGAACAGCTTTTGATGTACCACATTTGTATTTTTCTATAATTTTTTTGCACCAATCAACACGAGCCTGTTTTTGTTCAACTGTTAAGTTGTGCGGGATCCAACGAGAACAATTTTTTTTTTACAGTCAAATGTTCGTATAATATTTGATAAATACTCGTCATACTAATGCCCAGAAATGCCTCTATCTCGCGATATGTAACAGCATTATTAGTTCGCGCACAGCATCAATATTTTGTGGTACAACAGCCGATTTAGGGCGACCTTCTTTAAAATCGTCCGCAAGCATACGACGACCACGATTAAACTCACTGAACCAGTGATACACAGTGGTTTTCGATGGGGCTTCCTCCCCAAAAGTCGACAAAAGTTGATCCATGCACTGTTTTGGAGTTAATCCACGCCGAAAGTCGTAATAAATCATAGCACGAAAATTTTCACGAGTCAAATCCATGGTGATGATAGACAATGAATTTTAAAAATGGCGCCACAATGTATAAACTATTGACAGATGAATGAAACAAACTTTATTTTACAGCCAAAGAGTTCTATTTTTAAATGTTATAATTTCTTTTTAAATATTGTTTATGTAAGTGGCCAGTTCCGGATACATAAATAGCAGCCCTTGTACAGCATCAAAGAATTCATGGATGACAAAGATCAATAATTATAATTTAAGTATGCCTCTATTTCTCTAAGTACCTAATCTAAATTGAGTAAAGATTTATTTATTATTTTATTAATTATAACTAATATTAATGCGCTCTCTTCCAAGGTTGCTGTGCCCTTACAGGGCGTCACTATTCTCTGGATGTATGTATGTTTAAGATTTTTACCAAACTGTGACTTGCAAATAAATTATTTTAATTTCCTTTCAGATCAAAGTCAGCCGATGAAGTGCCAATAAAGAAGATGAAAGCTGAGCCCAAAGACGAAGCCGATATTAAGAAGGAGAAAGACCACGAGAAGCTGATAAAGAAACAGAACAAACTATACCACAAACACCGCGGTGCTCTCTCCGAGTTCACGAAGACTGTTTTGCACGAATTGCTCAGCCATAACGCGCAGGACATACCGGCAGGAAAAGATGAGGTCAGTGAATACTACCGGGGTTTGTAGGGTTCGTTAAAATAAAATATTTTATTCATCCACACTTGCACTAACCATAACAATTTATTAAATATATAAATGCTGTTTAAAATTTTACAGTTGTACGAAAAGGTTATGTTTCAGCCAAGCTGTTTTTCAAACGTCTTTTAATCTGATTGCTAGTGCCAGTAAGAACTAAAATATGTTTAAAAACTTAATAATGTTTTGAGAGCGTCGGTGGTCTAGTGGCTAGGGCTGCTGCCCCCCGTCCGGGAGACGCGGGTTCGATCCCCACCTCATACCAATGTGTTTTCGAATTTCGAATTCATATGTGCGTTTATTTGACGCTCTTACGGTGAAGGAAAACATCGTGATGAAACCTGCACACTCCTGTGAAGAAATTGAAAGGTTGTGTGTGAATTCGTCCAACCCGCACTGGGCCAGCGTGGTCGCCTAAGGCCTGATCGCCCTGATTCAGAGTAGGCTCGAGTCCCTCGGTGGGGATGTATATGAGCTGTTGATGATGATTATAACTATATCATAACTAGCACAAACTATGATGATCTAGATCCAGTAGTTTGGGCTCTACGTCTGCGCTGATCTGTGTCAGTCAAGTTCTTTTTAATATATTAATATACACGAAAACGAAAATCCACGAAAATCTTAAAACATATATATTAATATACAGACTATAAATATATGTTTCCGCCGTGTGGTGACGGCAGAGTAGAATACATTCGTCACCAACCCCTACTCTCCCCGTGGGTGTCGTAAGAGGCGACTTAGGGACTACACATTGAACAGGGAACGGGCAGCAGCGCTCTCTGATACAGTAACCTTTTAATCTGCGGTCTCCAACCCGCCTGCCAAGCGTGGAGATTATGGCAAAACCAAACACTTAAGTGGAGGAGGCTCATAGTCCAGCAGTGGACTGTAACGGGCCGTTGATTTTTGATTTTGAAATATATGTTCCTAGTGCCTGGACCGTTTGGCTGACTGCATGGCGTTCGGCGTGCCGGAGCCTTGTCCGGAGTGCAGAGGGCAGCTAGTTTTAGACACGTTCAACTACAAATGCACAGGTATGACTTTTGGGCTGCAGTCGTCTCTGCAAGTACGTATATAGGTACGATACTATGCATTTGTTAATTTTTATTCAAAATTCTTCCTTTGCTCTGTTTTTTTTCCTCTGTGCAAGAACATTTTAGTAATTTTTTTTATGGTTACAAAAATGTTGTCTTGTTTGCACACAATTTTATTACTGAATTTTAACATAAGTTATATTGAATGGAGACCACGTCTCAGGATACGTAATGTGGGACGCCCCCCTGCCAGGTGGACCTGACCTGAGGAAGGTCGCTGGTGGTGGCTGGATGAGGAAGGCGGGTGATCGTGCGCTTTGGCGTGCCCAAGGGGAGGCACAGCCCAGCAGTGGACTGCAATAGGCTGATTGATTGAGATTGTATTACGATTGTGTGTATGAAGTCTTTAAGTACAGTCTATAACCGACCTTATAAAAACGCTGTTGTAATTGATATTTATGGAGTGTGTGATTTAGAAGGATTTGAAATAGATCTGACTCTAGTATGCTTATTGACTGAAGGGTAAGTGTTCTAAATGTTGGTATATAAAATTAAAGTCCAAAATAAGTTCACTGATTATATTAACTGTTCGCACATTATAAAAATATAATAATTAATGTATGTCTTAATGACACAGCGCGCACAAGGGAACTACGGCAGAGAGCGCGGCGCCTCGACTGCACGCGCGCGGGCAGACTGGCGCGTCGCGCGCGGCCGACGGCACTCGCCGCCGCGCGCGCGCGCTGACAGGCAGTGTGTCACTACAACGCGAAAAATAAATTGAAACTGGGGATTTTCCGACAGCCAAAAAAAAAAAATCTTCGATAGATGGCGTTGACGATTCGTAGATCCGAAGAAATCCGGCGAGCCACCCAGGGCCATAAAAGGATTTTAAAAAAAGAATCCACGACGTACACCTGGCGCCATCTATCGTCTTAATTAGAACTATTATTTTTATTTTTTAAAGAGCTGAAATCCCCCATTGTAAACTTTGCAACTTCAGGCAGCATCAGTCAATGGACGAAATGCAGCTACACGACCACCGATCCTAAGAAGAGGCCTTTGAAAGTGCCGGGCGAGTTCAAAGAGACCTCGGCCTTCCTGAAGTATAAGGCTTCGGTCAGCGCGCGAGCCTTCGACGCCGCGCCGCCGCCGCCCCGCGTCGTCAAGAAAGAAGAGCCCGAGTAAGTATCTCAATAATAATAGGGAATTTGACGGCTCCGTAATATCTGCCTCCGACGCACAGGGTCGCGGGCTCGAATCCCGCCCAGGGCAAACATTTGTGTGATGAGCACTTGTGTTTGCCTTGTGTCTGGTTGTTGTTTATCTATATATGTATGTATTTATCTATTTATGTAATGTATATCAGCTTTCTGGTACCCATAGTACAAGCTCTGCTTAGTTTGGGATCAGATGGCCGTGTGTGAAGATGTCCCCACATATTAATATTTATTTATTTATATTTAATATGCATAAAAAATATATCGTTTTTTTTATTCATTAATCGAAGTATTTTAAGTTCCAGATAAACACAAAAAATATTTTTTCAAAATCTTGCTCAGAAACAAAGTTATAAGGTTTCAAAGTTGATGGTTAGACAGAGAGGTCCGACGTGACATGTGACGTCATATGTCACGCGGGCCATCCGCCATAGAATATTTTCTTTTCGTAAGAGGGACGGATATATTTGTTTAATAATGTTGTATCTAGTTTGCTTTTCGATCAATTTTGATTCTGTTTTGACTGTCAGTATTCTATTTTTGTGTACTTTCAGATGAACTATGAAAAAAACTAAAAAAAAAATTCCCTATTGTCTTAATCTCAGTTTCTGAGCAATAGTGCGACATCTGCCCGCTTCTGCGACTTCTGCGACACTTTATGTATAACATCATATTGGTTACATACTTTACTTGTTTATGTATCCAACAGAGAAAAGAAAAACATCCCAATCCCCCCTCTGAAAAACCTCCAGTTCTTCATATATGGCAAGCTGAAGAAGCCCAAGGAAGAAGTGAAGAACCGAATCCTGAAGCTCGGCGGTCTGGTCACCAGCAAGCTGACCGACACTCTCGCAGCCGTCGTCTCCACCAAGAGGGACGTGGAGAACTTGGGATCCAAGATGTCAGAGATACAAGAAGCTGATATTGAGGTTTGTTTTTGGTATTTAATATTTTTTAGATTCATAGAAAACAACCAAAAACGTAAACCTTCCAGCGGGACTTTGAACCCACGACCTTCGGCCTGTACGCAGCCAACGTGCTTACCAACTACACCACGGAGGTCATAGCGGCAGCGCCGAAATTCGTTCTTGCTTGTTTTCTATGAAGTCACGACGTCACCCACAATGGGCGACCGCTTGGCACGGTACAGCGCGCAGAGCGACATCTGTGGTATTATTATATCGTGTTTGTGTAAGGTTTATCGATCAAAAGCATTCCATTCAACGATTCGCCTTCGGTATCAATATTGAAGCTGCAAACGCGTGACGTCATGCCGTTCAATGATCGTTTTTATTATAGGAACTGTTTTTGGTTTATTAGGCTCTATTTTTATTACTAATTTAGAACAATCTATTCCACAGGTAATATGGAATTCCTAGAATTATTATAAAATTCTGATTTCATTCATAGTATAGATTATTATTGTTACAGTTTACGTCTGTTAACGATATATCTAATAATTATAAAGCAATAAATATAATAAAAATTTGTAGATCTTGGACAGGACTCGTAATGCACCCTGAGCAAGTATAAAGGTGACACTGTTCCGTGCTTGCTGCCAGTGTTTCTACACCTGTCAGCTGTGGGTGAATTTTCTTAGAAAATCGTACAGCACCATAAGGGTGCAATACAATGATGCTTTTCGCATCCTTAGGAGATTGCCAAGGTACAACAATGCGTCGTGTATGTTTGCGGAGGCGAGGGTGCCCGATTTCTATGCTGTTATGAGAGCCCGCATTGCTTCCTTTTGGAGTAGATTGCGTTGCTCTAGTAACAAAATTTTAAAAGTCGTGTCTGAAGGGATCCGAAGCCCAATATATAAATATTGGTTATCTGTCCACCAAGATCCGAACCACAAGTAGAATCTGTATGTCATGACTGTAGGTTAAGACCTAAGCTGTTTGTTCACCTGTGTCTTCATAATTGTTTATTTTTTGTATGGGTACATTTTGCCTAAAACTTAATATTATTATTATAAAGCAGTACAAAATTTCGTCGACCTTTCACAGAGCTTGGTGGCATAATGGGTCTGACCAACGATTTTAGCTGAAAATGCCAAAATGTTCTATAAAAAATTACAAAAAATACTGTTTTTATTTTTTTTATATCTTTAAAAATGACTGAGTTATTAACGATCAAAGTGCACACTTCCGCACGAGGCGAGTGGTAGTGTGACGTCATATGCACGCAACGTTCCTATTACACCGCCCGCAACCGCCTGCATATGACGTCACACGCTCGGAACTTCTCGCGGTCATAACTTTGGTAATATTGCATGTATTGAAGTGAAATAAAAAGTAATTTAATGTACATGATATAAACTTTAATATAAGGTTTTATTTAACATGTTTTAATGTGAAATAAGAACCTATCGGTGTTCTCCATTGGTAATGCGCCTGTTTCTGGCCCGGATAGCCAAGGAAATGCAGGTTCGAGTCCTGTCCAAGATCGAATTTTTATTTTATTTTCTGCTTTATATTCATTCATAGTATTTTTTTAATAATGTTTTTCTTATAGGTGGTAGAAGAATCATTCTTCGACCTGATTGATCCAGCTACGGGAACCGTCGCCAACACATTAGATCTGATCAAACTGAATAACATCGCTCCTTGGGGGTCTGACGTAAGTTTATCGTTTTGAAATATTAAATACCAACACCTTTTGTACTCGTGATTCTTGTGTCTTATACTTACATTCGTTGAGAAAATTAAACGAAAAATAGAACTTACGTAAATCGTATTGACCGACACTGAAGAGTTCTATATTTTGAATTTATGAATGAATGAATGAATGAATGAAATATATTTTATTGCAGAAGTAAAAATAGTACAATTGGCGGCCTTATTGCTAAGGTAGCAATTTCTTCCAGGCAACCGGTTAACATGGAGACATTTAAGTAGGATAAAAACGGAATTTATAAGTATTTTTATTAATAAAACCACCACCACCACGTATGAATGTGTTTTCGAATTTCGAATTCGTATGTACGTTTATTCAACGCTCTTACGGTGAAGGAAAACATCGTGATGAAACCTGCACACTCCTGCGAAGAAATTCAAAGGTTGTGTGGGAAGTCGACCAACCGGCACTGGGCCAGCGTGGTCGACTAAGGCGTAATCACCCTAATTCAGGGTAGGCTCGAGCCCCTCGGTGGGGACGTAGTATATGAGCTGTTGATGATTAATAAAACGTGGTGAGGGAACCTGCACTCTTACGAATAAATCCAAACTAATCATGACTGGGCAGCATGGTCGGCTAAAGCCTAATTCAGGGTATGCCCCAGCCCTTCCGTGGGACGTTTATAAAACTGTTGGTAAAAAACAAAAAATTATGAATGAAAAGCTATAGTGCCCCTGACACTACGAAGGGTTCTTAATCGTAGCCCTGACATTGTTTTGTAAGGTGCCTTGTAAAGTACTTTTATCATTTTATTTATAAATAAATACAGAAGTAAACTCAAATCAAAATCAAATATTGTATTTCAAATGTTATACATCCATATCGGTTAGTAAAAAGAAAAACAATATCAAACAAAAAATGTAATGTAATGTGTGTGTGTGTGTGTGATGTGTGTAAAGTGTCAATTGTTTTTTATTTGTATTATTGTTTTTTTTAACGCAGCCGGTTAAGAGGGTTCCTCAAGACGTTATTGACGGCAAGTCCATACCTAAGTCGGGTAGTCTTTACGTCAAATCACAGAAGTCTGGCATCACCAAGTTGAAAATCAAAGGTATGATTTTTTTTTTTACAAATGAATAGAAATGTGGCCTGGGTAGGCTCAAGTTCTTCAATAGGAACAATATGTATAAACTTTTTACAATACAACAATTTAGACAATACTTTTTTTTTTCACAAATTAACTAAATACGACAACAATTTCAATTTATTCACCAACAATTACAAAATTGTGTATTAAAAGTAAAATAGTATACAAGTACAGTAAAATTTTAAATCATGCAAGTCATTAAAATCATTCATTGTGATAGTGAATTTACAAAAAAAAAATACGAATCTAAGATACAAAATCCTATGAAAAATAAACGCTTTTAATTTCTTTTTTTTAAACTCTTTTCTTTTTTTTGTGCTTGCAATGGGTGGGAGCAATGTGCGCTGAACAAAGATAATTGTTTGCAGGTGGTACGGCCGTCGACCCGGACTCCGGTTTGGAGGACGTAGCGCACGTGTTCCAGGATAAGGAGGGCAAGTGGACGGCCGTGCTCTGCAGGACGGACGTGGTGGCCCACACCAACTCCTACTACAAGCTACAGCTGCTGGAAGCCGACCATGCCAAGAGGTCAGTAGTTCCAGGATAAGGAGGGCAAGTGGACGGCCGTGCTCTGCAGGACGGACGTGGTGGCCCACACCAACTCCTACTACAAGCTACAGCTGCTGGAAGCCGACCATGCCAAGAGGTTAGTAGTTCCAGGATAAGGAGGGCAAGTGGACGGCCGTGCTCTGCAGGACGGACGTGGTGGCCCACACCAACTCCTACTACAAGCTACAGCTGCTGGAAGCCGACCATGCCAAGAGGTTAGTAGTTCCAGGATAAAGAGGGCAAGTGGACGGCCGTGCTCTGCAGGACGGACGTGGTGGCCCACACCAACTCCTACTACAAGCTACAGCTGCTGGAAGCCGACCATGCCAAGAGGTTAGTAGTTCCAGGATAAGGAGGGCAAGTGGACGGCCGTGCTCTGCAGGACGGACGTGGTGGCCCACACCAACTCCTACTACAAGCTACAGCTGCTGGAAGCCGACCATGCCAAGAGGTTAGTAGTTCCAGGATAAGGAGGGCAAGTGGACGGCCGTGCTCTGCAGGACGGACGTGGTGGCCCACACCAACTCCTACTACAAGCTACAGCTGCTGGAAGCCGACCATGCCAAGAGGTTAGTAGTTCCAGGATAAGGAGGGCAAGTGGACGGCCGTGCTCTGCAGGATGGACGTGGTGGCCCACACCAACTCCTACTACAAGCTACAGCTGCTGGAAGCCGACCATGCCAAGGGGTCAGTAGTTCCAGAATAAAGAGGGCAAGTGGACGGCCGTGCTCTGCAGGACGGACGTGGTGGCCCACACCAACTCCTACTACAAGCTACAGCTGCTGAAAGCCGACCATGCCAAGAGGTTAGTAGTTCCAGGATAAGGAGGGCAAGTGGACGGCCGTGCTCTGCAGGATGGACGTGGTGGCCCACACCAACTCCTACTACAAGCTACAGCTGCTGGAAGCCGACCATGCCAAGGGGTCAGTAGTTCCAGAATAAGGAGGGCAAGTGGACGGCCGTGCTCTGCAGGACGGACGTGGTGGCCCACACCAACTCCTACTACAAGCTACAGCTGCTGGAAGCCGACCATGCCAAGAGGTCAGTAGTTCCAGGATAAGGAGGGCAAGTGGACGGCCGTGCTCTGCAGGACGGACGTGGTGGCCCACACCAACTCCTACTACAAGCTACAGCTGCTGGAAGCCGACCATGCCAAGAGGTCAGTAATTTAGATTTGGGGATAACAGCCTCCGTGGCCTAGTGGTCGAAGTTTCGCCGCTCATTACGGAGGTTCCGGGTTCGATTTCCGGTGGGAACACTGTCAAGCAAAAATCTCTTTGTGAGACTTTCCCCAGTTTGGTTAGGACATTGCAGGCTGAATTGTCCGAAAAAAAGGTGATTCTGTGCTTCGGAAGGCATGTTTATACCGTTGGTCCCGGCTACTATCTATCGTTATACGAGCCAAGTCAGTGGCCTTTGGCGGCTCTATAACACTGACAATAGGGTTTGTGAGGTCGGTTGTCGACCTTACACCTAGAGCATGGAATACCGGAGTAATTTTTCATACCGGTATTGATACCGGTATTGAAATTTCAATTACCGGTATACCGAAATTTCGGTATTTTTTCGGTATTTCTTGAAATACTGCTAGTTACTGTTTAAATGATCCCAAGAACGATTAGTAAGTCTCGTTTGCGAAAAGTTATTAAAGAAGTTTTCTACGCTGTATAGCAGAAACACTCAAACTATTTATCAACTCCCTAGATACCACAAAATGAGTAATTAAAGTAATAGGTTATTAAGAATACTAAAGAAAATACGTTCTTTGATCCAAGAATTATTTATATTGTTTCATCGGCACAAATATGACAATCAAATATTAAATTATAAAGTAAAAAATATTTTTTTAACAACACGTTTTTACGCACTAAAAAGTATAAAATAATTTTTATTGAGATTTTTATTAGTGTAGTACTCTTGTAGGACTTAAAACGAAAAACGTGGGGTGCATGGAATATATATATATTCTAAGAAGTAGAGAACGAGGTGATGGCTGAAAAACAGCATAGCTGACGCTGTAATCTTTTCATTGTCTTATTTTCATGTCTGTCTGTACTACTTATTGATACATAGCATATTGTTATTGTAATGACAATGAATAAATGTCTTCTAAATCTTATGAGTACCAGGGGTTGTTATGTGTTATGTCTTGAAAACTTACAAATAGTTATTATTAGTATATTATTTGCAGTGCAATTCAATTGTTGTGTATTTTATTATTGGAAAGACTTGCGTTTGACCATTATTCTAGCTGATGGAAATGCATTATAAGGTGAAAGATGGACCACGCTCGCCTAGAAGATGTGTATGTGTTTTTTATAAAAGGGCTAATCTATAGTTTTTTGAGAAACACGGTTATGCTTCAAAATCTACTCCATGCTCCCCACGTTTTTCGTTTTAAGTCCTACAAGAGTACTACGACAATAAAAATCTCAATAAAAATTATTTTATACTTTTTAGTGCGTAAAAACGTGTTGTTAAAAAAATATTTTTTACTTTATAATTATTTTGTGCTTTTTAGTCCAGCGTATTTAAATGTTGCAAGAGAACATCACGTAGGACTAAATTGCTAAGACTAAAAATCCCAAGCATGCCGAGATTATGTTGTTACGATGAGATTACCTTCCGGCTTCACCATGAGACCCTGGACATCACGTATGACTAAAGATCTTGTCAAGACAAATCCAATGAGCCCGAACACGACAAGGTTATGTTGCGACGTTGAGAGAGTTCCTATAGCCACCTTCTGGTTCCATAATGAGATCCTGAACATCACATATGACTCAAGAACTAGTCTTGACAAATCCAACGGGCCCAACAAGGCTAGGTTATGTTGAGTATTTGAGGAAATACAGCGGCCACCTTCCGGCTCCATCATGAGATCCTGGACATCACGTCACGTATGACTAAAAATCTTGTCAAGACAAATCTAACGAGCCTAAACACGACGAGATTATGTTATTATTTTAGGAGTTTCTATGGCCACCTTCAGGCTCCAACACGACACCCTGGACACTAACGTGTGACTAAATATATAGTCAAAACAAATCCAACGGGCCCAAACACGACTAGGTTATGTTGAGTATTTGAAGAATTCCTGTGGCCACCTCCATCATGAGACCCTGGACATTACTTATGACTAAAGATCTAGTCAAGACAAATTCAACGAGCCCAAATATGACGAGGTTGTATTGTGTATTTTAGGAGTTTCTATAGCCACTTTTCGGCTCCATCATGAGACCCTGCATTTGTAACTAAAGATCTAGTCAAAACTAATCCAACGGGCCCAAACACGACTAGGTTATGTTGGGTATTTGAGGAATTCCTGTGGCCACCTTCCGGCTTTATCATGAGACCCTGAACATCACGTATGACTAAAGATCTTGTCTTGACAAATCCAACGAGCCTAAATACGACGAGGTTATGTTGTGTATTTGAAGAGTTCCTATGGCCACCTTCTGGCTCCATCATGAGACCCTGGACATCACGTATACCTAATTAAAGATATTATCAAAACAAATCCAACGACCCCAAACACGTCGAGGTTATGTTGTGTTTTTGAGGAGTTCCTATGGCCACCTTCCGGCTCCATCATCAGACCAGCTCCATGGTGTCATAATATTGCATTGTCACCGAGGTTACATAAGTGTACCAAATTTCAGCACAATCAAATAACACCACGTGCTTCAAAAATGAGTTGCAAGATTCGGACCGAACAAACCCACAAACAAACAAACAGACAGACAGACAAGAAAGCGAGTTAATAAAAACGTGTTAAAAAATAAAATGAGATGGTATAAAATCTATCAATGACTTTCCATTAGTTGAAAAACTGCCGATATTGCAAAATTAGATCACTTTTTCGAAATACCGAAATACCGGTATTTTTTCTTCAAATACCGGTATCAAAATACCGAAAATTTTGACCGGTATACCGGTATTTCGGTATACCGGTATACCGGTATCCATGCCCTACTTACACCCACACGAAGAAGATTTGGGGATTTACAACGCCAAGAACAACGTTTTTTTATACTTGTCCAACTGATTTATACGTAAATGATCCTCAAAAAATATAGTTCAAGCTTCAACTACAAAAAAATAATCAACGTATTCTTTACAATATTATAATCTCACATTTATAATATTAGTGTGATGTGATGTATTTGGATGTTTGTTCCGCTTAAAGTAAGTAGTCAACGGATTTGGATGAAATTTGGAATAGAGATGGTTTGTACCCTGGATTAACGCATAGGACACTTTTACATGAAAAAGTCTGCTCCAACGGGAAAATTTTACACAATGTAAGATTTTATGTGTTAATCCAGAGCTTTATGTGTTAAGCTATCTCTATTTCAAACATCCAAACTCGTTCAGTAGTTTAAACGTAAAAGCGGAAAAAATATTCAAACATAATTTCATATTAGTGTGATGTGGTGTGAATTTAATTAAAATAAGTTTGTTTGTTTAGCTATTGGGTGTTCCGATCCTGGGGCCGCATCGGCACCGTCATCGGAGGCAACAAGACGGAGCCCTACAGCTCGCTGCGCGACGCCAAACGCAAGTTCGAGGAAATGTACTTGGAGAAGACCGAGTGCCCGTGGCAATGTAGGGACAGCTTCGTCAAGGTACAGAATACATTTAGGCTCGTAATATACTTGGCACTTAAAAACTAATTATTGGGATCTGATAGTAAATAAATAAATAAAGTGGGCATCTCACACACGGCCATCTGATCCCAAACTAAGCAGGGCTTGTACTATGGGTATCAGACAGCTGATATACATTACTTAAATAGATACATACATATATAGATAAACAACAACCAGACACAAGGCAAACACAAGTGCTCATCACACGAATGTTTGCCCTGGGCGGGATTCGAGCACGCGACCCTGTGCTTCGCAGGCAGGCATACTACCAACCAGGCTACGGCTAAAGACTATTTATTAACATCTTAAGATTATGTATTGACATCTAAAGACTATTTATTGACATCTTAAGACCATTTACTGACTTAAATAAGGATTAAGAAACCTACTACAAGGAGAAGACCAATTGCCCGTAGCAATGTGTTAGGTATGTGTACATACCTATACCTCTTTGCCTCTTTGGCTGTTGCTGGCCGTAAACATTTAGATTTATTTGAATTAGGAAGATAAGTTTTGACTTGAGAAAAAAGAGCGGATTCTAGGTTAGACTGCGCGTGTGAAAAGATCTTTGGAAAAAGTTAATAAAAAAGCATTTCGTGTAACATCCATCTTTTAGTTGAAATACCGTCTCCACCTACGCTTTACAATGTATGGACAGCTTCGTCAAGGTATAGAGTGCATCAGAGTAGCTTAATTATTGTATTGTAATTATGTACGTTTATTACGGGCGTACACTGGTAGTGAACGTGCCATCCATGATAGCTTTGACGTCGAAAAATGATTTGTAAAAATCTTAATTCGAATAAAAAATTTTGACTTCGACGCTCTTACGGTGAAGGAAAATAACATAATGAAACCGACACACTCCTGCGAAGAAAATTAAAGGTTGAGTGTGAAGTCGACCAACCCGCACTGGGCCAGCGTGGTCGACTAAGGCCTAATCGCCCTAATTCAGGGTAGGCTTGAGCCCCTCAGTGGGGACGTATATGAGCTGTTGATGACATCATGGAGTTACATCAAGAAGTTACATCACAAATCATAACTACATTTTGTAGGTCACGTTTATAAATACCCAACATCCTTCCAGGTCCCCAACGGCTACTACCCAATAGACGTGGAGTACGGCGACTCCACCGACGGCTCCCAGAAGCACCTCGAGGTGGACAAGAACTGCAAGCTTCCGGAGCCCGTGCAGGGGCTCATCCTCAAGATCTTCGACATCAACCTCATGAAGAAGACGCTTAAGGAGTTCCAGGTGGGTATTCACGAATCAACGGTCCGCCCGCGACTACGCTCGCGTTGTGTAAGATTTTCCCGTGGGAATAAGACTTTTTCCCGTAAAAAGTATTTTATATGTTAATACAGGTTACAAATTATCTTCATTTCTAATTTCATCCAAATCAGTAAGTAAAAAGTAAAAACACTTTATTGCACACAAATATAACATACAAGCAGTTAGGTACAGGTTAATTAGGTGCGCAAAGGCGACCTTATCGCTTGCAGCGATCTCTTCCAGGCAACCTAAACATCCAAATATATTTTCACATGATATTAGTGTGAGTGTGATCGTAGTTTAATTACGACATACACTTATAATTTATCCAACATTTTGTCTTTCGTAGATGAATTCAGTTACCAATATCTGTCGTATGTTGTAGTTGGATACGGAGAAGATGCCTCTGGGCAAGCTGTCGAAGAAGCAGATCAAATCCGGGTACAAGGTGCTTACAGAACTACAGCAGTTCATAGAGAAGGGCAGCGCCAGCAACGCCAAGATCATCGACGCCACCAACAGGTCTGTATCAAGTCACCAACAGCTCATATACGTCCCCGACGAGGGGCTCGAGTCTACCTTGAATTAGGGCGAATAGGCCTTAGTCAACCACGCTGACCTAGTGCGGGTTGGTCGACTTCACACGCAACCTTTAAATTTGTTAGTAAAAACTTGCCCTAGAAAGAGATAAAACGTAACATCTTATAGTAGGTATTTTGTCAGCATCTGACAATGGCGGACGTGTCTTCGTTTTATTTTTTTTATTTTAGTTTATTGAAGTGTTTAGTGTATAATTTCGATAGTGCATTATCCAGTGAATGTTTCTGGACTATAAACTTTAATAAAACAATAGGGGATCGGACTTTTCCTTCCATATTTTATGAATTATTTTTAAAATATTGATTTGTAGCAGATGATTCGCGAAGGAAAAAAATGAATCGGTTGAAAAACGAATTTACAGTGATTTTATAAAGTTTCAATATTTCTGTCTCTTTCAAAAACGATTTTTTGTATGGAGATTATATGGCGTTACTAACAAATGACGTCACAAGTGGGTATGTGCCTCTCTGTCTACCAAAAATTGCTTTAGAACAAAAAATATTTTAGTGTTCGATAGCAGAAACTAAGAAGTTTGGATTTATAAAATTAAAAAAAGTAGTCCGATCCCCTATTGAATCGCATACACTTTGCTGACATTTTTAGATGATGGCAAGAGGCCATTGTACTATCACATTACTGAGCCCAATTCACCGAACAATAATCCAAGGATATACCTTAAACCTACAAATATCACTCGACACTGGCGAAATACGTCTATATAAGATGTGTCGCCATTAGTTAGGAAGAAGAAAACATCTTATAGTAAAATAATCATGTTGAATTCAACAGGTTCTTCACAACAATACCGCACGACTTCGGCGTGAACAACCCACCATTATTGGACAACGTGGGAGCCATCAAGCAGAAAGCAGACATGCTCGACAACCTGCTGGAGATAGAGATAGCCTACAGCCTGCTCGAGACCGGTCAGTCACCTCAACACCTCATACGTATACGTCGAGGGGCTCGGGCCTGCCCTGAATTAGGGCGATCAGGCCTTAGTCGACTAAGCTGTCCCAGTGCGAGTTGGTCGACCTTTTTTTTTCAGCTATTGTTACAGTGAGGTTAATTCTCACTGTCACGCTGTAATTCTTAATTTAAGTTCGTCCGTCCTTTTCACCCTTAAGAGATTAAAAAGGGACAAGAGAAGGCCATTCTAATATTAGAACCATCAAACATCGGATTTGAACCTTATGGCCGCGTCGATTGCACAATTTTAGAGAGCACTTAAAACCATGCGACTTAAAAATCTCTTAATCTGACAGCTACGCCTTTATGTTAGGTTATCATTCATTCAAAATAATATCATTCGTTCATCTGAATTCACCTTTTCTCTTTCGTTGGTCATAAGAACGAAAAGGATAGCTGGATTTTAAAATTAGGATTAGAGCATGACCGATTCTGTTTTTTTCGTCGCGAATCGTCTGCTACTATAAAATATGGTAAATTTAGGAACAGTTCTATCAGAGTAATTTTTAATTTTTATTTTTTTCGTCTCTAAAACCTGGTACTTACCTTGTTGCAGATAAGGACGACACAGCCAGCCCCATCGAGCAGCACTACGCCAAGCTGAAGGCGGACATCGCGCCGCTCAGCAAGCGAGGCGAGGAGTTCCAGATGATCCTGGAGTACGTCACCAACACCCACGCCGCCACGCACTCCAACTACACGCTCGAAGTCGAAGAGGTAAGCTCTGGTTATGATTTCATCAACATCAACGGCCCGTTACAGTCCACTGCTGGACTAGGAGCCTCCTCCACTCCGCGTGTTTGGTTTTGCCATAATCTCCACGCTTGGCAGGCGGGTTGGAGATCGCAGATTAAAAGGTTACTGTATCAGAGAGCGCTGCTGCCCATTCCCTGTTCAATGTGTAGTCCCTAAGTCGCCTCTTACGACACCCACGGGAAGAGTAGGGTTTGGTGACTAATGTATTCTACTCTGCCGTCACCACATCGGGCAGTGGCTTTTTTTTTTGTTGTATTTGGGCAATCAGGTGATTCAGCCTGCAAAGTCCGCGAGAGTTTAAAACGTTATTTTAACGTAAACGTTAGTTAAGTCCTAACCCTGGTGTCAGTGTTATAGAGCCGCCAAAGGCCACTAGCTCATGTAACGACTAGATAGAAGCCGGGACCAACTGCTTTGCCTTCCGAAGCATGGAATCATCTTTTCGGACAATCAGGTGATTCGGCCTGCAATGTCCTCACCAAACTGGGGAAAGTCTCAAAGAGATTTTGGCTTGACAGTGTCCCCACCGGGAATCGAGCCCGGAACCTCTGTGTGCGGCAAAATCTGGACCACGGAGGCTGTATGTTTCGTTAAAACATGTAATCTGTAACAATAATAATCTATATCCTAATTTTCAGCCAACTCGTAACGTTTGTGAATGAAACTTTTCTCCGACACGCTCGAAAATGTGATCATTACTGTAAAAAAACAGTACGCGAAGTGACACATTTTTGGACGAAACATTGCCCCATACAAAACAGCGGCCGGCAATGTGCCCTCAAACGTCCTAGGCCGGCAAAGTAACTTTCGTCTAGAAATTTCAATGTTTTTGAGTCTTTTATAGCATACTCTTCATAAGTTTTAATGTTCTAAATTCAAATTTTATATGAATCGTACACGACTCGTAGTAATTTGAGTTGGCTGTATGTTCTGTATGACACTGGCACAAAACAAAAAAAAAACAAAAAGTGTACAATATGGCGATTTGTTTTTAATTTTCGCCGCTTTTATTTTTATCGTACTATGTATTTATTTTGTTACTTATTTTTTATGATGGAGTTAACTAATAATTGAATTTGGGAAATATTATAACAATGAGTTTAGTGCGATACAAGTGTAGTTCAATGTGTAGTCCCTAAGTCGCCTCTTACGACACCCACGGGAAGAGTAGGGGTTGGTGACGAATGTATTCTACTCTGCCGTCACCACACGGCGTGAACTATAATCTTAGTTAATTAGTACGCGACACATACTAGTATATAAAATTCTTTCTCTAATGACACACAGACCTGAGATTGTTACTTTCGTTTAAGGTGTTCAAAGTGGTTCGAGAAGGAGAAGATAAGCGCTACAAGCCGTTCAAGAAGCTTCACAACCGCCGCTTGCTGTGGCACGGCTCCAGGGTTACCAACTTCGCGGGAATACTGTCACAGGGTAAGATCAAATATCAGCTCATGTACGTCCCCACCGAGGGGCTCGAGCCTACCCTGAATTAGAGTGATTAGGCCTTAGTCGACCACGCTGGCCCAGTGAGGGTTGGTCGGCTTCACACACAACCTTTAAATTTCTTCGTACGTAACAGTGAGACTATATCACGGATCGGAAGTGATGTACAATAAAAAATAAATATAATACCTATAATAGATCTAATAAATATAATACCTATAATAGATCTAATAAATATAATACCTATAATAGATCTCTATATTTTTTTTCAGTATATTTCATTCATTCATTCATAATTTTTTTCTTTGTGAATTCGTTTTAAGACCACGCTTCTCAACCCATCCAATATTTCCAGGTCTCCGCATCGCGCCGCCCGAGGCCCCGGTGACGGGCTACATGTTCGGCAAGGGCATCTACTTCGCCGACATGGTCTCCAAGTCCGCCAACTACTGCTGCACCAGCCGCAGCAGCCCCACCGGCATCCTACTGCTGTGTGAGGTGGCTCTGGGAGACATGTAAGTTACAGAATATTAATATTAAATATATTAGTGAGGCATTCCATGAGCCTAGTCAAACATATTTTTATAAATGAAAAGATCCCCAATAGGGGATCGGACTGTTCACCATATTTTATTAATTATTTTTAAAATATAGATTAGTAGGACACGATTCGCGAAGAAAAAAACAGAATCGGTTGAAAAACGAGTTTACAGTGACTTTTTAAAGTTTCAATATGTCTGTCTCTTTCAAAAACGATTTTTTGTATGCAGATTATATGGCGTTACTAACAAATGACGTCACAAGTGGGTATGTGCCACTCTGTCTAATCTTGAATTGAATTTCAAACTTTTATAACTTAGTCAATTTTAAAGATAGAGCAAACATTCTTTTAGTTTTCGATAGCAGAAACTAAGAAGTTTGGATTTATAAAATAAAAAAGAAGTTGTTCGATCCCCTATTTAATAGAAAAACCCTCTAAGTTTGGTTAAGTACCTAAAAGGAGATATATACTTCAGGATCACTTAATTTTGAAGACAAGTATGTGCAATTATTATATTTTTTTATGATGTGAAAAAAATATTTTATCAATTTCGTTGTAACTTGTGATCTTAAATGTATTTACACTAGTTGACTTTTAAATCGCATAAAATAATAATGGTATCGATTCGGCATATGCCCATCTAAACTAAAACAGCGCTTACCGGTGTGGTTGAAATCTTCGATAGCTTACGTTTTCCTTGTTCACTCCATTCACAGTTTTTGTTGGTTTTTGTACGTACACACACTCGCGAGTGGTTTTTAATGTAAATTACATGGTTTAACACATTTTTTTCTCACACCGGTGTAGCGGGAAGCTCCGTTTTGAATCAACGACGAATAGAAAGTGAAAAATGACATTTGGTTGTCATGTCATGTTGAACGAACAGTGAATGATTTATGGCACTCGTTCGATGTGAGCAGCAATATCTTCATTCTTGAGTTTTTCTTTCTTCTCTGTTGCGCTTATGTAAAGGAATAAGGAACAAGAGGGATGGGGATATAACACAATAAATATGACCAATTAAAATTTTATTATTTTCTCAAACAAAATGAGCGGTAAATTTAAATTATGTTTTGTCCTGTTTGATTGTGCGTTCAATGGCGTTAACATGCCGCCCGGGCTGAAGGGATGCCTTCAGTAGGCTCTAAGAAAGTAATATAGCAAAAAAATCTATTGTTTAAATACAAAATTAATTTATAAGTTATTAGGAACTAAAAAATAGACAAAATCTTGGAAATTATTGAAGTGGCAAAGGACACAGGCGTACGACAGGTCTTACATAAGTTCCTGTGCATGTCTTTACTCTAGCAGCACGAACTACTCCGTCTCTGCCAGGATAGAGCTCTTCAATTACAGCAAGAGGCCAACTAAGTGGTGGAGAATTATCTTCACGAATAATAACTATATTTCCTTTTTCTATAGGTTTTGATGGAGTATTCCATTTCTGCCTGCTTTGTAATTATGTTAAGTATTCCTGTCTCCATCTCTGCCAATAAGATTGAACAAGCTTACTTAACATTTCATAACGATTAAGTCTATTATCAGAAACATTTGAGAAATCCTCCACTGGTAAGTATTTTAATGGTGTAATGTTTAGGAAATGAGATGGTGTAAGAGCAGTAGGTTCAGCAGGGTCAGAACTTAGCACACATAAAGGACGACTATTCATTATTCCCTCTATCTGAATTAAAACAGTGTTCATCTCCTCGTATGTCAAGATCTGATTTCCTATTACCCGTTTTAGGTGAGTCTTTACGGATTTAATATTGCTCTCCCATATCCCACCGAAGTGAGGAGCGTATGGGGGATTCCGTTTGAATTGAATGCGTAAATCCGACAAATTTTGTCCAATATATTTATTATATTCGTTACTTTCAATGTAGTTGTAGAGTTCATCGAGCTTTCTTTTCGCTCCAACGAAATTGGTGCCTCCATCACTTAATATCAGTGATACAGGTCCTCTCCTGCATATAAACCGTTTAAAGGCAAGAAGAAACATTTCAGAACTGAGGTCGGAAACCAGCTCTAAGTGTAGAGCCTTGGTGGTAAAGCAAATGAATAAACATAGGTAAGTCTTGATGCTTTTGACTCCTCGTCGGCGATAAGGAGTGACGAAAAAGGGACCTCCGTAATCAACACCCGTGTAGACAAAGCTCTTAACTTCGCTGACTCGAATGCGAGGTAAATCGCCCATCATAGGGAAAGTGTTCGACGGATTTGTTTTGAAACAAATGTTACAAGATTGAACGCGTTTGCGAACCATGTTCCTAGCAGAGAGGATCCAATAGCTTTGACGCAGCAAGGCCAAAAGTAGGCTAGGGCCTGAATGTAAATTTTTAAAATGGTAATGATCTACTAGTAAATGAACAATGCGATCCTTTGCAGGCACAACTATGGGATGCTTCTGTGTTGAAGTTAGTTGCGCGTTATTTAAACGACCACCTACACGAATAATGCCAGCCTCGTCAGAATATGCGTTTAATTTTCTTAAAGCATTAGAGTTTGAATCCAAAGAATGTCTCTTTTGAACACATCGTAAAATATATAGCTCTGCGAATTCCAAATCAATGACAGATATCGAACCTTTCGATTTTAAAATCTTAGAAAACCTCAGAACATATACACTTGCGTGAAGAAGTTTATTCCATTTGGATATTCTGCTAGCCAACTCATAAATAGCGTTATCTTGTACAGGGTCAGACTGAGCGGACAGTGACATAGCTTTAGTCTCAGGAAGCTCTAAAGGAACTCTGTCACTGACCGACGCAACTGGCCAGTTCTGAATGGGATCAGAAAGCCACATAGGGCCGCGGAACCAAAGTTCATTATTCACAAGTTGACTAGGCGGTATGGGACGCGAGATGACGTCAGCGGGGTTTTCTTTACCCGGGATATGAAACCAGTGTTCAGCAGGTACATTCTCGCTGATAGCGGCGATTCTATTAGCGACGAAAGTTTTAAATTTATAAGGCGGTGCGCGGATCCATGACAGTGTCACTGTGGAGTCAGAAAAACAAATGAGGTATTTTAACTGTACGCGTTCAATAATAACGTCTCGAACGGCGACGATGAGGTTAGAGAGCAAAAGAGCTGCGCAGAGTTCTAATCTTGCAAGCGACACTTGCTTCGTGGTCGCTACTCTTGACTTTGAGCATAAAAGAGTTACATGCCCTTGATCAGACTCATCTTGGCTGCACCTAACGTAAACGACAGCGCCGTAACATTTCTCGCTCGCGTCAGCGAAACCGATAAGCGAGACGTTTTTAAAAATCGGTGTAATGCCTACGTGGCGTGGTATTTTTAAATTACCCAATAAAGGAAGTTCATTTCTGAACTGTCGCCATTGGTTTTCAAAATAAGAGGGGACCTCTTCATCCCAGTCTAAATTTTGCTTCCAGCATTCCTGGATTAGCAGCTTAAGCAAAGCTGTAACAGGACCTACTAAAGAAAGCGGATCAAAGAGTCTTGCGGTTGCTGATAGAATCGTGCGCTTCGTGCATTTAGTCTCGGACTGCGGGTTTATTTTGAAAAGGAAAATATCTTCTTTTGGCTTCCATTGAAGGCCAATTATTTTTGCATAAGTATCTTCATCAAAGTTTATGATATTAGGAGCCTTTAGATCAGCTGGAATTTTAGCCATCAATTCCTCACTGTTAGAGACCCATTTAACAAGGTTGAAACCTCCAGCTTTAAAAAGTTGCTCAAGATCGCGGTATAACTGATAAGCGTCATCAATAGACGGTGATGAAGAAACATAATCGTCCATAAAAAAATGGTGTTCAGCTGCCCAAGAGGCTGTAGGCCACCGCGTGCGTTCGTCCTCCGCGAGCTGCCTGACTACACGCATTGCAAGATACGGTGAGCTTGATACACCGAACGAAACACAATTGAACTCGTACGTCTCAATAGGTTCATTTGAGTCAAATCTATATAGAATACGCTGATAACAGCGATGTTCTGGAGCTAACTTCACTTGAAAATACATCTTTTCGATGTCCGCGGAAAGAGCAACTGAGAAAAGTCTGAGGTTCGTTAGCAAATCAAAAATATTAGCTTGAAGATTAGGCCCAACATATAGAATATCATTTAGCGATTTATTGGTACTTGTTTTGCAACTAGCGTTTAACACTACTCTCGTTTTAGAAGTCAATTTTTCAGGCCGATATACAGCATGATGCGGAATGTAGTAGCAAGGACCGGGTTCGGGATTCTCCACCTTGTCGAGATAACCTTTTTCAATGTAATCATTTATCGTCGCGTTGTAATCTTCGCGTAATTCCGGGATGCTATCTAGCTTCTTTTCTAGGCTTAAAAGGCGTGCCTTTGCCCTAGTGTCAGAGCGACCGAGTTCAGACGGCGGTTGTTTGAAAGGAAGCGGTACCGTGTAACGACCGGTACAGTCGCGAGTAAAACTTTCTTTGAAAATGCGTTCACAAGCGGAGTCATCGGGACTCAAATGTTTTTTAGCGGGGACGCTCTCAAGCTCCCAAAAGCGTTGCGTTAAATTTTCTAGAGTAGGTTTGGGTTCCGTCAAAACATGAAAGGAATGTTCTTCATGAACAGCGGCAGCAGGCGGCGGGGCGATACATTCGGCCTTTCCCATTATTACGTACCCCAGCGTCGTTTGCACACCTACTGCGGGTGAAGACGTCGATACGACTTTGCGATTCCCAAGCAAAAGAGGGAATAACTCATTGCTTATTAGACAGTCAATGTCTGCGGGTGTATGAAAGTCTTCGTCAGCTAGCGGTAAATCACGCAAATGATCCAAGTCATTCGTGTTTACAAAAGCGTTCGGCACTCTTTCCGAAATAGTATCGATAACTCGCGCGTTTATCGTATACCTACAGCGTGAATCAAAGCGAGAGTGAATTGTGAACTTCGCGAAACCTATTACAGATTTTTCAGAAAGACCTATACCTCGAACAGTCGAAGGCGCGTGAGAAATGTCTAAGTTCAGGCGATCACAACAAGATTTTGTGATAAAATGGCTCGTAGAACCGGTATCTAAAAAGACACGCACTCTAAAGCGTTCACCGGCGTCGTTGTATACGTACACGACGGCACTCGGCAATAAAACAATAGAATTGTAAGCGTTATGCGCGGCACTAGTAAACACGACGTTATTTTGCGTTGTAAGTGACGGAGCGGCTTGATTCGCTTTTGCGTACGAACCACTAGAGGACGGCGTGAGCGACACAGAGTGTGCAGGCGGCGGCACAGAGTGTGCAGGGAGCGGCGGCGGCGCGGGGTGCGCGAGTACAGGCGGCAGCGGCGCGGTGTGCGCGGGTACGAGTGGCGGCATCAGCGGCGGCGAAGCGTCAAACGAGCTGGCGCCTACATCGCTAGATACGAACGTGATCGCAGGTTGCTGACGCAGCGATCCGTTGGTTGAGTTGGGAGGTACAGCGTTAGATGAAGACTCTAAATTTTGTGTAATGTAACTTTGTATGATGCATACGTTGGCATACAGCGCATCTGTGATGTGACTTACACATTTTCACATTGTGAAATCCTAAACAGTTCACGCACATGTTATGATTTCTCACAAAGATATTTCTCAAATTAGGTTCTAATAAGAGAAACTGATCGCATTTATACAGGGGATGAACACTGTCATTCTTGCAGTATACGCACTTGGGGAAATTGTTGTTGTTAACAACAAAAGATTGTGTATTATTTTTAAATGTTTTGTTTTGCATATAGTTAGTACTTTTACTATTGTTTGGAGCTGAGTTTGTTTTGTTGTATTGAGTTTTATTACTGTTTGAACTAGACGTCATTTTTGGACATCCTGTATTACAAAGTGTATGGATTTTACTTTGTTCCTTTACAAATTTTTCTAAAGAATCAAATTTGGGCATTTTTTCATCGCGTTGAGATTGTTAAAAAAGTGTGACTGTCTCTTTGTCTAATTTGTTAATAGCGATATGAGTAAAAATAAAGTCAGCTAGGTCATCAATAGCTAACTGTTTCAAAGCAGCTTTAGCTGAGCAAAAGTGTTCAAGAAATGTGTCCAATGTGTATTGTGATGGGACCTGACTGCCTTTAAAGTTCAATATTTGCTCCAAGTACATGGTTGCAAGGGTGCGTTTGTCTTGATATTTATCTTTTAAAGCGTTCCACAAAATATCATAATTATCTGCGATGGGGGGAATACCAGCACAAACCGCAAGTGCTTTTCCTGAAAGTTTTCCAATCAAATATTGAACTTTTTCAGCATTAGATAAATTAGGATTGTTATGAATCAATGCGGAGAAATTCTCATAAAACATCTCCCATTTATTGGGAGAACCGTCAAAGCTAACAAGATCCAAAGCAGGTAGTTTTCTATTTAAAATATCGAAATTCTTATGATTTTTAGAGATTTCTATATCAGGCGGAGGCTTGGCACTAGCTATAAGCTCATCCTCAACAGCTTTAATGTGGCAGTACAACTCATCAAAACTTTGCAATATTTGAAGACTAGGAATGGTATTTGGTTTCATATCGAGTTCTAAGACACATATTTTCTCTGTCACTTCCATAAATTCCTTGCGATTTTGCTCCAAAGATTTTAATCGGATAAGAAATTTAGCTCTTGTATCATTATCCGAAACATGCTTACTAAGATCATACAAAATTTGAACCATTGCAAAGATGCTCTGTTGTTTAGCTGTTAGTGCTAACATTTGGTTCTTTTCCGCCATTTTACTGTAAGTGTTATCAACGCAGTAATTATATAAAGTACAAAATAAACAAATGAAATTCTAAGTGGAATCCTGTTAAAAATGCCGGCTTTTTGTTTATAAAAGTTGTATAAACCTGGGCACTTATATACTTCTAATAAGGTTGATAATAGCGTGTGGCCAAATAAGAACAAACTAAGATGGCGGGACAAGATAATTGTTCGCACAATAAAACGTGTTGTTATTGTTTATGCAAAATACGACAAATTTATAATAAAGCGACCAAAATATTGGCAAAATAATGTTTGAAATTAAGTTTAGCGACCGTTTTTGAACGGCAAATGCGACGATTGAACAGAAATCGTAAGATGTAAGCCGGTTACAAAAGAATACTAACGCGTGCTAACACTGAAAAATTTATATTTTCGATTAAACAGAAAGGATTTTTACATTTATTATGTGGAAAAGATAGGATCCGGGTTATCCGGGTGTGAAGGACCAGAAAGTGGAGTGGTAATTGGATAGGACAGCGCTTACCGGTGTGGTTGAAATCTTTGATAGCGTACGTTTTCCTTCTTCACTCCATTCACAGTTTTTGTTGGTTTTTGTACGTACACACACTCGCGAGTGGTTTTTAATGTAAATTACATGGTTTAACACATTTTTTTCTCACACCGGTGTAGAAGAAGCTCCGTTTTGAATCAACGACGAATAGAAAGTGAAAAATGACATTTGGTTGTCATGTCACGTTGAACGAACAGTGAATGATTTATGGCACTCGTTCGATGTGAGCAGCAATATCTTCATTCTTGAGTTTTTCTTTCTTCTCTGTTGCGCTTATGTAAAGGAATAAGGAACAAGAGGGATGGGGATATAACACAATAAATGTGACCAATTAAAATTTTATTATTTTCTCAAACAAAATGAGCGGTAAATTTAAATTATGTTTTGTCCTGTTTGATTGTGCGTTCAATGGCGTTAACACTTTCTATCATTTTTGATTGAAAAGGGACCGAAGATCATCGGTTTTGTTTTTGTCTTTGACTTCACGACTAACTGTCAATTTTATTGGCTTTTTATTCGTCATGGTGTTAGATAGGCACTAAAACAAGACTTTTGTCAGTTAGTCGTGAAATCATAGACAAAAACAAACCGATGATCTTCGATCCCTTTTCAATTAAAAATGATAGAAAGTGACCGGACTTATTTTCGTTTAGTTTAGTTGGGCGTATGCCGAATCGACACCGATGTATTTGCATGCTACTATATTTTATCAAATCACTAGCTGACCCGGTAGACGTTGTCCTGTCATTTTTCCTACCTCTACCCTACTCTACACCTACCCAACATCTACCCCACACCTACCCTTGACCATTTTGTATTGAAAAACTAAATTGACGTTTTTTTTTCTGTTTCTCACCGTTTAAACCTTCCCTGAATTTCCACAAATATTTCAAGATAAAAATAGCCAAATCGGTCCAGCCATTCTCGTGTTTTGGCGAGACAAACGAACAGCAATTGATTTTTATATATAGATAAATAGATTCAAAAAATATACATCTTTATGCCAGGTTTTTATCAGATAAAGATTTGTCTTTTGTCATTAACTCTTTCTCCCACCTGCAGGAAGGAATGCACCCAAGCGGAGATGATCACGCGGCTGCCCCCGGGGCTGCACTCGACGTGGGGCAAGGGCCGCACGCAGCCCGACCCCGCCATGAGCAGGACGCTGCCGTGCGGGGCCGTCGTGCCGCTGGGGAAGCCCCTCGCCAACAATGACAACCGTCTGTCGCTGTTGTATAACGAGTATCCTTTTTACACGAAAATAATTAGTATTGAAAGAAAAAAAGAAATAAACAAAACATTTTTTTTTATTGCTGTTTTGTTGCCGCCTTGATGCTACGTTCATCATCAACAGCTCATGTCCTCACCGAGGGGCTCGGTCCTACCCTAGAGTAGGACGATTAGGCCATAGTTGACCACGCTGGCCCAATGCGGGTTGGTCAACTTCACACACAACCTTTGAATTTTTTCGCAGGAGTGTACAGGTTTCATCACGATGTTTTCTTTCACAGTAAAAGCGTCGAATCAACATATGAGTTAGAAATTCGAAATCACATTGGTACGTGGTGGGGATCGAACCCGCGTCTCCCGTATGCGAGATAGCGGGTCTAGCCAAGACATGACAATAATATTTAGTATGACTGTTTGACGTTACAAAATTAATCTAGTATGGGTAGAGTACGGTCAATTCCCTAAGATATCTATCCAAGGGCTTGCCGAGATGTGGTTTTACTGAAAGGTGAAACATTCGTTTCTCAGAGGTTCTAGGTTCGAAACCCGTTGATGACTCTGTGGTCACTTTGTGAGATAGTCCCCAGTTTGATTAAGTAGTTGCTTCGGAAGACACGTTAAATTAGCACCTTATCGTTAATAAGTACTATTACTTATTTTTTTACTCTACTCCTACTTACTGTTAACAAGAATAATACATGAACCGCACAATAGGTTTTTTCAGATCCCCCCCCCTCAACCTAGTTAATTCATATATTTTTGTAGGTAAATTGTGTTGCTTTAATTAAATTTATTTCCTTAGCACATTCTCAGATTCATCGTATACGACGTGGCCCAGGTGAACGTGAAATATTTACTCCAGATGAAGTTCAACCACAAATATTGAGCTCCGATCAAGCTTGTGACTTGTGACGTCATACTTCATTTTATTATCTATGTTTAAGTTTTTATTCATAAGACTGTGTAGTTTTTACCAAGTGAGACCTTTCTTTCTGATAATTTTAAAAGAAATAAATAATTCAAGTTACTTATTCTAAATATGGTACCACGGAAAAAATCGGTGATAAATATGTTGCCAGGTCTAAAAACTCAAAAGAGGTCTCCGAGTATGCATTTAATCGTTTTATGGTTATGTCGGTCACTTTCGCGAATTATAACAGAGCTGGCTGATAATATTTTCTTTTTCATTGATAAAAAAATCAATATCCTTGAATCTTTCAAATACCGTTTTGTGTTCGCCATAGTTGACACAAAATGGCAACACAGATTTCTGAATTTTGTGATACTGGAGAATCGATGATTGTTATAGTTTACGTGTTTTTTAAGTTTTTGTATTGTATAATTAATGAATGAATAATTGTTGATTATAATGTTCCTCGGTATTGTAGTTCATAGTGTTAAAGGCGTCTTCAACTGAGCCGTTACGCTATGCGTGCACTAGCGACTTTTGTATCTCGAGACACTGGCATCGATTCGGGATGTCATGCTCTAATTCAAATTTTAAAATCCTTTTCGTTTTTATGACCAATGAAAGAGAGGTGATGAACGAATGATATTCATTTGAACGAATAATAACCTAAAATAAGGGCATAGCTGTCAGTTTAAGATATTTTTAAGTCGCATGTTTTAAGTGCTTTCTAAAATTGTGCAATCGACACGGCCATAAGGTTCAAATTCGATGTTTGACAGCTCTAATAACAGGATGGCCATCTCCTGTCCCTTTTCAATCTTTAAAAGGTAAAAAGGATGGACTAACTTAAATTAAGGACTAGAGCGTGACATCCCGAATAGAGGCCACTATGTGCCTCTCTTTCGCACTCTAAGAGTCGCTAGTGCGCGCATAGCGTTAGACGCCCAGAATAGTCCTATAATAAGACAGAGCATAGCCGCATTGTACGTTATTTACAATTTACAAAAAAATATTTTTGAGAAATGTAATGTGCTTCGATTCGCCGACGCGTTGCCCGTCGTGTTTTATAATCGTGTTTATCCTCACAATTGCCTTATATTAATAACAAAGCCATATTGTAATAATAAATCAATGTTAATTAAAAATGTTTCTATGTCTGTCGTTGACATTCAGTATTTATGTGTGACAACGGGGTATTGTCTGTTTTTATCGCAATTTAAGACATTAGAATTAGGTACTGTGATTATAACTATTGCAGAAATAATTAATGAATGATTGAATAAATTACTTATTTTCATAGATTGAAATGTTTTTTATTTTGTAATATTAGAACGATTACGATGATGGGCGACGACGACGTTACGATTGCAAAAAGAAATTCGCGAATATCTTGGAAACAAGCTCTTTTTTCCTCAGTATTTCTTTGAAAGGGATTTTCATCCTGGCCTGCACAAGTCTGCTTCAGAACTCTGAAGACTTAAGGAGAACGTAAACGACAAAATGCAGCTAATAGATGGCATTTCAGTTTTTTTTCCTAACTGACCTTATCGCTATTTCTACCAAATCAAAGTGGTAATATCGCGGGGGAGCAGAAGGCTCGGACCCCTAGGCATATAATTATATACAACTTTGATCATGAGCATAATGAATGACCGCCCGACCACGGCCTATAATCTTCATAGAGAATTTACTGGCAATAGCGATGACTGACATTTCCGAAGTCATATGACATTTCTCATGCCGCCATATTGTAAAAAAGGTCTTTTTCTTTTGTACGGCTTCTGCATTTAGCAATTTAGCCAGTGTCGAGTAATCAGCTTATCACGGGTAGATAAGATAAAGAAAAAAAAATATTAAAAAATATATATTATATTATACTAAATTAAACGGACGCGATAGATATTTCCTGAAACAAGAAGAAAAGACACTGTTATGGACAGCACAACACAAATAAATACATACTAAATACTTATAATTTAATGTTATTCATCATCATCAACGGCCCGTTACAGTCCACTGCTGGACTATGAGCCTCCTCCATTTAATGTTATTAATATAGATATATTTTGCCAAGACTTTAAAAGACTCCATCTGTCTGTCAGACTGCCGCCATACTTGTGTGTGTGCGTGCAGTGCGGTGCGTGCATGTAGGCTGTGGGTCCTAACCTCAAAATCTTGCTTGTAATCGAAGTTCGAAGCCGAAGCCTTTCTCCTGTTGACTTTTGAAATACCTTACGTGAGTTTTCGTTAATTCTGTGTGAATTGGACGCTTTATCATGTATTTTAAGTGTTGTGTTAAAAAATGTAATAGTTCGCGACAGGACGCTAAGTTACACAAGTTCCCAACAGATGAGAAAAGACTCGCAAAGTGGTTAGAGTGCCTGAAAGATGATACGCTTCAAAGATCGTCTCTGAAAAATCTTTTTGTCTGCTCAAAACATTTCGAAAAAAGATTCAAAGGTGCAGCGGGCTCAAAGCTCCTATGCGGCGCTCACCCATCTTTGTTTGCCAGATAAAATTTCAAGTGGAAACCCAACGGAGCACTTATGTACCTAACAGATCATATTTCCAAGCTGTTAGATAGTCGGTGGGTCATCTTCGGGGAGACTATCGTAAAATTTGATTCATTGTCATGGCATGGTAGGTACCTATTTTATATTTTCTTTTGAGTCAGCAGGTATGTAGATGTTGGCTGGCATGTGTAAAATTATAAACCTATTTTTTTTTTCAATTTCATAGATGCAGCAGTCACTGTCATCGACCACACTTACTTTAAACAGAGACATTTTGATCACACTTATTGTAAAGATGAAGCAGCTTCCACTTCAGGTCAATTAAATTGAGCACACTTGTATTGCTAACTGTTCTATGATTTGCATAAATTCACAATAATGAAATTTAAAATTTCAGGAAACAAACTTGTTCTTGAAGAGGAGCTTCCTCTGCCGGGAAGTAGTAGTAAAGTCGAAACAGTTTCCACTTCAGGTCAGTTAAATAGAGCTCACTTGTATTGCTAACCTGATTATTTTTATAATTATTATACATTTTTTTATATCTTACAGCTGACACAACATCTGCCACTACTGACCGTGGCATAACCAGAACCCCAACTTTTCCAACGGCAAAACAATCAATCATGCCAGAGAAAAATTATTCAAAATTTGAGTAAACTTACTCCTACATGCAGAAATATTTATAAGGAATATGAGAGAGCAAAGAAGCAAGTAGATTTTTACACAGAGATTTTATTCTGCTGTCAACTTCTACTTTGAATAAAATGGTCTCAAATTTAAATGTAGAGGCTGGAATCAATAAACAATTCCTTGGTCTCGTCAAGAAAAAGGTAAATATTTATGTTACACAAGTTGCTTTTTTTGTTTTAAATATTTCTTTGGTGACCAAACAGGTATTCATATTTAACAGGTATAACAAGTATTCATATTTCTAGAATAACATGGAATTTCTTTCTAGGTTGACACTTGGCCGGATTCTAAAAAACATAGCTCAGTCATATTTGACAAAATGTCACTTGGCATGGGGCTCTCGTATGATGTCAAAAAAGACCACACTTTGACTTTTGGCTTTGTACACTTGAAAGGAAAAAGAGATTCGCAGACCATGTATTAACATAAATAAATCTTTTAATAAATAGTCTTTCCTTGTTTCATTTTTGATGCTGGACGTTTTTATGACTATTTAAATATGTTCAATAACCTGTATACTAAAGATTCGAAGGTTTTGTGCGAACATATTTAAACTTGTCGGAAAAACGTCCAATTCCGACCGCGTAGGTATCCTGCGTGGCTGTATGCAGAGTTTCACTTTGCCAACAAGGCAAATAAAAAAAAATTTATAAAAAAAAGGAATGTCATGTGTAGGGAATGCAATCTCGTACGAGATTTCCGCCTAGCGAGATCTCGCAAATTACGGGATCTCGCGAGACTGGGAGAATCGCAATTAAAACATATGCAAATGCTTGTTTTAAGAACTAGTAATTGACATGAGTAATTAAATAGAAACTGCGTTGCTTAGTTATAAAAATGATGTAAGTTTTATTTTAAAAATCAACAGAGTACTTATTATTTTGTCTCTAACTCTAATAACATTTGTTTATGTCTATAATTATTATACCTACTGTAGCTAATCAGTTCAAATTCTTACAATATTGGTAACAAAACAATAATTATCTATATTTAGTCTTTTGTAAATTATTACTTTAGTTTCAATAATTAAGAGTAATAGGAACATTACTTATGGTAAATAAAAACAACAAAACAAAAACTTAACTTCACAAGTTCTTAAATAAATGTTGTGAGATCGTATTAATCAAATAAAAGAAGTTTGAAGTAGAAGTCAGATGAAGTTATCAAGGTACGGAAAGGCAAGTTAGTTTGTCTGAAAATGGCTTCTCAAAAAACACATCATGTCGAGAGTATCATCTGACAGACGACTTCTGATTTTGCATGCCAAATACCCTGCTGCTGAAAAAGCTTCGTTCTGCCTCAACACTTGTGGGAACCACAGTGCGCAGCCGCGCTATGAAATACACGTCGTCACGCTGCATTTGTCGATCTCGTTATCTCGCGAGATCTCGTACGAAATTTGACGAGATACAATCTCGTAAAATATGGCCGGGATCTCGCGAGATCGGGATCTCGGCGAGACGAGATTGCATTCCCTAGTCATGTGAGATCAGAAATGTCCTTTCTACGGCGAGTATTTTTGTTTGAGAGTTGGTAGTCTGAACCTGGTTCTTCTAAGTAGTCTGTGCGCCCGACGCGCGACGACGGCCTTGTATGTAACGATATTTTCTCACTTTTTCCGTAAATGATATACACGTGCGCGGTAAATATACCACCGCTTCACACAACAATTTGTTTAGACACAACATTTTGATCCGATGAATCCAATTTTTTATTGGTAGCTGAATAGCGTACTTATTAGAAATAAGAGGACTAGGTACCTAGTACGTGAGTTGTTACATGGTTACAACGCTAATCAGGGTTGCCATAAAAAAAAAGTAAAAGCTACTGTGATTGGTCAATTTCTTTGTTGATATCTGTCACCTCATCTGGCTGTCAGTGTCATTCATGTCTGTTTCGATTCACGTCAATACACGCGTCGTACGTTTTCTTCATTTTCGCTAAAAAGCACAAAGCACTCCAACATGCATGTTTAGGATAGAAAACAGTCCGTGTTATTAACCCCGTGATAAGTCCAGACAGACAGTCCTCCGCTTAAAATGTATCTTTCAAACCAGTGAACTATTCAGTTAAAAATAAATTGTTTACCCACAACTTTCGCTTGATTGAAATATCTCGTGTTTGTGACAATGGAATCGGATATAATCAACTGGAGTAACAAAGAAGTGTTGGATTTATTAGTTAGAGACAAAATATCAAGTTTAGTGTTAGAAATATGTGAAGCGCATGATATTGACGGTCAGTGTTTGTTGTCTTTCGTCGACCGAGATTTCTACGAGTACCCGTTTGATAATTTAAAACTTGGTGAAAGAAAAAGGTTTATTCTCCTGGTGAAGAAGTTACAGAAGAACAACCGGGCCGCTATGTTTCAACTGGGCTTGTGTGAAGAGAGTACACTTGGCAGCCAATCCACTAACATTAACTTTCTTGGTACAAACTTATCGCATCTAAGCTACAACCTACAGCGCAGGATACCTGGAGAATATTGTCCAGGGAACACAGACTGCGGGATAGGAAACCTGAGTCCGGAAGTGAAAGCATCGAGATTAAAACCGGAAATATGGAAAACTGCAATTGCACTAGGTTGGTGTCCATTTAGCTTTATTTAATTATTTTTAAACTTATAAATGGCAAGTCTCAAACCCTCGTCAATTCCAAAACAAAAGTTCATATGAAAAAAAAAATATTTCACTATGGAACAGCAGTTTACAAAAATTAAATAATCTACCCAAAATTGTCTTTTTCATATTGGAAACTTAACTAGAATTCTTCTTGTGTGTGTTTTTCTTTTGTGTATTTCTTGTGTTTCATAAAGTAAACTATTAAGTATTCTATTTGAATAAAGAAATGAGGATTTTATCTCTTTACAAACAAATTAAAGATATCTATTTATATACACATTCACACAGTGGGGTGATATTGGCTGAAAACATGACTCATTTTCTATTAAAGAAAATAATTCAACTTCATACCAGGTTCAGACTTCCCTTTCTTCCACTCTCTGTCTTTGTCTTTCCGACATGCATCATTACATTTTAAGTGTGTAATTTAACTATTTACATGATAGTTATTAATAGCCAAGACATTTCCATGTGTGGGAATCAGTCCAAAATATTGTATGTACACAAAGTTGTTTTGTCTATTTCTGGAAATGATAGTGACTATTTTTACCAAGTCTTGTCTTTGAACAGCTCTGGCCAAGTGGTCGAGAGGTCGACGCCATTATGGAGGCTCCGGGTTCGATTCCCGGTGGGGACACTGTCAAGCAAAAATCTCTTTGTGAGACTTCCCCCAGGGCCGACTACAATAGATCCACAACACCTTACGAGGTACCAAATGAGAGACTGTATTTATGAAGTAAGATCAAATTGTTACCATTTGTAAGCAAATAAATAAATATGAAATATGAAAATATGAAATCCATCTCGGGTCACAGTGGTCATTGGGACATAACTTGCCCGATCCCTTCTACCTTAATCGTAAATCATATTCCCCCAGTTTGTTTAGGACATTGCAGGCTGAATCATCTGATTGTCCGAAAGGAAAGATGATTCCATGCTTCGGGACGCATATTAAGCCGTTATCTAGTCATTATAAGCCGTATCTAGTCATTTACAAGAGACAAGTCAGTGGCTTTGGCGGCTCTATAACACTGATACCAGGGTTTGTGAGGTCAGTTGTCAGCCTTACACCCACATGATGATGATGACCAAGTCTTTTTAATAAGTAGGCTTACAAAGTTATTTAATAATATTTGAGAATGTTGTTGCACTAGAATTACCTACTAATTGTTTATTCGTCGATCGATCATTTATTTAATTAAATAAATAATTATTTCTTGAAGAAATCTGATTTGGTTAGTATTTGTACTCAGTCTATCAATGCATTGCAAGAAAAACATATACACGACGACGCCTGCAGTAAACAGTCTGCTTCACTTCATTTTTCTATTAATGTTAGATAGTTCCACAAGGTCTGTGCTACTAAAATAAACTACTCAGATATATAACAAGTCTAATGTACTCTAAACAGACTATAAACCTTGACTGATATTTCTAATCAATCTTCTGGCTTCAATATTTAAATCAAAAACTATAACCTCCTGTTAGTTAGGCACTTAATGAAAGGTAAACAATCTTGATATTTAGATCTTTCTTTTTATCAAAACGTATTTCTAAAATGAATTAATACGGCTAGCAAAAAAAATCAATTATTATAACTTTTATTTTTATTATATCTAAAAATCAAATTAAGATTGTTTACCTTTAGTTAACTACCTAAACCCCTCAAAGGCTGGCCTTTATATTTTGCTTATTTTTTAAATCTGACGCCCATTTAGGATAACAGCGCAATGTTCCTGCCAATCTTCCTTTTTCTATATTTTTTTCTTCATTACTATTGCCTTGATATTATGATGCTGTGGTTTTTATGAAAAACAAAATTATTATACATGCTAAGGTAAGCATATTATTTTATTAGACACATAAATATGAATAAAATATGTGGGGACATCTTCACACATGGCCATCTGATCCCAAACTAAGCAGAGCTTGTACTATGGGTACCAGACAGCTGATATACATTACTTAAATAGATAAATACATACTTATATAGATAAATAACAACTGTTATATAGTTGTTCATCACGCAAATGTTTGCCCTGGGCGGGATTCGAACCCGCAACCCTGTGCGTCGGAGGCAGATACACTACCACCTGGGCTACTACGGAGCCGTCACATTCAATACTTCCTTATAGAAGATTGCAACATGTTATTCATGTTCCTAATGATCGTGTTATTTCATTCATGTTGTTGTTTTTTTTTTAAATGGCTTCACGTCTAGATTGGACGTATTTTGCCAATGACAACGTATACACTCAACATAGCACAAACGAGAAGAATGATCGGTGAAAAATTGTTCCTAATTGTTTATACCGAGAAGACGTCGTCAGTGCGCGCTATCAAATGAATGTCTATAAATTGCCATAGTTGTCATTTTTCGCCGTACGTAATGCAAGTCATTTTAGAGATCTTTGGGAAGAATACGTAACTGGATATTTGACATAATGGCAACGTTATTATAAGAGGCCCTGCGACTCGTATCTTATTTAGATGTACAAATAAATAAATAAATAATTATATAAAGCACTATCCCGTGGTATTTATTGCGTTTTTCCTGTACCCGAAGGTTGCCTGGAAGAAATTGCTACCTTAGCAATAAGGCCGCCTATCTGTGCACTATTATTTGAACTGCTTTTTTTTTCTTTTCTGTATATCTCTTGTGTGCAATAAAGTATATTCTATTCTATTCTATAAATACGAGTATGTGGGGACATTTCAGACACAGCCATTAATCCCAAACTAAGGAAAGCTTGTACTATGGGTATAAGACAGTCGATATACATTACTACATACTTATATGGATAAACAACACCCAGACACAAGGCAAACACACACAAGTGCTCATCACACGAATCTTTGCCTTGGGCGGGATTCGAACCCGCCACCCTGTGCTTGGAAGGCAGGCGTTACTACCAACTAGGTTACGGAGTCGTCATTAAAACTTGAGCGCTCGCTGTTGTGTTGCGCGTCGCGCGTTGGCGCTGCAAACAGTTTGAAATTGCAGTTGTGCAGTTCCAACATTTCTTACTTCAAGAAGATTAACCCTATACTTCTATTGATAGAGCGTTTTGTTGTCATGGGGTTCTTTTTAACTTGCTTACCCGCCGTGTGGTGACGGCAGAGTAGAATACATTTGTCACCAACCCTTACTCTTCCCGTGGGTGTCGTAAGAGGAGACTTAGGGACTACACATTGAACAGGGAACGGGCAGCAGCGCTCTCTGATTCAGTAACCTTTTAATCTGCGATCTCCAATCCGCCTGCCAAGCGTGGAGATTATGGCAAAACCCTCCACTTGTGTGGAGGAGGCTCATAGTCCAGCAGTGGACTGTAACGGGCCGTTGATGTTGATGTACTTGGCGGAAGGATACGACCCCGGCTTGCCGAACTACTAAATTATTTTGGAGACTTTATGATCTTATTCTTATCACATTTACATCCTATTTTACCTTCCACTTCAGGGCAATGTAAACAAGTAATCTTAAATAGGATTGTCGTCAGGCAGCAATGTCGGTTGTCGACCTTCCAACCCACATGATAAGAATAAAGAGTATGCATGAAGATATTGATGAATACGAATTAAGCGAAAGCATATCCTTGTTCACCTGTCAACATGTTGAATGTAACAAAAAGCTTTTTCCAGGTTACGTGTTCCTGGTGACCTGGGTGACGGCCGTGGTAATGGTGATAGTCCACGACAAAGTGCCGGACATGAAGAAGTACCCTCCTTTGCCGGATTTGTTTCTGGACAACGTGCCTCACATTCCGTGGGCCTTCGACATGTGTGAAATCACTGGATCTCTCCTGATGGCAATATGGCTCATGGTGTTGCTGTTTCATAAACACAGGTGAGCAATATTTATGCTATCTTCAAGGACGTGACAGACATCGAAGATAATATGACCTGGTGACTGACGTTTGTATGCAGTCGGTGCCCAACCATAATCGCAATACGCAGTCGCGGTCGGCCAATTTGCTTCCCACATCTGTATCTATCTGTATTTGTAGGCAACGCTACGTGAGATCACCAGCTCCTTAATATTAATACAAATATATAGTATCTTCAATGTCTAACAGGCTCTATAACACTGACACTAAAGTCTTTAAGGTCGGTTGTCGACCTTCAACCCACACGAAGAAAAATAAAAATTACTCTGGCGCCCTTTAATCGGCGGCGGCAGTGAAAACAGCGGAGGATATTGGCCACTAATCCGTCCTAAGTTCGCAGCAATGTAATGCAAATCAGTCACAAGATCAAGAGAGATGTAATTGCCACTTTACACCATCTACTCTTAGTAGAGTCAGTACTTTAGACACCATTACTTGTTTTACCACAGATTACTACGTTAATACATTTCCACGGGTTTTCTATTACACCCTAATTATCTGCATGCGTATTCTAAACTTTCTCTAACATTACGACTTTCACTCCTTATGAACGTGAACGCACAACATCTGTTTTAATAACTAGGAAGTGATAAATGTCTTAAACTATGTCGTAATACTATGAACTAGTTTTTTATACGTATTTCTTTTTGCGAGATAGAGAGCTAAATGGCTGTTAGGTCTTGCTCGTACCTATTATGTTCGTATCCTTTCGGCCGCCATCGGAACTGCAGTTTCGTAACTGGTTTCCAATGAGGAGTGGCCCACTTGTTGACCTGTCCCTCGTGTCCCGAGACCTGACGATACAGGACCTTTGGAGGCCACCGACAACGCTCGCCGGGTGGCTGCCCATAGGGCTGATAAAATTTAAATGTTTATCATCGACTCGCAAAGAAGAAGAAGAATGAGGAATTCGTATCAACTCTTATGATAAAGTCCACACCAAGAAGCTTGAGCCTATCCTGAATTAGGGCGATGAGGCCCATACAAACTGATGCAGAACTGCGAAATAGTGTCTCAATAAGGGATGGTAATAATTCGACCTAGGTTAAATCAATCAATCAGCCTATTGCAGTCCACTGCTGGACGTAGGTTTCCCAAGGGCACGCCAAAGCGCACGATCACCCGCTTTCCTCATCCAGCCACCACCAGCGACCTTCCTCGGGTCGTCAGTCCACCTGGCAGGGGGGCGTCCCACACTACGTTTCCCGAGACGTGGTCTCCATTCGAGAACCCGTCTGCTCCAACGCCCATCGGTTCTGCGACAGACGTGGCCAGCCTACAGCCACTTCAGCTTGCTACATTTCTGGACGATACCAGCCACCTTGGTCCTCTGCCGGATGATTTCGTTTCGGATTTTATCCCGTAGAGAAATACCAAGAATAGATCTTTCTTTAAGCTTAAATACTTCCATTAAAAATTCTAAAAGTTTCGAAGAATAAACTGGGCAGAATGTAAGGAAATAAAATATGTTTATCTTTAAAATCTCTGACTAGAGTTTAAAGGTTAACGATAGTGCCGTTCATTAAAAACTCTGTTTGACGTAAAAGATAACAAAGTCGTAAACTACAAATATAAATATTATTTACTCTATGTTCGTAAATATGTAAACAAAGCGTATATGAGTGATTACAATTTATAAATAAGTGAGCGAGCGAAGCGTCTGCGTTGCAGCTTGGCCAAAATTGCTTTTGTATGTCTGTCTGTCTGTCTGTTTGTTCCACTCTACAGGTCGCGTTTCTCAACCAATTCTTATAAAATTTTAATAAATACGTATCCGTGAAATTTACATCGTTTTGTTCCCGCCGTGTAGTGATAGTACCCGTCAAACTGAACAACTTTTCACGAAAAAAAAAATCCAGTGACAAAGAAATTTTTAGTCTCTCCATACAAAATGGGTCGCTCGGGAGTCTCACTTTGTATGGAGAGACCAAAAATTTTTTTGTCGCAGGAATTTTTTTTTTCGTGAAAAGTTGTTCAGTTTGACGGGTACTATCACTACAGAACGATGTAAATTTCATGCTGTACAGATATATATATAATTTTTTTAGTCGAAAAAATGACGGACCTAGACTCGCTAGGTCTACAGCTCACAGAGCCACTAGTGTTATCAATTTATAACATCCTCTTAGGCGACCACGCTGGCCCAGTGCGGGTTGGTCGTCTCCACACACAATTGGTGTATTATGGTGTAGTGTAGTAATGGTGTACTTACCTCTCTTTTTATGTATGATGGAATATCGAATACCATTTTTTTACCATGTTTTCCATCTTCTTCTTTATTACTTATTGTTATTTATTACTGCAAATACTAAACAAAAAAACGTTTAAGCTAGTTACACAAAGTGGCGGGCGTCTCCTACGACTTATACCTTAAAATACCTAGAATCACTTAACACACTAAAAATTGTGCCATAGTGATAGATAGTTTGAAATTGAGTACAATGCATTGACATAATAAACAAAGCAATCCCTCGTTACTATTTCCTTAGCCTTTGTTCGTATTTAAATCAAGTATTAATTGAGACGTATTTATCGTACCCAATTAAAACGATTAGCATATTATTATGCAATGAATGCAAATAACCGTATGGCCTTCGAAATATGGGACAAATAATGTATTTACATACATACCCTACTTTAAGTCACGCATCTTTCCTGTAAGGGTAGGCAGAGACCGCTTTCTCGCTACGAATGACGATCCTGCATATACATTTCTTACACTTAATCTACTTACATATTTTTATATAATAACACACACAAAATAATTGAAAAGGAAATTTAAATCTAATTAAAAAAAACAATAAAATAAAATTATTTTGATACTTAGAGGAGAAATATTTGATAGCTTTATCACGTCCACCTGTCCAAACCTGTGCCAACTACAAAGTAGTTAGATACACTAGCATTCCTCACCGCCTACAGTTTCGTAAAAAAACTAACCACTGCTGGTACCTCCGTGTAAGATTACGAAAATTAACCAGCAACCATGCAACGCGACCAAGGCATTAGCTGACATCGTAACAGATTAGAAAAAGATTATGATTGCTGCGGGTCAGTTTCGACAATCATGTTGCATCTGGCAACATTATCTGATAATCAACATGAAACATGCAAGTTAGCGTTCAGAAAATTGACTATTACAAGATGCATTTGTATACCACTGTTCGGCATGTATGTCCCCATTGAGGGGCTCCAGCTTACCTTAAATTAGAGCTATATCGATCAAATTGCCTGCCTAAATTTATGTTTTATAATTTTGAAACTTTTTTGAATACATTTTCTTATATATTTGGTTATTTAGATCATCCTTAGTCAGGGTATGCCAGGGCCAATGTGTTTTCGAATTTCGTTTTCATATGTACGTTTGTTCAACGCTCTTACGGTGAAGGAAAACATCGTGATGAAACCTGCACACTCTTGCGAAGAAATTCAAAGATTGTGTGTGAAGTCGACCAACCCGCACGGGGCCAGCGCGGTCGACTAAGGCCTAATCGCCCTAATTCAGGGTAGGCAGGGCCTCGGTGGGGACGTATATGAGTTGTTGATGAAGTCAGGGTAGGTGGAAACGTAAATGATCTGACAAAAACAACATCTCGGTTCATCTATTAGACCAAGGGAAGGCCTTTTCTCGACACTGGAACACTACTAATCATCATCATCATTGACAGGTGTTGACAGCTCATACACTACTGAATGAACATCTTGATTTTTTTTCCTAAAAATAAAAATTAATGAGAAAATAAAACAAAATCACATACAGTTTTCTCGTGCGCAAGAGTGTATTAATTGTGTACTTCGGTAATGACTCGTGTTACTTACACACGACACGACATGTTTCTTCAGTCTGTAAGTAGGTACATAGAAAGCTGAGAGTAGTGTATAAACTACAGACAGGTGAATTGAAATCCAAACAAAAAAAAAATCAATAAGTCAATTCGTATTCGAACTTTTTTTTTAATAATACTCGTAATTATAAGACAAGGTGGAGGAGATAAGAAAGAGATGAAGATCTAGGAAAACATTTTGTAGGTGAAGTAAATGTTGTGTCGTATCAGGAGGTCAAAGAGAGGACGGAGATCAGAGAAGAAATAAGGGAACTCCACCGACTAGAGCGCAAAGAAGAGAGAGAGATTAAACAATAAGAAAGAAACAATAAAAGAAAAATAGAATAAGAAAAATGAAAGAGAATATTGAACTTTTCTAAACAATATTAATATTTAAAAAAAATATACGACTAGCTAAAACTGCCTAATTAAAAACATCTCTAGTAAACAAAAAAAGTTCGTTGTACTAAATAATTTGAGGACAAAGATATGAAAACAGACGAATTAACAAGTTTTGCGATGGATACCAATAACAATAAGGTAGATATATTAACATTTTAAACTCTCGCTATTTTCACACATTTTTACATGTATTAACGTGTGTAATCACGGTAAAGGTAGATTATATATTGTTTGTTATTTCATCTTTGATCCCACTTGTCCTTGTTACGAGTGAATCAATCTGCCTTGTACATTGTACTTTAGGACGTAGATTAGATTAGATATAAAACATATAATTTTTAGTAGAGGCAACGATCTTTGTTGAGGCATAAAATAAAATGCACTTACACAACACTTTTATATATTTTTTTGTTTTATGTTTTTTGAACACAAATCACAAATGGTATAAGTTATATAACTATAACATGACAAATACTTATAAAATAATGACAACCCTCACAAAAAAAAGTAGCTATACATACAAGTTCTCGTGTTTACAGTCGAAAGTCTATGAATATAATTGAAATATAAATAAACAAAGAAATTCCTTGCAAATACAAAAGAACTCCTAATTGAAATTAATCTATTCAGTCATAGATCAGTTACTATGGGATCTTAAAAGCTAGTATGCAGAAAATAATAATAATAATACGATTACTACCTAATTATATTCGTGGCGACGACAGTCGTCTGCTGATTAATACACATTTAGTTGATGAACTGGTTTTAACATCAACGTCGAAATGGATCAATTGTACCTTTGCACTTTTGGGTACATTGTCCCTTAAATTGGTTGCAACTATCTATTATTATCGTATATTCGCAATGTAGACTATTTTAACGTGCATTGGTTTACAGACAATATTGACTCTAGAACAATGGGTCTTTCAACACAAACGAGTTTATCATAATCATTTGAACAGCTGAAAGTGAGTCACAAGTCCATCAAAATATTGAACATATTTAAGGAATGCATCGTCTTTTGACTGATACTACAAGAGAGCTTTTTAAATCATCGATAAGTTTCCGCCAGATTCCGCCATTGTGTTAGTGAACTCACCCAAAAAAATGTAATGACGGATCTAAGTAACATCCTATGGAAATAAATAATTTTGACTTTGACTTTGTTTCCAACATTTCCTTTAGATTTAGATATAGTCTCTTTTTATACTTAGAGAAGTTTACTTATTTACCTAAGCTGTACTTTTCACCTTTACCTACTTTGTGCTTTTACTGTCCTTTCCAGATTATTAATAGTAAAATATTCGAAACTTAACACATGCACATAATTCGTTAAAAAAATACTATCTTCATCATCATCATCATCAGAAAAAGAAGAATACTAATCATCAAACAACGTCCAAAGAAGTCATACATGAGTTCGTACTTTCGATAAATAAAAGTTACATTACACCCAATTCAAACAAAGAAGCTTGATTGATAAAATTAAATGTTCACACAAAAAAGACAACGTGACTGTCTCATAGTTTGAAAAATAACATAGTGAAGCACATGGATATGATAAAAGTAACGGCCATTACATAGTTTTTTTACAGAGAAGGTCATTAATATATTCAATCATGATAAACTGATAGACTTTATTTAGCTATGATAGTTGATTGGTATTGTAAATCGTTATCTGTCATCGAATTTCAGAAAAGCTTAATGACTGTGTTCTTAACTCAGCTGAAATAGGAGACACTGTTTTATATACCTAATAATATTATTTTATCAAAAAGGTTTTAAATTTTAACCGACTTTAAAAAGGAGGTTATCATATTTCTTTAAAAGAACGTTGACCCTTTCTACGTCTGTTCGAATCGAGATGATGTGAACATTGACACAGATACTACTGAAGATAGTAACAAAACAACAAAAACGTTTATAGAGAAACGGGAACTAATTAACATTTAACCTTTTAACATTAAAAATAAGCCTTTTAGCTAATTACTTAGTAAATTAACCTGCTCAAGTAAAAAGATCGTTAAACCTATCTACGACCCAAAAAACTACACGGTAATTAAACTAAGTTAATCAATGCAATGGTTCAGTAGTTACATATTGGCGAATTGGACTTAGTTACCTACATCTCATCAAATGATTTCTCATACCTACTCGTATTAAAAATCTGCCAGGTGGACTGATGACCTGAGGAGGGTCGCTGGTGGTGGCTGGATGAGAAAAGCGGGTGATCATGCGCTTTGGCGTGCCCTGGGGGAGGCCTACGCCTAGTGGACTGCAATAGGCTGATTGGTTGATTAAAAACCTTATCAAGTGATTCCTAATGTTTATAACGAGCTTGAAGCTGGAAAAGCTAGCAAAAGTAATAGCTTATAAAATAAAATAAATAAAATAATTGCGGGCATTCCCCACCCATTAGATTTTCCATTCCATTGCATCGTTAGCTTTTATAAGGTTTGCATCGTTAGCTAATTAATTACTAATCACAGACGACTGAACGCGTGTTCACCGGGGAGCGGCCATTGTGATATGAACCCAACTACAAATGAATCATGCATGATTTGCGTGCGTGTAGGTGTACCGTGTAAACTCATTTTGCCAAGTATAATTTGAGATTTAAAAAAATCGTAAGCTAAAAGGTAGGCAGTAAGTTTTTTTATACATTATCAACAGCTCATAAACTTCACACACAACCTTTGAACTTCTTCGCAGGAGTGTGCGCAGGTTTCCTGACGATGTTTTCCTTCATCGTAAGAGCGTCGAAGAAGAAACGTACTACATGAATTCGAAATTCGAAAACATATTGGCACGTGGTGGGGATCGAACCCGCGTCTCCCGGACAGGAGGCAGCGGCCCTAGCCTCTGTACTACCGACGCTCTAAGTTTATTTTTCTTTTGCTGGAAAATCAAACTTTAGCCCAGAATCTGATTGTAGTTTAGTCTAGCGTCGTATCAATAAACAGGGCTAATGAAAGCTACTGAAAATGCAATCTTCGTAGCATAATTTGGGGACTGCTAGGTTTGCTAACGACACGAAAAGAAGAAAAAAAAAACAAAGTTTATAGTGTAGTACAGTGATAGCAAATAAGAGCTATCATAGTTCGTGTTTTCATATAAAATCCACTACACAAAGAAGCATTATTCGCATTTGAATTTTGCTATCACTAAGCCCACATCTGCGCAAGCGTTAAAGGTAATTCAAACTTAGATTTGTGTTTTTAGAAACGTCGTATTTCCGAGTTCAAAATAGATATCTCATCCGTCCCGAATATCTGTAGTAGCTAGCTAGGAATTTGACCGTGGCCAAGACTCATGTTCGACCTTGTTGTGTTACGATCCCTACGCAAATACAAATATGAACTACAAGTCTACCTATATGTCACATATTTCTGTTGAAATGCTTGTGTACATTATGGATGCTATTGCTTACTATATCATTTCTAAGTACGTACAGAATAATACGACAGCGAAGATGGTCAAACGGTTAGTCTGGCGGTTGCTAATGTCAATAAACCAGAACGTTTACTTTATACTCATTCACTTTATACGCATTTAAGAAAATCCTCTAAAAAAGGTTCAACGGTCTATTAAGGGGTCCACACACGACAGCTATAAATGTACATTATAGCACGATACCTGTCGATACATCTCATTACATCTTTCCATAGAAATCAAGCTTAATATCAGAAGTGGTTATTTCGTAAAACAGACTCCGGCTTAGGTAACAAACTATTTATTCACACAACCTTCTCGGCACAAAGTTACAGCAATACTGCCTCAAACGTCAAACACACTCGTATTTATAAGCTTATACTAGCGGCGGCGCCAGTCGGTACCAATTCACAACTTATATTAATGGCGCCACTGACTACCAATAGTGGCGCCAAGTGGTACTATAAACTAAAATATCTTTTTAATTACTATATTTATACAATAGAATCGGTAAACTAATTCATTTAAAATAAGATAGATGGTTGACAAAATAGACAGTGAATATTAATTATTAATGTAGATATAGTTATCCAATGTTATCATGAATTACTTAATTAACCTATCACAAAAAGACAGTGTATATTAACTATTTATATAGATACAGTTATCCAATGTTATTATGACATAATTAACATAACAAGCCATACATTCCGGGATGCCGTGTGTGGACCCCTTGATAGAGACATTGGTTACCGTGACAATGACTTTTGGTCTTTAGCTTTTAGCAGCATGACTATCAGCTAATATTTAGTCAGGCTGGCCACCTTGACAATGTCTACAGGACTTCCGCATCACGTTTCCAAGAATACTCTTCTTCGCACTTCCTTTCCCTATTCTAGTTGCAAATGGTAGGCAATTTACATGATGTGCACATTTGCGTTCATTTTGAGTACTGAGAAATATCTTCAACAAAGGTCTTCTGACGACAAGAGCAATTTGAGTCCTCTGTCTGGTCATTGACGTGTTGTTATGCACATAGCCGACTGCGCGTAGCAATGTGTATAGTTGTGTTATTCAACTGTAGAAACGTCTGATTGATCTGACCAGTTTGATTACAACTTCGGCATACTTTGAATATGTACGGTTTTTGTTTATGACTCTTTTAATATCTACGAATCATTGGATTGGTATTACATTGCGACCATAGAAAAATAAAAACAAATCCAAAAGAGTGTTTGCTAGCTTTTGTTGCTTTGATAAATCGACTTAATTTTCCTGCAATTTTCTTCTTACGGAAAAAAATCGTGAATGTTCGTGGGAGGACAGCTCTGTTTGATCCTATCATTATTCATATAAGAATTCATTTAGATGAGTAATGTTATGTTAACAATTTATCATTTTAGCTCTAGCTTGTCGGTTTTCTTTTCTGTAATAAAATCTTGGCCGTGGCACTTCAATGTCGCATATCAGGCAATATCCTCATGAAACACATGTTTTGTCAAATGGTTGACTATACCTAACACCTATACACCACACTTTACACTAGTCAGTCTGATGTTTAGATGTTTGTTTCACCTTCACGCTTAAAGTACTCAACGGATTTGGATGATATTTAGAATGGAGATAGTTTGTAACCTGGATTAACACATAGGATACTTTTTACGGGAAAACGTCTTATTCCTACGGGAAAATCTTACACAACGCGAGCGTAGCCGCGGGCGGACCCCTAAGTATTAGATTTAAGTGAACTTGTTTAGAAATTGTACAATATTCTGATACATACATATACATAACATATGTACATAAAATACCAGTTAGGTACACTAATAAGAAAATGAAAACTTATAAAAGGTACCAAATTGTATTGTGGCCGAATTTGTAACAATTTGAACAGAAACGCGTTGTTTCCTATCGATTTTGCATTTGAATCACGAATATTTGAATAACCTAGATAACGGACTAGATAGGCTAGGTAGATATATAGATATTTTGTATATACTCGTATATAGTGTTTACAAAGAACATTTTCGCGATAAAGTTACTTGACCTTTGTTATTTTAAATTGTGCTAAACAATACTGAGACTTATTGCAGCGGTTATCACTTTTAAAATCGATATTATTTTTTAACGCTATGTTTATTTCATTTTAGTTTTCAAGTCGTTCGTTGACAGTGCAAGAGTTGTTAGCGAATTCAGAAAAATACTGAATTGAATTCAGACTAAGCTAAAGTATAAGGCACGAGCTTTTTAACTCGAAAACTGACCACATGTTATGTTACTTTCAACTAAATTATTTTTCAATGTTCGCTGTATCCCGATAGTCAATCCAAATTATTCCGAATTAATTGAGGATAAATAAGAATGAAATTTCTTTATCCCCAGATTCATAATCCTCCGGCGGTTCTTCGCGTTAGCTGGCACAGTGTTCCTGCTGCGATGCTTCACAATGCTGATCACGTCCCTCTCCGTCCCTGGCTCTCATCTGAAGTGCGAGCCCAGGTCGTATCCTCCGGCTGACGACTTGACCGTCTGGGGGCGACGGTTGAAGCAAGCCTACGACATCTGGAGTGGAGCTGGCATGTCCGTGCGAGGAGTGAGGACCTGTGGAGACTACATGTTCTCTGGGCATACGGTCGCGTTGACGCTGCTCAACTTCTTCATCACGGAATGTGAGTATTGCCCATTAATTGTGTAGGGACTCCGCAAGCCTACGACATCTGGAGCTGCGCTGGCATGTTCGTGCGAGGAGTGAGGACCTGTGGGGACTACATGTTCTCTGGGCATACGGTCGCGTTGACGCTGCTCAACTTCTTCATCACGGAATGTGAGTATTGCCCATTAATTGTGTAGGGACTCCGCAAGCCTACGACATCTGGAGCTGCGCTGGCATGTTCGTGCGAGGAGTGAGGACCTGTGGGGACTACATGTTCTCTGGGCATACGGTCGTGTTGACGCTGCTCCACTTCTTCATCACGGAATGAGTTTAAGTGTTTGATATTTTAGGGGTGCTGCAGGGATATTGACGCGGCCGGGCCGCATGGACACATTATAAAATCTGGACACGACTGCCTTAAAAGCCAAAGATTGTGTGTGAAGTCGACTGTACCAACCCTCACGGGGCCAGCACTAAGTTACAGAATTAATATACTTAATACAAGTACTAACGTTAGTCTGATCTCTCTAATTCAAGGTTGGCTCGCTCGAGCCCCTCGGTGGGGACATGAATGCGCTGATAGCATGGAAAACTAATGTAGTAAATATGCTTTGCCTGCTTTACTCATTCAATATTTTCAAATAGCAATGTGCGTATTTTGTAAACATCAAGTAGGAAGTATGTATATAACTAAAATGACGCATTTTGTGTTTATACATTTGTCGTATCATTTCGAATTGTGTCACCGATAATAAGATACCGTGGCCGGAGGGGTTTCGTGAAATAACAGTGACGTAGACTTTGATAATTTAAGTCGGTTTTAAACAAAAGAAAATACTTATTTATCGCAATAAAATAAACAAAGTATAAAACAAAGTCACTTTACGCGTCTGTCTGTCCGTATTCACCTCCTAAACCACGTAACGGATTTTGATGCGGTTTTCACCAATGGACGACGTGATTCATGATGAAGGATTACATAATGTACTACATAAGTTTTTATATACTTAATAGTGTTTGGATGTTTCTTATCAAGGTGTAAAAGAATCTATTTTTGTTCGTTTACATGGCTATATTATAATTGACCGAGCAAGCGGAAGCGTCTCCATTTCAGCTTGGCCAAAATTGCTTTTGTATGTCTATCTGTGCGTCTGTCTGTCCATCTGTCTGTTTGTTTCACTCTACAGGTCGCGTTTCTCTACCGATTCTCGTGAAATTTTGTGAGCAGGTTCGATAAATTAATCGATTTTTTTTGTCGAGTCAGTTTTTGGAAATTTAAAAAAATGACGGAGTTATTTGGGTTGCCAGCTTACAAGGTCTACCGCTGAGGCTGTTTTTCCTCTACAGGGCACATTTCTCAACCAATAAAAATAAATAAATAAATCTTCTTCTTTGCGTGTCGATGACAAATAAAATCTTTTAGACCCAGAACTTAGCCACTTCGACTGCACTGTTTGTGGCAGGCAGGACAGGACACTAAATGAGCCATGGACTGCACCGCTCCACATACACAGTCTATGTTTGGGTTTTCCGAGAATCCCCACCTGAACATATTCTCCTTGCTCTGGCCGACCTGAGTCCGAAGTTGATTTAAAGACTTTCAGATCGGCCATGGTAATCTATGTCCAGCCGGTAGCCTCTCAGAAAGCGGGACAAAGGGATCCGGTAGCGGTGTTCGAGCACGCCACATGTTGCATCTTGCTTATAATAAAATATATTTGAGTTAAATCATTTTAAAGGGGTCGTCGTCGGGGATGTTTGTGGAGACAAAATAAAAATAAATATAAAGAGATATACAAACTCGCGACGTCTACAGCTCACAGAGCCACTAGTTGTATTTGGGACAACACACTTCAGTAGTGATCTTTGATTGATTATAATCGCATCTCTATGATCTGACCGATCGGCGCTTGATTCACATTATCGATAAAAGAGAAAAAAGAGCAAATAATCCGGGTCGGGTAAATAACACACCTGAAAATCTCGGTAACTAAGAATGCTAGCTTAGTGAAATAATCCTACTAATATTATAAATGCGAAAGTTTGGATGTTTGTTTCTCAATCACGCTACAACCACTGGACAGATCGGCATGAAATTAGGCACACATATAGGTTAGGACATAGGCTACTTTTTACCGCGGTAAAACACTTCATTCCCACGGGAAAATTCATTTAACGTGGGTGAAAACGCAGGCAAAAACCTAGTAATAAATATAATCATGTTAATGTTATATGTTCCCGTTCTAAAATTCCCTCCGGGGTTCACTCGGCCTGCAAGCACACAGCCCGCGGGCTCATTACTTCCAATAAAATGCTGTCACTGTACTCTTCAGATTACCGGAATTCATTGCTCTCGAGTGTAGCAGTCATCATCATCATCGTGTGGGTTGTAAGGTCGACAACCGACCTCACCAACCCTGGTGTCAGTGTTATAGAGCCGCCAAAGGCCACTGACTTGGCTCATGTAAGGACTAGATAGAAGCCGGGACCAACGGCTTAACGTGCCTTCCGAAGCACGGAATCATCTTTCTTTTCAGACAATCAGGTGATTTAGCCTGCAATGTCCTAACCAAACTGGGGTAAGTCTCACAAAGAGATTTTTGCTTGACAGTGTCCCCACTGGGAATCCAACCCGGAACCTCCGTAATGGGCGTCGAAATCTCGACCACTCGGCCACGGAGGCACTGCACATGCGCGTTTCAAGCACTTAGTTTTTCATCAGAGATAATTTTACGGTTCCTCCAAATATTAGATACGGCTAAGAACAGTTATAAATTATTAGATAGCAGATTGATATACGATTTACATGCCTCCTGCAAACATAATTATTATCAATCGACCTTCTTTATTATGTTTTCCTTATCCAAATAAATTTATAAGCTATACTTAAAGACACTTATCGTTGATCTATAAATATATCTCTTGGTTATCTCTATCACATTAATAATATTATAAAACATGAAAATATATTTGCATGTTTGGATATTTGTATGTTTGTTCCGCTTTCACGCCTAAACTACTTAACGGATTTGGAATGGAGATACAGTCTATCTAAAAAGAGTATAAATTAATAGGGGCGCCACCATCTTTACAGTGTTGCCATTTTATATGATGCTATCCTGCGTTGACTTATGGATATTTCTGAAAGGTAAGATTAGTTCTGTATCTACTCTTTTTAGACAGACTGTAGTTTGTACCATGGATTAACACATAAGATGCTTTTACGGGAAAAAGTCTTATTCTTATGGGAAAAATCTTACACAACGTGAGCGTAGCCGCGGGCAGAATGCTAGTTAACACATATCTCAGCTGAATAATATTATAATACATGCATGACAATTAATTATAGAACTAAGTCCTATTTAAAACCAAAACACGACGCAGTTTGACACGCATTTGTTTTGTTTTGGTTATCAATGAACAACAAAGTTGACGCCATCCAACCCTGTATCAACTGAGTCTTATCTCTCAATTCCTAGTGACTTTTTCTGATTACATTACTGCGTTTAGATCAGGCTTGGGACGGTAAACGAGTACTGCAACAGTAATGAGTTCGCTCGCTATTGATAGTTCAAGGTTTCAAAACGATCTTATTTGCAAATGTTGCCAGCTGTTTGCATAAAGCTGTTATTGTATTATTAATAGTCTTAGTTCTTTCTTCCGCATTAATCTGATTTACATTTTATGTTGAAATGGGTTTTGTTGTCGTTGATAGTTGCAGATTAATTAATACGTTTACTTCAGAGTTACAAAACTGATGATAATGGTGTTTGTGAGCGTCCCCACCGAAGGGCTCGAGCCTACCCTGGATGAGGGCGATCAGGCCTTCGTCGAGTCGGCCTGTTATAATTTAGTCAATCATTTCGAGCAATACATAAAACGTTAATTCTGAAAAAAATAAAAATATTTAGACGCACGAAACGCTAGGGGACCGTCACATTATACACTTCTACGTGTAACTTTCTATATTTAGTATAGTATTGATTACAATTTTTGTTATTTATTCACACATAAGAAAGAATAAAGTTTCCAAATAATAATAATAATAATAATAATTAGCCATTTATTCCTAAGATCAATTAAAATACATAAAAAAGTAAGAAAATATACACAATTAACATTTGATTCCATTAAGTAAAAATTCCATTAAATACATTTTAAAATATGTAATAATAATTATAATTCATTTACATTTCTTTTTTTTAATCTTAGGTACCCATTTTCGGGTAAAGGCCTCCAAAGTTTCCAAATAGCAGAAATAATTACACCTATCATCTACAGATTTTAGCGTGCGTTCAAGGGCCTTTTCAATAAAACTTAAAATTATAATTTACAATTACAAATTGGCATGCATTGCGTTGCGTAGCCTAATCAGCTTAAATTATAAACCACTAGTGGTCCGCCCGCGGCTACGCTCGCGTAGGGCTTCTTCTGTAAAAAATATGTGTTAATCCAGGTTACAGACTATCTCCATTCCAAATCCGTTGAGTACTTTAAGCGTGAAGGCGGAACAAACATCCAAACATTCAAATATATTTTCACATTTATAATATTTATGTTTTTGGTGTATCGATCGGAAGACGTCGAATTGTAATAATTGTAAATAAATAACAATTGTATGTTTTATTAAAAATATGCCCCTGCGCGATGCATTGCCTGATGTAAGTATCTAATAAACTTAAATAGTTATCAGATAACATCTTTGCATAACAGAGTAACCTTGTTAGTCGAAATTGATCGGCTTATAACAGCATGATTTTGCAATCCCTAGCAAAAATATGATGTTCAGACCATCATAAGCAACAACTTTTCCCAAGGAACATGGGTTAAAAGAGCCCTCGGGGAGTATTTGTGCTGCTGATGATTTTAAATGTTATTATTGTTACGTTGAATTATTTTGATTACCTAACTTTTTGATAACAGAACATTTGGTCCTAGTCCTATTCATAACATAACATCGGCTACGATTTCCTGTTGAACTTACACTATAACATAAACAATGAGGGCTACGGCGAAGTATTAATTATTCTAAAGTCATAGAAGGCATACAAGACGATCCGTTTCTTATTACAGTAAATTAACTTTGGCGGCGAAGTCGCGATAACACTTACGACTACATACGAACATGACGCTTGCGTCGTCGTCAGCGCGATCAAACACTTCCGTCACTGTGACGTGTATAACCCGCGCAGATAAAGAATAGATCTGAAAATGGCGTCCGCTCGCATGCCAACTCGCTCACAATCTATCGCTGTCTATACTCACACAGTGAAGTACGCGCTGCAAAAAAAATAATGATTATAATTTGGGTTGGAATTAGAAACAATTGGAATCGATCGGAGGAAACTGAGCATGTGGGGAGGTTCCAAGGGCTTAACTGAATCCCGCTACATCGATTTAACCTTCAGGAGACTTCGAAAATAAATTAATGAAAATATCAATTTCCTATCACACAAGCGGTTTGTAAAACCATTTTTCGCCTCCTGATACTAATAAATGATTAAAACTCAAATTAAATAATCTAGTGTTATATTTACCCTTGCTCCTTATTTATTTTATTAATATTTTTTGTCATTATTATTAGTATCATTAATTAATAATAAACCCGTCCCGTCCCGTTTTAAATCATAATAATAAAAAAGAATAATTAATAACAAAAAGTCAGTAGGAAAAATAAAAATCGATTTTTGAGAACTTGTTTTGCCAACTGTACCTTAAGTACCCGCCGCCATTTTCAAATCTATTCTTTATCTGCTCGGCTTATACCCTAAAGTTTATTGTAACAAGAGATTGTATTTACCACGTTCAACGTTGGTGGTCTTTTCTAAAGACTTGATTTTGAAGTAGTTTGTGTTTCTGTGTTTTTGTAGTTTGGGTAATCGACGTTCGGGTTAGTCGACTTCACGACAATCATTGAATTTCTTCGCAGGAGTGTGCAGGTTTTATCACGACGTTTTCTTTCACCGTAAGAGCGTCGAATATGACTTTTTAACGGGAAAATCTTACATAACGCGAGCGTAGGCGCGGGCGGACAGTTAGTTTTAAATATATTGTAAAATAAGGGTCGGGCCACACTTATCGACGGCGATCGACGGCATCGGACGCGGCGAATGATGCGAAAGGATTTCCATACTTTGCGCGCGTTTTGTATAGGCAAACCGTCGTTAATGGAATCTTGAAAATGTTTCTGTCTTTAACCAATATGTAGGCATTCCTGCTTACTGCGCAGCGTCGCGGGTTTGAATCCCGCCTAGGCCAAACATTCGTGTGATGAGCACACAAAAAAGTTACCAATATTTTTTCTGTTTTCACAGACACATCTCGTAACTTGTACCTGCTGCACATCCTGACGTGGGTGATGAACATGTTCGGCATCTTCTTCATCCTGGCAGCCCACGAGCACTACTCCATCGACGTGTTCATCGCCTTCTACATCACCAGTCGGCTGTTCCTGTACTACCATACTCTGAGCAACAACCAGGCGCTCATGAAGAACGACTCTTCTAGGTAGGCTTAATATATCTTGGTAATTAGGATAACTATGGCCTCCGTACCCCCCTACTCTTCCCGTGGGTGTCGTAAGAGGCGACTTAGGGACTACACATTGAACAGGGAACGGGTAGCAGCGCTCTCTGATACAGTAACCTTTTAATCTGCGATCTCCAACCCGCCTGCCAAGCGTGGAGATTATGGCAAAACCCTCCACTTCAGTGGAGGAGGCTCATAGTCCAGCAGTGGACTGTAACGGGCCGTTGATTGATAGCCTCCGTAGCCGAGTGGTCGAGATTTCGACGCCCACTACGGAGGTTCCGGGCTCGGTTCCCGGTGGGGACACTGTCAAGCTAAAATCTCTTTGTGAGACTTTCCCCAGTTTGGTTAGGACATTGCAGGCTGAATCACCTGATTGTCCGAAAAGAAAGATGGTCCCGTGCTCCGGAAGGCACGTTAAGCCGTTGGTCCCGGCTACTATCTAGTCGTTACACGAGCCAAGCAGTGGCCTTTGGCGGCTCTATAACACTGACCCAGGGTTTGTGAGGTCGGTTGTCGACTTTACAACCCACACGATATTGATGATGATGATTAGGATAATTTCCAGATTTTTGTGTCTTGTGCAGTTAGTCATCAACAGCTCATATACGTCCCCACCGAGGGGTCAAAGTCAAAGTCAAAGTCAAAATTTTTTATTCGAATTAAGATTTTTACAAATCATTTTTCGACGTCAAATCTATCATGGATGGCACGTTCACTACCAGTGTACGCCCTCTGTGGAGAAGAACCTACTCGGGCCTACGCGGGGCTCGAGCCTACCCTAAATTAAAGTGATTAGGCCTTAGTCAACCACGCTGGCCCAGCGAGGGTTGGTCAACTTATTCACACACAACCTTTGAATTTCTTCGCAGGAGTGTGCAGGTTTCATCACGATGTTTTCCTTCATCGTAAGAGCGTCGAATAAACATACATATGAATTCGAAATTCGAAAACATATTGGTACGTGGTAGCGTAGTGCTAGACATAGTTTCGGCACGAGTTCACGAACCATCTCCGTGGCTTATGATGTACGCTGATGACATTGCACTGACCGATGAGGACGAACAGAAACTGGAGCATAAGGTGAATCACTGCGCAAGGGTGCGCTCTAGCGCCGTTCTCTAGAACGGCGGTCTGAAACTAAATGTTGTGAAGACCGAATACATTGCATGTGGCAGCACAGGCTCCGACCCCATAGAGGTAGGAGACGAATTTGTCGTGAAAACGAATAAATTCAAATACCTTGGATCCGTGCTGCACGAGTCTGGTGAAATCGATCACGACGTCCAAGCCCGAATAAGCGCTTAGGCAAAATGGCGAGAAGTAACCGGTGTCCTCTGCGACCCCAGGATACCGGTGAAGCTAAAGGGCCTTGTGTACAAGAGCATCATCCGACCAGTCCTACTATACGGCAGCGAGACCTGGCCTGTCCTCGGAAGACATGTCCAGCAACTACAAGTCACGGAAATGAAGATGTTGCGATGGATGTGTGGCGTTACGCGATTAGATCGAATTCGTAACGAACACATCCGCGGCAGTCTCGGAGTCCGTGACGTAGCGGATAAGCTTCAGGAAAGTTGCCTCCGATGGTATGGCCATATAAGCCGCAGACCGTCAGACTATGTAGGAAAAAGATGCCTCGACCTCACTGTCCAGGGCCCTAGATCACGTGGTAGGCCTAAAAAGCGCTGGCTGGACGTCGTGAAAGCGGATATGGAAGAGAACAATCTCTCACCTAAGGATGCCGAAGACCGGGCAAAGTGGAGAAGGTTGAGTAGGAAAGCGGACCCCAGCACTAGGCCGGGAAAACGCTAGGACGAAGAAGAGAAGAAGATTGGTACGTGGTGAGAATTGAACCCGCGTCTCCCGGACGGAAGTGAGCGGCCCTAGGCACTAGACCACCGACGCTCTCAGTCCCAGATCAACTTTACATTATTGCTTTAAAAGCTAGAAACCAGTTGAACATTATAAACCTACTAAAACACTATTTGTATTTTATATATATTCTTTATTGCAACAGTACATGTAGCAATTAATAGTAGATACGAGAATAATTCATGTCTATAAAAAAAATACAATGTGTGTTTTTGATGAAATCAGCTCTTTATTCTATCTATTAATAATTATAATATTCTTTTGACTTCAGAACAAGAATATGGTTCCCGCTGCTTTCGTTCTTCGAGTCGGAAGTGGACGGCATCGTCCCCAACGAGTACGAAGGGCCGGTGACTATAGTCACCAACATGAGGGAGTGGGCCTTGAGAGTCGTCACCGAGTTCAAGGAGTCTGCGATGGCCAAAGTCGCCGGCACTAAGCTTCAAGAAGGAGCCGCCATGGGCGAATACTCCATGGTGAAGCTCGTAGACGGCATCAAACGCAACTTGAGTATGGTTGAAGAGTACACCGCCTCGAGGAATAGGCAGCGGCTGGCCACGCTCGACAAGAACATCCAGGCGTGCCTTCTGGACGACCAAAGCATGCACCCCGAAGAACTACGCCATAGGAGCGTCGCACACGACATCTCCACCGAAGCCCTTCTCAAAGACTTCAAGGAGTTCAAAGAGCTCAGCAACCCCCCCTCCCCCAACCCAAAGAAGAGTATATGAACTACTCTATTAGTTAAATAGAGGCTGTTTTAGATTCGTTGTATAGTTGCAAACGAATAAAATAGATACCTGAATCTAACATTTCCATTTTAGATTTTTATAACATTGTTATTCCATATTTATTTTAATATAAGTTGAATGTATTATAAATATAGATTAAATTTTTAAGATTTATTTGCTCAAAGTAATCGTGGAATATAGAACTTGAAGCTTATTGTCGTTGTATATTTTACTATCCTACACTACTGCACGTCGATTGGCCTGAAGGCGAAACACGTTTTAACAAATGCACCAACCAACCCAACCTCTCACTATACTTGGGTTACTATAGGACAGATTAAAATTTTAAAAACTTTTTAATATTATTTTGTTTATTTATTAAGTAAAATTACATACTATTTAATGATAAAATAAGAGGTGAAGTTACTTTTTTTAATATTTTAGCTATTATGGTTTTTAAACTGAATATTATTTAAAAAATTGTTAACGTCGTCATATGAAAAATTTTGAAGCTGTCAGAACCCATCCTATAACTATCGATTTGGAGGTCCAAGGATACAAAATCACTTTGTGAGACTATTCCCGGTATGTTCAGGATACTGCAAGATGAATCAATTGGTTCCCCGAAAATTAAAAAATAATTCTGTACTTCGTAAGTCACCTCAATACGTCCCCGCTGAGCCTACCTTGAATTAGGGCCATCAAGCCAACCACGTTTGCCCTGTCCCTCACACACAATCTTAGAATTCCTTCGCAGGAATGTGCAGACTTCCATACGATGTTTTCCTTCTCGGCAAGAGATATGAATTCGAGATCCGTAAGACATTGGTACATTGTGGGGTTCGAACTATCGAGCCCGTGTTTCCCGGACGGGAGGCAGCGACCCTACCCACTACACACCGACGCATTCCCTTGTACATCACACTTTACACTAATAATATTAAATGTGAAAATATATGTTTATTCCGCCTTCACCTTGGATTCGTCCAAGGCCTCACGCGGATTTGGATTTTTGGAATGGAGATAGTTTGTACCCTGGATTGACACAGGATACTTTTTACGGGAAAATCTTACATAAAGCGAGCGTAGCCGCGATCAGAAAGCTAGTAACATAAAACCTCGCGTAGTTCAACCTATGAAACCAAACCAAAGTACCACAACTTTGGGAACCACGGGCGGGCATGAAACTTTCCCGTTAGCATTCTTTATTTTTGAGATTTCGGAAGTGCTGGAATGTTCCAGTTGTTCAGTTTCAGACGGAATACCAGAGGTTTTGCGTTATTTACTAAACTTGATAATTTACACGATTATTATGATGAATAGTGAGAAATAAAATACAAAACCTTTTTTTTTCTCTATTTTTATATAATTCGTATGAAAATTAGTTAAAAAAAATGTCTTTAATAATATTAATAATCGATGAAATAAGTTTGTCATGAGGAAGGTATTTTATTACAAACCAAAATTGAAGCAGCGTGTTTACTTTCTAAGAATGCTCATTTAATGCTTAATGAATATAAATAATGTCGCTATGACAATGCTAATCATTTTACTTAGTTCATTAGTGTAAATAAAGTATTCTAAAATATATCTTATACAAAAGAGCACTCCTATGAGTAATATACTCACAACAATAAATAAATTATCTTTTATCCTAAAAATAAATCCATTTTTTTGAATACCAATGAGTAAATTATAATGTAAATAAAAAAGAAGAGATGTTAATACTTTAAAATAATACAAGCCTTAATGGAGGATAAAATGTTAAATAGAAATCTTACTTTGAAATACTCTGAAAGGATTAAAAATATTTAAAAGTCTTAATGATAATAGGCCATTTAAAGGTACGAAGTTAGGCAGCAACCCAGTTTACATGCAAGTTTTTAAAACAGTAAATATGTATAATGTAACCTAGGTCTGTCTTGAAAACAAGAAAATATTTCATTATTCCAGCCCTAGAATATAATTAATATGTAAACTGATTTATTGACCAAATTCTTTACACGTCGCCACATGGCCAGTATTCAACAAATACTTCTTTGCAGTATATACAATGACTAAACTTACGCCAAAGAAGTGTAATAAGGCATTTTAACAACTGAACAGACTTATTGAGTAGTGCTCGCTTAGAACTAAGGGCATATTTGAGCTGAGAAGCAATAGCATAGTGACCAGTCCTTTATTCTTCATTTGCTGCTTGCTCGCTCTCAATCAGCACCTCAGAAGGACTTTTTTCCTTCTTAGCCGTGTCACCTCCTGCTTCTTTCTCTTCAGACGTCCCACGAGATGCAGTACCATTTTCATTAACTGATTCCTCCTTTTCGGAGCTACTCTCTTTCGTTTCAGTTTCTTTTTCAGGAGACGTAGCCTTTTCTGGTGAAGCTCTTTTCTCAACTGACTTCTGTCTCTCTGGTGAAGCCTCCTTTTCAGGGGATGCTTCTTTTTCAGGAGATTTTGCTTTTACAGACCGTTCCTCACTCCCTTCTTTAGCCGGAGAAGGTTCCTTGGATGTGGCGCTGTCTTTTGAAGGTGTGGCTTCTCTGTCTTCCTTTGCCGGGGTTCCTTCCTTCGCTGGGGTTCCTTCCTTGGCCGGGGTTCTTTCCTTCGCTGGGGTTCCTTCCTTCGCTGGGGTTCCTTCCTTTGCTGGGGTTCCTTCCTTTGCTGGAGTGCCTTCTTTAGCGGGCGTGCCCTTGTCCTTGGCCGGAGTACCTTCCTTTGAGGCAGCATCTCTTTCCTGTGAGCTCTCTTTTGATTTATCTCCATTACTTTTTCCCCCTTTAACTTCACCATTTAAGGCATTTTCCTGAAAATCAATTTATTCATAGAAAAATATCCTTTATAAACATGAGTCATCTAGATAATTGAGTGATGACAACAAAGAACATGACTCAGTGCTTAAAAATTATACAAACACTAATGAATGATAATAAACATTCCATCAATGCCACACAATCACCAAATATGGAGAGAATGTTTTGTTTACCTTATTTTCTTCTACAGTGGGCTGTTCTGGTGGCAATTCTACCTTTAAGAATTGTTCCAAGGTGTCTACTTCGTTGGCCAGGTCAAATTCGTCGTAATCCTGCCAGAAACAACACGTCACTTGATAAACAGGTAGCTGTAATGTATGCAGTCAATTTTAATGGGAATGTGTAGGTCAGCTCACCCCACAGTACTCGTCGTCGTTGAACAGTTGCGGCGGAAGCGGGGAGCGCGGGTTGGGGTCGCTCACGGTCCCTCCGTTTGACTTTGACTTCGTTTGCATGATCTCTTTATCGTCCTCCCGACCAGGCTCCGTAATATCAATGATGTCATATTTTATGTTTTTAGAGTCTAATATCATTAACACTCTCTGCTGTCGCTTCTTCACCTGGAAGCAATGAAAATCACGTAATCTAAAAAACTATTTAGTGATCGCGATAGGCTTCGAGAACGACAGGAAAAGTGCCCGGCCAACCCAGGAATTTTTCTAATATTAAACTTACCTCTTTGTTTCCAGAAATGCCACTAACATAAACTTTGACAACCATTGTTTAATAGTGTTATTTCAAATTATCAAAATATAAAATAATAAACACAAAAAACACTAAATCAGTAAAATAGGCTTGGCCATTAGTCAATCTGTTTCAATAATAATAATTTTTGACAGATACGGTGTTGCAACTACAGATAAATTAGAACTACCATACTGTCATAAAATAGTAGACGTAATAGTGCATTCTAGCAGCACTTGTTGTATCGAACGAACCCTGCGTTCCGAGACGCGCTGAAATCGCGTTCCGAATCACTGTCAGTGTACTGTCAGCCATACTTTTTCTTGCTTTTCTGATCGCTGAAAGCGCTGTAAGTCTGATTCGGAATGCGCCCAAACAAACTTTTGAATGATCGTCATTCCGCCAACACGGCTGGTTTACACGTAGTTGTCAAGTAGTAACTCAATTTAAACTATATTTTAAGCGACTTTATTTTAAGTAAGTGTTTACACGTCATTTTAGTAGTTAAGCTCTTTAGTTAGCCCAAGATGAACGATCAACAGCGAATTAAAATCTGTAATAAATAAAATAATAAAGTATAAGTAAAAAAATATTTATATTATTAATATTATGTTATTATTTATTTTTTTATAATAATAATTTATTCATCATTAATATTTTTATATATTTTTTATGTATACCTATACCTGTATATAAAAATATTTCAAAAAATAAACATAAAACACTCGCCCCTAACTTCGTACTTCGCATTTAACTAAAAATTAACTAAATTGTGCCTGTCCAAACGTGTCAAGTGACTGGCCACGCCCACCAACTTACTCGAAAAATAGAAAAAGTTCTAATCTACTTGTTTACTTGCACGCTAAATTTTGACTTGCAACTTACTACTAAATTCGTTGTTTACACGCATTAAGTCGCAAAATTTAGTAAAAATTTAGTTAACTACTTGACAACTAAATACGTGTAAACCAGCCATGTGTACCTAGCTCCTTGTGGCTTGTAATCTATAAATTCCGTCAGTGACGGATAAACAATTTCTTATTTTGGTATTCAGACCAAAAGTGACGCAACAGTTTAAGAATGATTGACGTTTGAACATGGTACACACGAAATAACGCTTAAGATCATGGATGCTGAAAATAACAAAATCTTGCTAACGAAAATCCAGTTTCACTACCCTATTGCTCAGTGACGCTAAAATAAATGAGATTTAACACTCGAACAACATAAAAAACAGAACAGATCTCATAAAATCATTGTTTGAACATGGCAGATACGAAACCGTGCATACCAAATTTTATTTGTCAATATTTCGCTAATTGTACCATTTGGACCCAAACGAAGCAGTCTAGCAGCGATACGTTTGATATGTGACAGTATGATATACTGTCACGTTATAATATACTGTCATAGAAGGTGTCGGCGACAACCTCTTTTTTTATATTACTTTTGCTTTTTATGTTATTCATTTTATATTTGGAATGATATTTTTGAAGGCTGTTTTTATACGTTTTTGTTTTTGTCAGTTATTGATTATATTTTGGTGCAAAAGCAGTGTTTTTCTTTAGCTAGTGAAGCAGCAGACATATTTCCAGGATACCGCAGGTATTTAGGTTTCAGCCATACCCCCGTCGTTTTCAGTAGGTATAATATACTGTCATTAACACTTAAAATCCGCGCGTAATCAATCGATTGAAAGTCTTACAAAACATAATTTTTTATATTTATTTTGATACTCCCATATAGGCAGCTAAATTCATTCTTATATTATTTCAAAATGTTTCGTGATTTAATTTTTTTAAATGGCTGTTCAAGGTTAAGCCCACTTTCGTTGCTCTCTTTTGATGGACAGAAAGTTAGTTAGTTAGTTTTACGGCTTTGCATTCTAGAGACTTTAGTTAGACATTGGTGTGAGTAAGTTTGTGAATACGATACGGGCTACTTAGTTACTCGTAGATAAAGATATAATATTCATTGCACGCTGGCGATAAGGTTGCCTTTCTCCGCGTTATACTATTTGATTTAAATAGTTGTTAAGTTTATAGAACTACCTAAAAGTCTCACGACGCTTATTAAAAACAAGATTATTAGCTTGTTATCAAAGGGTTCTTTAGCTCATTGCTTTTAGCTAAGAGAATCGTTTATTACTACGTGGTAGTTTTTAGCATGTGCTGGCAACCCTATACGTTTCGTTTTACGCATCTCGATTATAATTTTCTTGATTCGCTCAACTGCGTGTGTCGCCACCTCATTGCCGTAAGCCGAAGTTTTCTATATAGCAATTAATTCATTTTCATTTCGTTTATATTTTATTTATTTTTACTTACATATTAAATACGATTTCAGATTGCTGAAGGTCATGACATTTGAATTTATAAGACCGCGCATAATTGAAATAGTTAATCGATGCCAACTATTTAAATCATCTCACCTTTCTAATCCATATAGGTCTTTAAATAATTTAAAGAGATGCGAATTTGCCAAATAAAAAAACAGATTCATAAATACAAATTTTATTTTATAAGTACCTAATAATAATATTATAATATATAGGCGTATTGTCCTGAGAATACAAAAAAATAGAATGCACTAATAGAAATTCGCGTCGCTACAGCGCTGTGGAATGTTATTTAACAGTCGTAACCAAATTAACAGTAAACTACTTATTTTCTTAGTAATTTATTTCTGCCTCATTAATCATTATGATATACAAAAACAAAAACCGTTTATTAATTTTATACTGACAACATAAATCGCACCTACATCGTCTAAGATACCAATTAATACATTTTGCGCGTTCCAACATAGCCAATTAATTAATTTCAGTCAGCCATTAAAAAGAAAACATACTGTGTTGGCATACAATACAAGTAAATACATACTCTTGTTAATTTAAGATCAACATTTATAATTCCACACCGCGGTTAAACACTTCTCGTAAAATAAAATTCATGATTTTGTTTGGTGAATTATGTTTGAAACACTTTTGATTTTATTGTTTGTTGACGATAGTTTTAACGTTCCATGACTATCATTATAAGTCACTTCTTTATAAGTTAACTGCCAAAGTTCAATTAACACATTCGAAGTTTTGTTTTTTTTTTATGAATGAAATAGACAAACAACAGATCGCAGAATCAGCATTTACAAATATGTAAAGAAATAGAATGATGACTTCTTTGACAACTTGTCACAGTCGCAAAAATAATCGTTAAAAATAAAAAATGTCGATCGTTTCATTGCTAATTTGCAATAACATTTTTATAATAAATTATTTTCGTCAAAACGTGACGAGTTAGTTAGTAACTGCTACAATAATAGAATGTATGTATGGTGGGTAGAGAGCTGCAGTGTGATGGTATTTACTTGTTGACACCGCGGCTTGTCTATTGGCACTCGCCCAAACAGTTGTTGCGTGTAACACAAGTCGCAAATCTGTGATATGTATTTAATTTTAGCCTTAATTAGTACTGAGTGTAGAGAAAGCGATCAATGTGGCGCCGCGGTAATCCGTCATAGCCATTAAACACACTGGTGTTGGCCAAGCCACACGGGAGGCCATGATAATGATTAGAAACTGCATTTAAATTCTAAGGTCTTCGTTTAATTTAAGATATTACTCAGGAAATTAGCGATATATAATTTATATTTAAAATACAGGATTTTAATTATTTCATATGTGGGCAGGAGTCTTTTTAGTAATTTTTCCCATCTACTAATACTTAATATTTAAAAAATCTTACCCTTTGTGTGGCATAGCCCTAGGACACCTGTACTGTATATTATATTAAGTAGCAATTAGACTTCGGCTACATTTTGTGTGCAAATAAAGATCAAGCAATGCTGAATCTATTAAGGGCGGCCAAGCGGCTAGTTGCTCCTTACTATAGTATTTATTATTTTATAACACTGTCAGTACAGGCTAAAAATAGAAAAATATTAAACATTCTTCAGGCCCAAGAAAATTAGGTCTAATAATGAACGAAAAAATGTTCAAGTAGTCGCATTAAGTCGATTATTAGAAACACTGTTCGTAAAATCTGAAACTGCCTTCGATTTATTTATCAAAGATTTCATTATCGTATTTTTACACAATTTATTATTGATATCTTAAAGTGCCTAACTTCCAACTAAGTATCCAAAACTTTGAATAACTTTCACATTTTTTTTAAATCATGAAAGCAAATCTGTTAAGTTATTTTTGTTCGCATAACAAAAGGTTCGCAGCGTTCACTTATTTCTATTACACTATTAGATTCGTTCGATCTAAAAGCGGGCGCGGTTTAGGTGCTCCTAATTTTAACCGCCACGCATTCTCTCTCTGTGCGTAGAAAGCCCACTCTATGGCAGTGTATATCTTATTACTATAAAGTAAACAAATATTATATACCATGCACTTTAACTGAAATACAAGAAAATTTGATCGATGACTGTCTCTCTCTCTAAATTTTTAAAATATTTTTTATAATATTAATAAAATCCCTAATTATTTATTTAGTAATAGTTTAATTTTCAAACAAGGTTTTGCAAGTTACTAAAACTCCAAAATAGTTTATTTTTGTATAGTTCCTGAATATTATTTTAGCAATGCAAAAAGTTACAGGACACAGGTGACCCGAGTCCAAAGCCACAGTCTCGTTCTATATATTCCACTATTTTAAGTGCACAGCGTATAATATATTAAATGGCGTGAGCTTTAACGATTTAAGAATTAATATTTTCTAATTTTGATATATTCGAGGCCTGATTTTATTTCACAGAACGGTAAACATTTTGATACATCACATTCTTTATTCGATACAAAAATATCAATACACTCAGAAACCATACGAAATGGTAACAGCGAATTTTTTACCACTAATAAAATAAAATATAGAGATCAATATTCGTTCGAAGGAAAACGAAAGGTTAATAATAATAAACAAATATTTCAAAAAGAGCACTATTTGCAAAAAGACGGCTTTTTTTTTATCTTCTAGTACAAACAAAATTTTTTAAAACTGAAAATTGGGAAAAATGAGTTGTTTCTATGGTAGCAAAAACCTTATATGCAGTATGAACAGTAGTGACCTATGAAGTAACTAATCTGCGTGAAAAATACCTAGTTATTTTAAAAACAAAAATCATGTCTCATTTTTTATTGAGAAAGAAAACTTGTGGTTGGTTGATGCACTAAACATATAACTTACAAAGAAGACCTGCTGAAAGAAAAACATAAATAAGACGTTTATTATCAATCTGGACAAAGAGAAAATATTTTACGACGTTTATTTATTGATTTTGACAATGGAAAAACATCCACTGAAGACAATTATTTATTAAACTGAAGACGATGGCTGCATGGCATATGCCTTTGCCTGCTCCAGAAAGGGGCGAACCGAAAAGAAAAAAAGGAATAAATGTCAATAAAAAAATAATTGATGACCATTATAATGTCAATATGGTAAGACTTTAACTCATCCCAACGACTTTAACTCAAAGACGAAAAAATAGTGAGACCAAAATAATAACAATATACAATTCTTTTATACTGTTATAAAATAGGAATGTACAATAAAATAAAATACTTCTATAAATAACATATTTAAAAATAAAGAACACATCGCAAAATAATAGTAAATAGACGCTAAAATATTGTATAAAAATTTGAATATAGCTATGCAATCATATACATTTTCTATTAAGATATAATAAGCCTTACAGCCTTGTGCTACATTATACAAATACATTGTCCACAACGTAAAGTAATTAATTATATACAAGTCGGAATTTTCATAAAATACCTAAACTGCTATCATTGATCTAACACTAGTTACATTGAAAGTAATATTTTTGTGCTTTAGTCACATTTTTTTGTATTTTTTCCGAATGATTTTGGATATCATTAAATAGTTAATAGGCTACCTCCCGACATTGTTCACTCGGAGTCAAATAAAAATTAACCTTCTCAATAAAAACCGAATCACAAAAAAATCCATTGACAAACTGGGATATCCAATAAAAAGAAGATAAGATATAAATTATGAGAAAAAAAAATATTGTCATGAATTTTATTAGTTTTTTTTATACTTTTTTTTTGCGCCAAACAAAGCATTGCCAACTTCTTCTTCTTTATCAAGAGCGTTTGCAGTTTATAGCTTGTTTTTCTATTCAACTTGCAAGGTGATTTTATAGCTTGTTTTTCTATTCAGCTTGCAAGGTGATTGCATTAATTTTATTGAGAAGAGTAAAAGCGCCGATTGTGAACCAATTCGGAGTGAAATTATAAGAATAATCTTGTATCAATTTACCGATCCCAATTGGAACAAGGTAAGGTAACTAAGGTAATCTAAGATATTATAAACAAAACGACATCGTTGTGTCGAACACGTTTGCTCGTGGTAATGAATTCAGTCGAAATCCAATAAACTAAATATGTATTATTATGACATTTTGCACACCCTTAGGATCAGTAAATTGACGTTGCAATAATGATAAAACTCGGTCGAGTAGGCCGAAACTATACGCACTAACTAGCCAATCTACCATTACAAGTAAAAATTACAAATTGTCTGTCATTTACAGAGAGAGGAGTGATTGGTATTCAAGGATTTATTTTACAGAAAAATGGTAATAACAATTTGTTCTAAATGGTTTTGATTCATCAGCGAGGACGTATATTACGAGTTGTTGTATTTGAATTCGACAGGTGGCTCATGATTGAAATTGTAAAATACATTTCTCATAGAAAAAATCGAAACACCTTGCATGTTTTGTAAGGAACAACAGAAAAATGTGTATATTTAGGAATATATGTCAAATGTCGTGTAATAAATGATCACATAGGATTTGAAAACCTCATGTTACTCACTCACTATTATACGACATTTGACATATATTCCTAAATATACACATTTTTCTGTTATTATTTACAAAACGTAAACTTTCAAAGTGTATCGATTTTTTTGATGAGAAGTATAGTTATAGTTGGGTTACTGTGCGATGGATCTGACAGATTAAAATTTTAAAAACTTTTTAATATTATTTCGCTTATTTATTAAGTAGAATTATATACTGTTTAATGATAAAATAAGAGGTGAAGTTACTTTATTTTTAATTATTAGCTATTATGGTTTTTAATCTGAATATTATAAAAAAAGTTGTTAACGTCGTATGAAGAATTTTGAAGCTGTCAGAACTCATCCTATAATAACCCAACTATAAGCTTATTGTGGCTCATGATTGCAATAGTAAAATATGTTGTGCGCTGTAAATAAAAGTATTGTATAGCGTCCAACCAACCGCCCTCTGCCCTCGAGTTCCAATGACCCAGCGCGCTCAGACGGGCGTGCCGAAGTCCGGGTCGCCCTCGCCCGCCAGCCTGGCGCCCAGCGCGGGCGGCGGCGGCGGCGCGCGCGCGGGGGGCGGGGGGGCGCCGTTGGTGAGCGCGCGCTCGGTCACGCGCCGCGCTGATCCTGATAGCACAAGGTTATAGGTTAATCTAGCTTGCATCAGATTATCAACAGCTCACATACGGCGATTAGGCCTTAGTTGGCCACGCTGGCCCAGTGCGGGTTGCTCGATTTCACACACAACCTTTTGAATTTCTTCGCAGGCGTGTGCAGGTTTCATCATTAGCTAGCTTGCAAAATCCAAGTTAATTTTCGAAATGGAGAGGTGGTTTTGAAGAATAATATAATAGTTAAAAAAGCACGCTTATGTCAGTAACTACTATCCAACTTCTACCTCCATCACTGGACCCTCGTCACCAACTGCATTTTACCAAAATATAATTTGGTAGTATTCAGCTTATCATAACAAATTAAAAGAATCTAAACTCGAGGAATTTACTAGTAGCTATTAACACTTTGGCTGCTGAAAAGAAAAACGCAATAACACAGCCATGAGCCTCGGTATTTGGCCACGCGTTTGCTAACAGCGCACCTACGACGTCGGGGCCTCGCAGTCACATAGGAAATTATTGCACCTACGAGGCGGGTTTACGCGCACGGCAGGCTCGCACGCTCCACCTACGTCGTAAGTGCATAGCAGGCGTCGTGAGAGTTCTATAGGTTTAAGAGTAATATTAAATGATTTCACTATCCGTCTCCGGCTCGTGACCAACTGCAATGTATTGGATTGGACTCATCATAACAAATTAATTAAAGACCTCAAACTCGAGTGGATAGCTAGTGACTAATAAAAAGTTCCACCTTCCAACTCCTGACTCCATAATGAAATCAGCTTGATGGGAGCAAATGGGAGGCGTATTATAAATTACTACTTATAAATTATACGCATAAAGATTCTAGATATTGAATTTATTCAGTGAATTTCAGAAATACATAAAACGCGTGTAGTCTGACACGCACACAAAAAAAGAACTATCGCAATTAAAAAATTTCAATTTTTAGAACGAAATATGAAAACCAACAGCCAGTAACAACAAAAGAGGCTAATCCTTACAGTATCTAATTATTGTATTGTCATCTGAATTACACAAACCTACGAAATTCCAAAATGATACGACAATTAAAAGTTGGTTAAAATTTACATTTTCCTGATTTGATTATATTGTTAGTTAGTTTATCAGTTACATACAAGTGAACATAATAAAAACGTGTTAAAATGAAAAAGAAGATAACTCAACTTCTATGCGGCGTATTAAGATGAAAGCACCAGTTTTAAGTTAGACTTTTCGTCTTGGGGGTCTTTTGTCAGCATCTGACAATGGCGGACGTGTCTTCGTTTTAATTTCGATAGTGTATTATCCAGTGAATGTTTCGGGACTATAAACTTTAATAGAACAATTGAATCGCTTACACTGACTGACATTTTTCGATGACCAAGAGGTTTTGTGGTGGCTTCAGTAATTGTACTATCACATTACTGAGCCCAATTCACCGCACAATCATCCAAGGATAATCATCCGCATAATCATCATCTTAAACCTACAAATATCACTCAGGCTGATTCAGTTGACACTTGAAATGAAACTTACCTATCCGGAAGGCCTTCCCCTCGCGCCGCGCCTTGTCCCCGTTGTGGGCGTGGCCGGCGCGCGCGGGGGGCGGGGCTTCTTCAAGCGCGACCAATGGGGGCGGCGCGGAAGGCAGAGGCGCTGGGGGCGGCGAGTCCTGAATTAAACAAGTTTCCAGTCGTCAAATGGGTAGTGCTGTATGTCAGAATGCTCACACAGATAAATATTTTGAAGTATTCAAATACAATGTTTTACTGATACTTATTTTTGCCAGAATAGTCACCCCTTTTAATGGCGGCTTTTCAAAACACACAAAAATATTAAATTAATGCGAATTAATATATTTATTATTACAAAAACACAGTAACGATTTTTATTCCAAAACTAAATAAAATATCAAAACAGGTATAAAATATTAATAACAATAAATAAATAAATATGTAGGGACATCTCACACACGGCCGCCATCTAAACCCAAACTAAGCAAAGCTTGTACTATGGGCGTTAAACAGCTGATATACATTACTTAAATACATACTTATATAGATAAACAACATCCAGACACAAGGCAAACACAAGTGCTCATCACACACACGAATGTTTGCCCTGAGCGGGATTCGAACCCGCGACCCTGTGCTTCGAAGCCGAGCCGACAAAGGTATGTACTGCTGCTTTTTGTTTAATTCCTCGACAAGATTATAAAATATCGTATCTATAATTTTATTAAATATGAACAATATTATCGTTCAGTCCCTATCCGCACTCACTCGTACCTCTCGCGCGGCGCCGACCGGCCGGTAGGCGCCCTTGCTCCTCCAGTCGGGCTTGCGCTTCTTCTTGCCGTTCCTGCGCGCGTGCACGGGCGTGGAGGCCGGGGACTCCGCCGAAGACTCCGCCGGCAGCCCGCGGTACGGCCCGCGGTGCCGCCGCCCGACCAAAGGGGAGCCCGACGGAGATTCTAGGTGGACCACTTGCTGGAAGAGATGGGTAAAGAACAACTAGAAGTCTTATTTAAAACATTAATGTTGTGTCGTTTTTCTTTGTGTTATTGTCATTTTCTTGTTTAATGTGTACAATAAATGGTTAAATAAATAAATAAATAAGTTAACATTTTGACTTACCCATATATGCCCAGAACTATTCTTGTCTCCATTACCGTAATTTTCAGATATTTTAGTGTAATAAATTGTAGTTTTTTAACTAACTCTTGTCTCCTCTAACCTTATTTCTAGAAGCTAGATTCGAGTCTAGGTAATACACTGAATAAATTCAGGCTTTACTTCGCGAAAGTACCTTTCATTATTCAAAAAACAGCAACGAAATCGGTCCAGTAGTTCTTGAGGAAAGTGGTTTCAACATTTTTTTTTTTACAGGAAGTTTTATACTAATACTAACCTCTATCCAAAGTCAAAGTCAAAATAATTTATTTCCATAGGATGTTATTACATCACTTAGATCCGTCATTACATTTTTTTGAGTGAGTTCACTAACACAATGGCGGAATCTGTGGAGAAGAGATCACCGAAGAAACTCCACAGTCGTCGCATCTTTTGCGTTTCCTTTTTTAAATAAAATATTGTCAATTACAAAATTAATGCTTATTACATATCGAAAAAGCCTGCTACTCAAACAATCTATTCCCATGGACACCTGTCTTCTAAGTAATCAGATATCCTATAGTAACCTTTTTTATACAATTTCTGTTTTATAATTATTTTAAACTTGTCTAAAGGCAAGTTTTTAATATCAGTAGGGACCTTATTGTAATAGCGTATACAATTGCCTTTAAAAGAATTACTAATTTTATGTAGTCGGCTGACATAAGCAACCAACTTGTCTTTATTTCTAGTATTAAGATTGTGTATATCACTGTGCTTCTGAAAATTACTTATATTTCGTTTTATATACACAAGATTGTCATAGATATATTGAGACATAAATGTCAGAATATTGATTTCTTTAAATTTTTCCCTCAGTGACACTCTAGGCCCTAATCTATAAATTGCACGAACAGCCCGTTTCTGCAAAATAAATATATTATTAGCATTCGCAGCGTGACCCCACAATAAAATACCATAGGTCATTAGACTATGAAAGTAACTAAAGTAGACTAGTCTAGCGGTGTCTACGTCGGTAAGAGCTCTAATTTTTTTAACTGCGAACGCTGCTGATCTCAAACGCGTATACCGACTCCGTTTCGTTTCGTCCGTCGTCTTAGGTAAAAAAGGACTATATTTTATAATTTGATTGAGCGCGCTGCACCAAAACGCATGAAATATCCATTAATTGTGGCAGAGGTTTCGTATTGTCTAGGTAATGTATTACCTCTCTGCACGTCACTAGTTAGCCTCTAACCCACCACTAGTTAGCCTCTAACCCGCCTCATGTTTGCCTCTAACCCGCCTCTAGTTAGCCTCTGACCCGCCTCTAGTTAGCCTTTAACCCGCCTCTGGTTAGCCTCTGACCCGCCTCTAGTTAGCCTCTAACCCGTCTCTAGATAGCCTCTGACCCGCCTCTAGATAGCCTCTGACCCGCCTCTAGTTAGCCTCTAACCCGCCATTTGTTAGCCTCTGACCCCGTTCTAGTTAGCCTCTAACCCGCCTCTAGTTAGCCTCTGACCCCGTTCTAGTTAGCCTCTAACCCGCCTCTAGTTAGCCTCTGACCCGCCTCTAGTTAGCCTCTAACCCGCCTCTAGTTAGCCTCTAACCCGCCTCTAGGTAGTCCTAACCCGCCTCTAGCTCACCTCTCTGCGCGCCTCGATCTTGATGCAGTGGTCGTCCATGTCGAGGATGTCGAGGTTGTTGTTGATGTTGTTGTAGTCGGGGTAGGGCGTTGCGGCAGCAAGGGTTTCCACGAAGCGACCGCCCGAACACTCGCTGCCGGATAAGTCGGACTCTTGTCTGGAAATGTAAACACCGCAACGGTTCGACGAAACTTATAAACGAAACGACGAATTTCTTCGATATAAAACAATACATCCATACACAATATTCTTGATTTTTAAAAAGATTTAGTAGCTCTTGGGAAGGACACACCAAACTATGTTTTGCTAGTTTTCCGCCTATGTGGCAACAAAACCAAATCCCTTTTAGTCGCTATTTCTTTTTCCCTTTTAGTCGCCTCATACAACTCCCACTGGAAGACAAGGTTTGCCGGGAACCACACGTCTTTCCCGTAAGTCGTTTTGTAAGAAGTCTTACGCCGGGAACCGTATTATTGCTAAAAAATAAACAAACAAGTATAACAATGGCCCCGATTCGGGAAGTCATACTCTAATTTTAATTTTAAAATCCAGCTATCCTTTTCGTTTTTATGACCAATGAAAGAGAGGTGATCAATTTAGATAAACGAATGATGTTAATAGGAGATCGGACTACTTTTTTTTTGTTTTATAAATCTAAATTTCTTAGTTTCTGCTATCGAACACTAAAATACTTTTTGCTCTATCTTTAAAATTGACCGCGTTATAAAGGTTTGAAATTCAAGATTAGACAGAGGCACATACCCACTTGTGACGTCATTTGTTAGTAACGCCATATAATCTCCATACAAAAAATTGTTTTTGAAAGAGACAGACATATTGAAACTTTAAAAAATCACTGTAAATTCGTTTTTCAACCGAATCTGTTTTTTTCTTCGTGAATCATCTGCTACTAATCTATATTTTAAAAAGAATTCATAAAAGATGGTGAGCAGTCCGATACCCTATTTGAACGAATGCTAACCTAAAATAAGGGCATAGCTGTCAGATTAAGAGATTTTTAAGTCGCATGTGCTCTCTAAAATTGTGCAATCGATACGACCTTCGATGTTTGTAATGTGGTAATGTTGATTAGTGTGGGTACCTGTGGTCGAGGTCGGGCGTGCGCGGCGCCGTGGGCGTGGCGCCCGACCCGTCTCCCTCCGCCAGGAACGCCTCCCCGTCCGACGGGTACAGCGGGAACCTGCGACACAACACCAGTTTAGCACGACCACCTTGGCCCCTCCACACCGCCGCCACGTTTTCAATGCCTACTACTCGATTTACTGGTGCAATGCGCGCGATGTTACTAGGGTCCTCGTTGCGCGCCGACATGCGCACCTTGATTCGATCCTCTGATCGCCCCCAACTGCGGGGGGCGAGGCTTGGAGGGGATGAAAGTTTGTATGGAAGTTCGTCATTATCGAAGATGACAACATGACACTTTGTATTTAGGCACTTGATTACACGATCACACTTCACACTAATATTATAAATGTGAAAATATGTTTGGATGTTTTAGATGTTTAGATGCTGATGTTTAGATGTTTGTTCAGCCTTCACGCTTAAAGTATTCAACGGATTTGGATGAAATTTGGGTTTGTAATCTGGATTAACACATAGGATACTTTTTACGGGAAAAAGTCCTAATCCCACGGGAAAATCTTACATAACACGGGCGGACCGCTAGTATTACATTTTTTTCTATTTCTTAAAAAACCGCGTATACTTAGTTAAGTACCTGTAGTTATCCTCGGAGAGTCTGTCGTCATCGTCAGTGGCTATGAACTGCACGTACAGCTGGCAGTCCCCCTTCACGCTCTGCAGGGCTTGCACGGCTTCCTTGTGACACGCCTGGACGATACAATACATTGTATTAAAAAAAACCGGGATACAAACAACATTCAATAAAAGATGAGTCCACATAGGCGGCAATCTTTTGGTACAACCGTGGGGTGCAAAAACCACGAAAAAAAGAGCGTTGGTGCTCTAGTCGCTGCTTCCCGTCCGGAAGACGCGGGTTCGATCCCCACCACGGCCACGTACCAATATGTTTTCGAATTTCAAATTCAAATGTACGTTTATTCGACGCTATTACGGTGAAGGAAAACATCGTGATGAAACCTGCACATTTTTGCGAAGAAATTCAAAGGTTATGTGTGAAGTCGACCAATCTGCACTGGGCCAGCGTGGTCGACTAAGGCCTAGTCGCTCTAATTCAAGGTAGGCTCGAGCCCCTCGGTGGGGACGTATATGAGCTGTTGACAAAATATCTACATAAAATTAAAACAGATAGCAAAACTGGTAATACAGGGAGTAATTTTTTTAACTTTTTCCATTCAGATTTATTTATTTATTTATTTAATGCTAATATACACATGAAGTCTTAAAAACTAAGTGTCATGTACATATACCCTGTAAGGGTGCAGCAAATATGGATAACAGTCTTATCTTATTATTTTGACTAATAATTTCTTAATATTATTAATTATACTTACTTATATTTAAGTATTTACTTACTTATTTACACATTTATTTATCTTACCTCTAAATCAAATATGTTTTTTTATATATTAAATAAATTAATATAACATTTATTATGTATGGGCTATTATGTTTTTATCAGTCATGAACTCTTCTATATTATAGTAGGATTTATTTAATAATATATGTTTAAGTTTGTTTTTAAAAATTTTATCATCTTCTATTTTTAGGCTGTCTGGTATTTTGTTATAAATTTGTATGCATCTGTATAGTGGACTATTTCGGAACATTTCCAACCTAGGAGTAGGGAGGACTAATTTATTTTTGCGGCGGCCGCTTTTTACAAACTCAAAGAGATCCGTATGCTGTCTAACAAACATAGCGGTCTCTAGTATGTAAATGCTTGGTAAGGTCAAGATTTTATTATTTTTAAAATGAGTCCTGCAGGAAGCTCTAGGTTTTATATTATTTACAATACGTAAACATTTTTTTTGTAAAATGAATAAGTCATTTGCATCCGTGCTATGTCCCCACAGCATTACACCATAGCGGAGCCAAGCATAAGCGTATGCGTAGTAGGCAGATAGAGCGCATTCGCGATTGGTATTTAATTTTATTACAGTTAGAGCGTATATGAACTGTGAGAGTTTAGCTTTAATTTTTTCTATGTGATTTTTCCAATTTAGGTGTGTGTCTATTGTAATTCCTAATAGTGTAAAATTATTAGTTTCGTCTATTTTAAGGTTATTAGATATATTTGTGAGGTCCAATTGTTGTTTTTGGTATGGTTTGAATTGAATTATTTTGGTTTTGTTGTCATTAATATCTAAATTATGGTCTTTTAGCCATTGTTTAGTATCGTTATATGTGTCTGTAATTTGATTAGTGCTGTTATGGTCTATTTTTTCACATTTAAATAGAAGAGAGACATCATCTGCAAATAGTACACAAAGTGGATTTGAAATATTGGGCAGGTCGTTTATATAGATAAGAAACAAAATACATCCTATAACGCTTCCTTGAGGGATAGAACAGTTGGTCTCTTCAACATCAGATAATATACTTTTTAGCTCACCAGTGTCCTCATCAAGATGATCTATCTGGACACATTGTTTTCGATCACGAAGGTATGATTGAATCCATTTATAAGCGTTGGATCTTATGCCTAAATCATATAGTTTACTAAGTAAGATTGTGTGTGAGACTCTATCGTATGCTTTCGACATATCAAGTAGTACACCTACCGCATAATATTTATCTTTAATATATGTAAGTATTTCTTGTATATATGTATAAACAGCATGGGTAGTGGATCGTTTTTTTCTAAAGCCGTATTGGTTGTTATTCAACAGATTATATTTTTCTAAAAAGTTGTAAATTCGGTTGGTCATAGTCTTTTCAAATAATTTTGATAGCGTAGGGAGGAGTGCGATAGGCCTATATTGACCTGGGTCGTCAGATATACGGCATTTTTTTAAAATAGGTTTAATCTTGGCTATCTTGAGTATTTCGGGGAATGTGCCTTCTTCAAATGATTGGTTGATTAAATATGTGAGTGGAGGGGTCAGTTCTTCTATACAAATTTTAATAAGTGTTAAAGGTATATCATCTATACCGCAGCTCATTTTATTAGGAGATTTGCGTATAAGATTGTGTATTTCTCGCTCTGATACTGGTTCTAGAAACAAAGAGTTCACGGAAGGTGTTTTAACTTTACAATTTTGAGGTAGATGTGCATTATTTCCGTTTGGCCGAGTTGAAGTTGGATTTCCCACTGAGACAAAGAATTTGTTAAAAATATTAGCTACTGATTTAGGACGTTGTATGATTTGGTTATTAAATCTGACATTTATATTTCGATGTAGTTTATTTTTTGACTTGGATGTTATTCTGTTAGTAATTCTCCACATTGTTTTTGTTTTGTTTTCAGAAACCTTCATTTCTTTAGTATAAGCAAGTTTTTTAGCTAATTTTACACTTCGTTTCAGTGTCTTTGAGTATACTTTATAATATTTCTTTAAAGTTTTGTCATTTGTCTGAGTTATTAGTATTTTTAAAAGTCTTTTATTTTTACATGAAGTTTTTAGGCCATTAGTTAACCAATTTAATTTTTGTTTAGGACTAAGTTTTATTCGTTTCTTTGGAATAGTACTGTCCAATATTTGTTTGATTTTTTCATTAAATAAATTATAATTTGAATTTATATCATTAAATGAAGATATTACTTCGCACCAATTTATTTTCCTGAGTTCTGTTTTAAATGACATCATGTTTTTTTTGCTAAAAATTCTTTTGTTAGTGTAAATTGGTTTAGGTTGTGTTTGAGTACTACATATTTTAAAGCTATATAAAACAGATCTATGATCGGAAATGCCTAGGTCCTCAACATCTATGTGATAATCTTTGTTATTTGTAAATATCAAATCTATACAACTCTGACTATTTTTTGTTACTCTTGTAGGCTTATTTACTATTTGATAAAGGTTACATTCCATCATCTGATTTACCAATCTTTTATAGTTGTTATTGTTTTTTATTGCACATATATTAAAGTCACCAGATATGATGACATGTTTGTTATGATAGCTGGGTTTTATTTTAGTTAACAATTTGCTTATGAAATCAAAAAATATCTCCATATCACGATCTGCTCTATATAGATTAATTAATAATATATTAGGATATATTTCAACGGCACAGCATTCAACAATATAATCTATAGACAAGTCTATTAAATCTTCACGAGTGCTATAGTGCAGTCCTTTTGGTAAAATTGTGGCTACACCACCACCCCTTCGCTTGCTTCTGCAAAAGGCTGCACCAATGTCGTATCCGTCAACTTGTACGTATTGTCGTTGGGCCTCTGAGATCCATGTTTCAGTTAAGCACACAGCTTGATATTGTTTGTCTTGTAGTAGGTCTTCCAGAATGTATAGTTTATTATTAATGCTTTGTGTGTTTTGCAGCAGCATGGTAAAGTCAGTCTCGAAATGTCTGCTTGCTTGGGTTCCTTCCGGTATTATTTTTAGGACAATGTTGAGAGTTTATTGTTGAGCTAGAGGTGTTGTTGTTATTTATATAAAAGGAGCTTTTAATTGTTTGGTGTGTGTGATTATTATTTTGTTCCTCCATTTTGGACTTAGGTATGTATTCTTTTCCGTTAATCATTAGTTTATTTCCATTGAAAACCGCGTGTTTTCCTTCCTTTCTTGCTTCTTTTAGGACGTTTCTCAGCTCATTTCTTTTATTCAAAGACTCTTCATCAAGAAAATCGTTTACAGCTAATCCGGTTCTCATAAACGCGCGACGGTTTTGCAGAATATAACTTGACATACGTTTGCTGATCAGCTCTATAACCAATGGTCTCCTGTAGCCTCTTTTCCCTAGCCTGGTCACATCTTCAATTAAACCTTCCAAATTGATATTCATCACTTCACGGAAGATAGCTGTCACGCGTTGGTAGATCTCGTCTTCCGATTCCCATCTTGATTCTTCAAGTCCATACAATACAAACTTTTTGTTATTATTTGTAGGGGGGGGTTGCCTAGATACTTTGTAATTATTCTCATTTGTACAATGTGTGTTTTCTTTAAGCAGTTTGCATTCAGCATCTAACTTCTGTATTTTATTATTTAAGATGTCGATCTCAGTCTTCAGATTTTTTTGCTCCGTAGTGATGCACAATAGATTATCATTCACTTCCTGCTTTATATTTATCATGGCCTGTTGAATTTCATCTTGGAAAATATTTTTAAAATCTGCTTTAATTTGGGACATAATTGCAGTTTTGTTTTCAGCCAACTTTAGGTCTAAAAGATTGCTTATTTGTTCTAGTGTTATATTGGGCGTCGGTTCAATTTTTAATTGTTTATTTTTTATTTGTTTGCTAATAATCGGTGATATTATCGTATCACCTAGAATACTTTCATCTTCATTTGTTTTGTCACATATAGACGACTCATTGCTGTCTGTAGTAATTTTCGGTGAATTTTTCTGTAACTTTTTACTGTTTGCTTCATAAGCGTGGTCAAGGCAGATTTTACAACGCCACGTTTTTTTTCGTTCAGTAGTCATCATGTAAAATCTAGTTTCAGAAACATTAGTGCATGGCAGATCATACATTTGTTTACATTGGTTGCACGATAGGTATTGTCTAGTTTTAATTTCGTGGCGGCAGTGTGCACACGAATTTTTTTTGTTGTTGTTAGCCATTTTCTTCTCAATTCGTGCCAAAGAAGTAATATATTTAATTATTTCACTGCCCTCTAGTGGTTAGTGGCACGTACTACTGATGGATGAAGCTCAATGGTTAAGGGTTCAAAGATCGTCACTTTAATATCACAGCCAAATTATAGATGGCGCTTGTTATGATCGCGATGTGTAGTAAGAAATTGATTTCTTATTGGTCGTTAATTTGCAAGTTTTGAATTTTGTTGTATGGCTTTATTTTGTTTTTATAAAATTATGTTATCCTCACCGAAGTTCAACAAAATCTTGTCCGTGTATATAATAGGTATTGTAACACTGTTCAAAAGTTATTCACATTGAAAAATTACACACTAAAATTTGAAATATTGACGAAAAACAACACTCATTTTAACTTGTTAAAATCTTCTTGTATACTATTTATCTGGCACGGATAACAGTTATTGATCGAGAAACCCTACATGGTTTACCGATATCACTAGTTAAAGTAAAGTATTTGTTGTTTAAAACAATTTAAATAAAAAAAGACACGGAGACTGATGTTTATTTGCGCACGAGCGCCCTCTGTTCCCTGTTATGAAATAGTTATATTGGAAATGAAATCAGCTTAGTTTTTAAGATAAAACCTGGAAAGACCACTCACACTCACTGAGTCCAAGTTTGATGTAATTTTTTTAAATGGCTTCACGTCTAGATTGGACGTATTTTGCCAATGACAACGTTTGTAAACAAAACGAACACAGAATACTACGTTCCGATATAGGTTTGTGTGACCTTTTTTTCTATTTTCTTGATTCTTGATCTATTATTGGGTTTCTTACATTGTATGTTCCATAGGAAGCTGCCGTTGCCGACAGACTGCAAGTTGAGATTTCACATTTTCATAGTAGTTGGCTGTCTGGTAGTAGTTCCAATTATGGCCATATCACTGACACGTTGTTGTTGTTGGTAGAAGTCTGTACTGTCTGTCTGTTTGTCTGTGTCTCTACCGTATTACCTGCGTGAGGTCCACATCATTGATAGCTAGGATAGCGTCTCCTACGTATAGTTCGCCGGTGAGCGCGGCCGGCCCGCCCGCTTCCAACTCCGATATGAGGATAGGAACACCGTGCTCTCGACCACCCTGTAACAGAAAACAGAAATATTATTAGCATATATTTATAGTAGCACCAAGAGGGCCGGGTCTGCAGGGTCTTCAGACATAGTTGTAAAGTATAGTTCATTCATTCATAGTTGTAGCGGAGAAATAAAACGTTGTTATCTTCTACGGGATTTATTCTGAACTACCTCGATGGACAAAATTACAAAAGATGGCTTCGTCCACTAGATGCAAACGGATTTCGAAATGCGGTGGACGCGACTCGTCAAAATGGCTGCTCTCGCTCCAAGTGTCCGATGACTAGTGCATGTGCGATCAGAAAATAGACAAGCGAATGAAATCTATAACCAAACGACAATCTATAGTTGTAGTACAAAAGTATGTGGGAGTGAAATAAAGCACATTATTATTATTATTTAATTATCTATTTAATTATTATTATTATTATTATTATTATCTATGCTCTAAACTTGGGCCATATCTATGGACCAATGTTGGTTTGACACTGTCGCGCTTTGTTAACATTATAATGGGCCAATATGAGCCAATTCAACCAGTCGATTCCACCCAAGCGACAACTTGGCATTTCGATACGTCAAATTAAAATTGACACTGCTAGACAATATCCACTCTGCGACATATTTTATAGTTATCAGCTTATATTTACAGAAGGGCTCAATCTCGCCCGGAATAAGCGATTAGTCTTAGGGTCGGGCCACACTGATCGACGGTTTGCCTATACAAAACGCGCGTTGTTAAGTATGGAAATCCTTTCGCATCGACACGCGGCGAACGGATTTCCATATTTTGCGCGCATTTTGTATAGGCAAACCGTCGATCGCCGTCAATCAGTGTGGCCCGACCCTTACAACATTGGCCCAATGCAAGTTCGTCGACTTCACTCACTCACAACCCTTTTTCTTTGGAGACCTCACGCGCGCATGGTGTATAAAAAAATATTATCATAACAGCATTTTACATTACTACTAACACGTGATTATTAAGTGAAAGTAGGATAGAAATAGGAATTTTCATTACTTAACTAGGGTTTAATTTATTACCTATGTAAATAACTAGATAAATAAGATTGCTATAACGCAACGAGTCAATTGGATACTGGACTTGACTGTTTTCTGTTGTCTTGTCTTGTCTGGGCGGCCGTCGCACGAGTACTTACCTCATCGAGTTACTGAAAAATACCACTTTCCACGAAAAGTAGACCTAAAATAGGTAGGAAAAATTTGTGTCTGCCGGGGCTCAGCCTGGGGGGGACGATATGCACACCTCCCTCTATACACATTGGGAAGATTTGAATCCTTACAGTCCTGAAACTGTTAAGACGAGACTTTTTGACGTCCCAGTAAGATCTTTACACTACACTACTCACAGTGACGGAGATGCCGAGGCCCTGGTGCGGCGAGCGGCGCACGCGCACGGTGCGCGGGCGCGAGCGGCAGTCGCGCGCGGCGGGCGGGCGCGGCGGCCGGGGGGACAGACCGCGACACACGCGCACTAGCGTCTTGTGACGCTGTAAGAGGATCTCCGCTTCCACCTGGGGGAAACGAACGTTATATATAACAATGATTTTCTGGAAGAAATTGCTATTGAGCAAGGCCGCCTAACTGTACACTTTCAAATTTACCTGTAAAACTATTGTATGCATTTGTTTTAGAGTGTGCAAAATTTTGGTATTCATTAATTTTTTTACAGATAAAGGTACATATATTCTAAAACACTATTTTTAGTGTTATTATAGGTCTTTTGACCTGAACAGGTCTCCCGAGAAGATCCAGGTTTAAAAAAAAGTATCCCGTGATTTTCGTAGACTGATGCCGGGCGGCTCGACACGACAATAATGAAGTCAGTTTAAAAAAATACACGCAAGTTATAAAAAAATACATGTTGATAGTATAAAAATCTATACCTGAGCCCATAGTGAGTCTCTGAGTTCAGAGCGCATTTCTCTCCCTAACAGCTGCAACTGCTGTATCCTGCCTGCTAACTCCTTATCCAAATATTTCGTTGCTAACCTGAAAACATTAAGTTTACACGTAAGTAACTATTAAAATTAACAGTAAAAAATAAATACCACTTTAAAGCTAGTATAAACAACTATATGTACACCGTGAAATTTACATCGTTTTGTTCCCGCCGTGTAGTGATAGTACCCGTCAAACTGAACAACTTTTCACGAAAAAAAAATTTCCTGCGACAAAAAAATTTTTGGTCTCTCCATACAAAGTGAGACTCCCGACCGACCCATTGCATTGTATTTTTGTATGGAGACCAAAAATTTTTTTGTCACAGGAATTTTCTTTTTCTTGAAAAATTGTTCAGTTTGACGGGTACTATCATTACACGGCGGGAACAAAACGATGTAAATTTCATGCTGTATAACAGGCTAAGAGGACTTTCAGCAAACACAAGATTGAACATAGCTCGATGAACCGATAACCATTGGGGAAAAAAGGTTCTCGAAGGACCACTAATGTCTGAGCTCTTGCTAGTTCAGTACATTGGATTGATAGTTGTTGATGAGAAAACAGGAAAATCTCATAAAAACTTGATAAAATGTTTATTAAAAATACTTGATATAAAAATGGTGCGCACACAGTGAGGAACGAACGTGAACTAACTAAAATGCGTAAACAGCAAAAAATACACAATAATGAAAATGCTGACTGAGTAAAAATGTATGATGTGATCGTACAGTTCTCGAATGGCAACCAAGTAGAGCAGGACCAATTACGTGGGATGGGGAAAGCTTATGTTTAGCAGTGGACGTCTTCCGGCTGAGATGATAAAGATGGCCAGAACTACACTAGCACTACATCTACTGACCTAGCTCCAAACAGTTCCGAATGCAGCGCCAAGACAGTTTCTCTTAAGGCTGCGTTCTCCCTCGCCAGCTGGGCTGCCTCAGCCATCACTCTGGCAGCGTCAAGGACATTGCCTGTTGCATCTCCAGAACTACACTAGCACTAAATCTACTGACCTAGCTCCAAACAGTTCCAAATGCAGCGCCAAGACAGTTTCTCTTAAGGCTGCGTTCTCCCTCGCCAGCTGGGCAGCCTCGGCCCTCGCTCTGGCAGCGTCAGGGACATTGCCTGTTGCATCTACAGAACTACACTAGCACTAAAGCTACTAACCTAGGTCCAAACAGTTCCGAATGCAGCGCCAAGACAGTTTATCTTAAGGCTGCGTTCTCCCTCGCCAGCTAGGCTGCCTCGGCCCTCGCTCTGGCAGCGTCAGGGACATTGCCTGTCGCATCTCCAGAACTACACTAGCACTAAATCTACTATCCTAGCTCCAAACAGTTCCGAATGCAGCGCCAAGACAGTTTCTCTTAAGGCTGCGTTCTCCCTCGCCAGCTGGGCTGCCTCGGCCCTCGCTCTGGCAGCGTCAGGGACATTGCCTGTCACATCTCCAGAACTACACTAGCACTAAATCTACTAACCTAGCTCCAAACAGTTCCGAATGCAGCGCCAAGACAGTTTCTCTTAAGGCTGCGTTCTCCCTCGCCAGCTGGGCAGCCTCGGCCCTCGCTCTGGCTGCGTCAGGGACATTGCCTGGCGCGTCGCCAGAATCTTGCATTCCACCTGCAATGTAGAATAAATTACTTTTTCTTTTCAACACGCCTTGAAAAAACCGTGTGCTTTAGCTCGAGTTGCGAGACCTTTTTAGTTTCTTCTGGCCTGTATTCTCCTAAGTGGGCGAACACTTGTTTTTTTTTTTAAATTAAATATGACGAATCTTTGACAAGAAGCAGAATTTACAATAGCTGGAAAAAAGTAGGAAACTTGCGTGGTTCTTCTTTCATCTTTCCCTAACACGCTGCCGCAGTATGCTGAAGTTTCTTTTTCATCCTCTGTGCAAATGTTAAAAATATGAAAACAATAGCGCATTTTCGAATCGGTCTTTAAGAGCCAGTAAATCTTAAATAAGTACGTGTCGGCGACGCGGAAATATTCGTGCACTCGTTACAGTTTCAGCGTGGGCTTAAAAGTTCTTGGATCAAACATTCAAGACCGATTCATCTTACCATGTTTGAACATTATTTCTTTAGGGCGCTTAAGAAGCCGTAAAGAAGTTCCCTTGTGAGGAAATGTTCCTGATTGCATCACCAAGACCTGATCACTAGATTTTTGCATTGTCACTTGATTTACATACGTACAGCTTGGCAAAAAAGAGTTTGGAAAAAATTAGGGCGCTTCTATCGCACTTGTGGCCACCTCGTAGTCAAATAAGAAAAGAAAAATTACTTAATTTATAAAATATTGTAAAATTAACGAATAAGAATCAACATGGCATACCAATGGGATAATAAAAAGCAACCCAGCATGAATGGCAGCAAACAAAATATTTAGTTCCGCCTGTCACCGCTCCAAACTCTTTTTTGCCAAGCTGTACGCAAAATTTTCTTTCAGCACAAGGAGGAGCTTCAAAATTCAAATGCAATATTTTACCCACACCTACGAACCTTACGAAACGAACTACCAAGTTAAATAAAAGGAAGCTTGTCAAATATCCATCTCCCACCTAATAACAATTTATAAACTTAATAACGCAAAACTCACCAACGGAGGCAGCTCTAGCCTGCACCAATTCCGCCCTCATATCCACTAGCTCTGCCTGTAACAAAAAAAAAACATTTATCACACACATAATTCATAATCCCGCCAACAGATGGCTGGAGTCATGTAACAACAATGGCCAGTGTCGAATTACAACGATATTGTAGATTAAGATGGTGTTGCTCTACAATGGTTAGTGCTGCGTGGCAAAAATCTTATAATATATCGATGGGAAGTTCTTATCGGTATAAAAATCCCGTGTTAAACAGATGTCAGGTGGTCACTATTTAAGTAAAAAGATGTAGCTCAGGCAACAAAAAAGTTAAGGACGTAAACTATATTCAGATGACTGATAAAATTAGACTGATTACTTTATTCATTTTTTTAAGTTTCGCATTCGACCGTATTTATTAATGATTACATCTTTATTACGAATAACATAGTACATACAAATTTGGAATTTATTAAGTAAAACGAAATCGGTATTATTTACTTAAATCATCTCTTCGCAAACTTCATAGATATATACATAAAATTGAATCAATATCGATACATAGCTTCAGTCCCAACCTTAACAGCTCTAAATTATAATATTCTCGCCTGAATCAATGCGTTGTAAATCCGCATTAACGCGACAGATGGCGGGCGCGTGCACGGCGCGTGCGCACATAAATCGTTTGACTTCTGCACTCTTGTTAGCGCTGCTGCGGAGCTACGGGCGCGACCAAGGTGGCGATGTTTGCTATCGTATGGAGCTAGTGCTAATTGGTTTAATTACTTTAATATTTAAGCAGGTGGACGATTTGATTTACAAAGGAGAATAATAGATAAATTCGTCAATTCTGATTAAAATATACTTGAGAAGATTATATTTAGATTTGGCAGAATCATACTGGAGCACAAAAGGGCTTTGCCCAGCAAAGGGATCTCATTGGCTATAACACAGAGATAAAAATCATGATAGTTTTTACATACGAGTATTTACTCGTATAGACGAGTAGTATTGCATTTACAAAACAATTTTATTTTGTTCTGAATTATACTCCACACCACACTCCTCCCTCATCTAAACTCGTAAAATAAACCGGCAAAAATATTCAAGGAGTAGCATTTGATCGAGTGCCGCAAGACGCTTCACAAACAATTAATAAAATTAGCCAGTACAGTTCAAAACATTGCGAATATCGTGAAGATCACATCCTCGTGGTTGTGTTTACATGAAGCTGTCAGCTCAGCGGGAACCCGGAAGCGGTGTATCGAGACGCGCGGTAAGTAGGTGAGTCTCGAGTTGCAACGCTAGATGCGCCACCGGCGGCGCATCGCGCAGCTGCACGCCGCTCCCGACATCTTACATGCGATCTCTATGCTGAATATGCATTCCTGGTAGCTGTGTACGTTATTGTTATATCGAGTAAATAACACCGAAGACGACAAAAAGAATTTAGTTATTGCTACTTTTTATAAATTTTTGTTTAGATGTAAGCAGGTCTAAAGAAGCAAAGGCTATCATTATAAAGAAATCTCTGCCGTAATGTCAGAAGCATGGCAAGAAATTATCTACAAAAGGCGATGAAAGGTACAAGAACGCAATACAGCGTACCATTAGAGAAAAGAAGAAGGGATATTTTATAAAAAATGTATATTAGGTAGCATGAACTAAAAAGGGAATAAGTATATAAGAAGGACAATTCTTATCAAAAAGTGGATATCCACATCGAACGTGAAGTTGATTTTCCGGGTCTTATCGACAACTTGTAACGTGGAGTTTATTCACACAGTCAGGGTCACCCTTGGCACAGTTGATCATACTTTGTAAACAATATTTTAAAGCCCATCAAGTCTTCTATTTACGACCATCAACAAAACAACGTAGAATGCAAAGGACACGGACGCGATATCAGCTCTAGAAAAGAGGGAATCTTTAGAAAATGATGCAACAGTAAAAAAATGGGACATAATCATGAATCTTGTAAACGTTTGCTAAAAAAATACGCAAGACATTTGTACACACAATTAATATTAGAAATAGTATTAGATAAGACTGACAACTATGGATAATACGTAAAATGAAATGCAAAATCTATCAGCAGTAAATTTGAAGAATTAATATTAATGGTAAAGCAACGCACGCTACCGGTGGAATAGACACGCTTCAGGCCATTCAACAGCATAATATTTTAAGTGCATAGTTCGATATCGATTGTGGTATTATAATAATCAATAAACACAACCCACACCGATCCCAAGATCATTATCGCGTAAATATGGCGTAGGCGGACGTAGTAACGAGCGATTGTGCGTATTGTAACAATGTGCGAGAAAAACGCCTTTAAGGTGTAATAATGTGCACGCGCATTGCCATAATAAATAAACAGTTATCGAGACAAAGAATACAGTTCATTAGGGTCGCTATAAAACGAGAGTAGCACGAGTCGCCGCTGGCAATTTGAATACCGCAGCGATGACAAGTTGCATTTCAGCTTAATTAAGTTGCGAGATTGCGATGTATCTACAGATGTAATTGACCCCTCAGCAAATTCAGCTTGTCAAGCTATAGACTATACGCTGAGTGATTGACGAAAGGGCTTTCGTAGCGGTGTGGGCGCTGATCGGCGATAACGTCCGGCGACCCGGTCGGAAGATTGATTCACCGCAGGTATCATTGCGGAGATCTCAGATACACGAACACGATTATAGAGCGGCGCACGCGCCTCCAGCAACACGTGGTCAACAACGTAATCGGATCGGTATGGCAAAGTCTAGTGAATTTTAAGCAGAAGTATCTAAGATAATGAATTTCTTCAGGCCTTAATTTAGAAGAATCTCCATGACATTTCTAAGTAATAAAAGGAGAGGCTCAAATATGATTTTGAACCTGAATTACATATTATTTTATAGGGATATAGATAGGTAAACAACCAACCAAAAGTTCTGAGCTTTTTAGTTTTGCGAAATTTGAAAACAAATAATCTTATTAGGCATATTCACTTGGCATAAGGGGTTTGCAGCACAGACGAAGTTCCGTACAAACACACCTATAAATCAACTAGTTGCATCGCGTTGACACTTACACTGGCGTTTGCCTCGCATGAAATTTGACCCTCATCTGAATAACAGCAAGTATCACGTTTTAGTAGCTAGATTTCACTATCGTGCTCAGCTTTAGGCATGTTGAGTGCGACCACACAGGTTATAATTGAGTTAAAATATTGCGTCTAAGATCACATCTCCGCTATCTGCCATCGAGAATTCCGTGAAATTACGTAATGCGATGAAATTTGTCAGATCCCATCTCTGGTGTCGTACTTTACATAGATCGAAGAGATGAACATGGTCTGTTAAGATGTTAGCACTGTAAATTTTATTAACACCTCGATCGTGTTTTGGAAAACGCTCTAATTTAAAAATGTTTTTAAATGCGTTCGATGTGTCTCGATCGTGTTTTGGAAAACGCCCTAATTTAACAATGTTTTTCAAATGATGTGTGTAGATGTGTCTACCAATTTTGAAGCTCTTTGGAAAACATCAATCTCAGTAATGGTACTGTAGGATTCTTCATAAAGTAGTTCAGTTTGCAGTTATCCCTTTGGTTTTGTTGAGCGGTTTTTATTTTTTGAACGGACTAATCGCCGTTTCTACCAGAGCGGTAATATAGCGGTCGCGGACTTGTTTGATCACTGCATTGTGCCCTGCCTGTCCGTGAGTTTAAAAGGAACCTTTGCAGATCCTTGGTTAACGCCTAACGATGTACTTTCTATGAATGTTGAGGTCATTGTTTTATGTATTGGAAGTTGTCGCGCATTGTTCGCGCCGTCAGTTGATTTACATGCGCACACGTCCCGACAAGAGACACGTCTGTTTTTCTCTCATTGCTAGTCAATATGCAAATACATCCGCTAACTGTTCGACGATATAATAAAGGTTATTTCTTATAACAGAAGCCGTCCAGAATTTAGTTTAACACCACCAACCACGCATTAAAGAGGCCATTTATAAATGATATTTACCTATATACTCTTTACTACGAGAAGGATTACTTTAGCAAAAGACCACACGACATTTTAGCTTTGAACGGCTGCGTATGAGCTGTTGATGATGATGAGACTTCAAATACAAAACGATCAATACAATACAAACTAAATATGCGTGGGGAACGCAAAGTACAAAATAGTTCTGTAGCAGATTGACTTATCACAAGAAAATTATCCTTAGACGAGGTAAGAATTAATTTTCAATTTAGCCCTCTTGAACATGTCTTGGTATGTCATGTTACGGTAAACCACCATGCAAATCATGTTCATGCTAATTCCTAAAGGGAAGCTAATATTAATTATAGTCACGACGGCAGTGCAGTTAAGTATGAGCGCTCAATCAGGACAGGACCTTTCAGACCACCAGGCTTTCTACACGTTGAGTTGAGAGGTGTTGAGAGAAATGTGAAAACACGAGCAGAATTTATAATGATGATGTAAATGGCAATATATTTCTAAAGGGATACATCTTTTAATGGGCTCCAATGGTTTAATTTGCAGAACTGTACCATCGTGGGATGGTTTGGATTTGGATTAGATAGATATATTATAAAATTGAGAACAAATCTCTAGAAAATAAAGGTAATACTAAAATGTGAGTTGTGTATCGCACCGCGCTATATGCTTATCTTTTTGTGCAAGTCGTAATGTTGACTGCTGAGGATTTGCTGAACCTTTATTACGAAGAAACATTAGAACGTTTTAAATATATCTATAGATAAGAGTAACAAATTACAAAGTACAATTGTGCATCTTCAAATCCCACACGTCTTTCATACTAAAGACACTTGCCAGCATTTCGGAAACTTTGGCTCTGAACCGTTACAATGAAGCACCCACAATTATAGCAACTTAGAACACCAAAAATTGTGCAATTGGGTGTGTTCCGGTGTCTTCACCCACGCTCAAGTCCAGACACTTGACGCTTGTGCAACGAACTAGCTACTCTTGCACCGGTATCCAATGCACTCATTATCATAAAATTTATTTCGGAACCCAATTGATTCGAGTCGTTTTCGTTTTGTTATTTCGACCCAGTAACAGTCGGAACAATGGTATTGGTTTGAAAGTAGGTGCGTGCACGCATTGTCTGTTGGATTAGTAAGCCTGATTAGACCTTTATTTTCATTGAATAGCAAACAATCATTGGAACGGTCTAATCGTGAAGGTAATAAACAATAAATAAATAATAAGGGATCATCTCCAAGTAACGCTTGTAGCACCAACATAGCAGCTAGCAAGAGAAGAGCTACATAAATAAATAAATAATTTAAATTTACAGTAAATTTGTCATTAAAACTTATGAACTATGATTTAATTTGAACTAAACATACCTACAAGAGAAAAAACAATTTGCTCAAAGGGAAAAGGAAGCGGATGTAATTGTAATTTATGATTGACTTACACCTAAATGGAAACGACACTAGATATCCTTTAAATTATTTACATCCGTCGATTTTGAAATAATACTGAACGATCACGATTCGTTATTTTGACATCTTTTTCAGGTTAATTGTTTTTTCAGACGAGGAACGACTCGGGAAACAAACATTGGAAAATGCTCCAACATAAATCTCTTCACTCCTCAACCTTGCCTGCAACATCGCTGAGCGTTCAAAGCATCAAACAATGGTGAAGTTCGAAAGTTTTGATAGGTCGAGACAAGCTTGCCACCCAGGAAACGGATGTTATCACTACACGAGAGGATTGAAGCGCAGCGGGGCGCAGGCGCACTCTCCCATCCACGCATTCACCCTATCTGCAGGCTCATTGACTTATTCACTTACCCATAGATTACTCTGATAGGTACCGTTTTCATTGCTGTAGGACATCCGATGGATCTTCTCAATCGGCGTTGTCATTGATAGACTTATTGTTGACAGTTTCTAACCCGGAAAATGACCTCTAATCCCTATCCACGTAAAATGCTGGTAACAATAACTTAACAAGTATTCTTGAATACAGAGAACGCTCGAGTGCAAAACCGTCAACATTCTCTCGTTCATATAATCTGGATAGAACTGCAATCTTTACTAGTTGTCTGGAAGAGATCCCTTCAGGCAATAAGGCCGCCTTTGCGCACTCAATCTACATCGTTTTGTTCCCGCCGTGTAGTGATAGTACCCGTCAAACTGAACAACTTTTCACGAAAAAAAAAAAAAACCTGTGACAAAAAAATTTTTGGTCTCTATGGAGAGAGCGATGCGACCGACCCATTTTGTATGGACAAAATGGGTCGGTCGGGAGTCTCACTTTGTATGGAGAGACCAAAAATTTTTTTGTCGCAGGAAATTTTTTTTTCGTGAAAAGTTGTTCAGTTTGACGGGTTTACTATCACTACACGGCGGGAACAAAACGATGTAAATTTCATGGTGTATATGTTTATTTATTTATTTATTTATTTTACGATTTAATGTACACAAGTAAATTACAAAACATAGAACATGAAGAAAGACGACACAACAGGTACTACTACAATGTTTGTTATCTACCTATATTGTTTTTATGTGTGTGCAATAAAGTGTTTTTAATTACTTACTTACTTACTTTCGCAATCGAAAGGTATATCAAAACAGCAACGTCACGAGCCTTATTCCATCCGCAAAGCATTTGAAGATCAAAACAAACACAAATAACGACGTGTTGTGCAGTTACACACATGATACATCTCAATATTGTATTGGAACCGATCACAACACGTTAAGAGAAGATGTACGATCGGAAACAATGGAGCCGGTGCGGTAATCGGTTAACAGATGACCGCTTTTGTTACCGCAGCAGCGACAACCGTCTCTTGGAAACGATCCAAAGTCTTTAATCTTGCATTATAGGTTATCTCATTGACTGAAAAAAATTGAGCTTTTTTATCGAACTAACGGGAAATTGAAAAATTTGGTAGTAATTTGTTTATAATAAACTCGGGTTCTAATCTAACTGTTTCTTGTTCAATATTCCTCTATTTATATATTTTAGAACAACAAAAGCTATATAAAATAAACAAAAGTTAGATTTATGGATCGAATTATCAAATCAACAGCAAATAATAAAGCAAGTTAGCGGATTCTTTGGAAACATATTACGAGTTTTACTAAGTATCGTATTCTTGAGATGAATCACCGAATAGTAAAAACCCGTGTCCTTGCAAAACAAACACGCAAATGTTTTGAATCTCTTGACGAGCAAAATGTGCAGTTTACAGCCGATAAAACGCCTGTTCCTGCAAACATTAGTTATATATGATTCTGCCCGCAAACACGTACTCATACGCATAGGTTACTTTTCACTGCAAGCGCAGTCGCGGGCAAACAGCTAGGAAAATTATACCTATACCAAATTAAATATAAGTAATTTAAATTAAAAAGTGTATTTATAGCATATTTTTGATGAAACGCAGTTCTGATGAAAAATCTTATTTTCATCACGTCATTCTTGGAAAGGCATAGAGGTCGTTACCAGTTTAAATTGTGTTTCAGGTTTAGTCAACTAGCGTTGTTGTTAGAATCGTCACCACTATTTATTATCCGAGAACAAGGCGCTAACGGGCCAAGGCACAACGACAGTAAAACTGAAGAACATTTTGCTCAGACTGACAGAAAGTAAAGATGTTGCTAGAAGAAAACTATCATCGTCTATCTCTCAGCCTTTCAGCATCCTTCTTTAGACATAAGACCTTTTTTCAACTTTATAGCGGCTTGGTTCCGGATGTCACCTGTCCACCTTTTGGAAAACTTCTGCTATTGCTAACGTTTGCATTGGGCATCAATATTTTTTTTGGGTCCATCGGCCATAATCCAATGTTTTCTTAGCTTCATTTTTATGTGTCTACCTTTTTCTTTTGGTCTGAGCTTGCATAATAATATGCATATAAATAATATTATATTAAATTTTATGACTACCAGGTATCAATTAAATAAAGTAATTAAGATAATTTTTAAGATTAATGTCGCAAAACATTTTTAAAACATTTTATGTATTCGTGTTTAAATCAGTTCTATGGTATAGTAATAAATAATGATTACATTTAAAATGAATCTTACTAAAATTATACATAATCCTAAAGTTTTATTATAACGTAATAGTAATTATTTTGATATACTTACATGATGTTACCGTGTTTACTTAAGGGGCTACCTGACTGCGCACTAGCGCCACTTCGAAAACAAATCATAACTCCGGAAAAACTAAATATACTTATTAAAAAAGTGGACGATCATTTTAAAGTGTAGGTACTTTAGTATTTTTAGAAATACCGAATTTTATAAAATCTTATACGGTGTAGTAAGAGATAGCGAAAGTGCTAAAAACGGCCGTTATTAGCACTTTCGCTATCTGTAACTATAATTAACAAAAGATAACTGAATTTATCAATTCTAAAAATACAACAAGACTAATGAAACAATTTGATCGTTCATATTTTTGATATTTTGTGTTTTCACTAAGATATGATTTTTTATCCAAGTGGCGCTAGTGTTCACATAGGGTACCCCCTTAAGTGACTATAATATTCATAATCTAAGTAACCTTAGATCTATGCAAGGGGCTGGACATTATGAGGACATGACTAATGATCACCCTACACTGCCTGTGACCGACGCGACGGTCGGTAAAATCGTCACACCCATACTCGTATAATTATGTCACGGAGTGAGCAGAGCTTAGGTAGCAGTCGGGTGACAGACTGGAACGATGTTGAAGATAGTGTAGAATATAGAATTTAAGGTATTTTTCGACTTGCCCAGATAGAAAAGGAAGCTAGTGTTACATGGTACTGTTACTTGACTGTCAATCCAGTATGGAAGGGAAACGAGTACAGAGAATACTGGCTATCAAGGCAATAAAAAAAAACCTATTCTCCCCGCAATTACTTATGAGCAGAGTGAGTGAGAGAGCAGTATAGCGCTCATAATCCGTTGCGCTTTCTGTACCTGTTACCTAGTAAAAAAAAAAAACTCAAAAAAAAGAACCGTAATTTGGAAAACCTATCAAAGATATAGAAAAATTTGCCAGCCCGTCACTACTAGGAGTAAGTTCCACAACGTACGAAAATCACTGGGAGTGTAAGTGACTGCTATCAAATAATAGCTCTACCCTTTTAGGAACAGACTCTAGGTAAGCAGAAATAGCTGCCATATCTGACATCGCGTACGTATGTACGTAGTATACTATAGTACATTTCAATGCCCTGTCAGCAAGTCTTGATACAATCGGCGCTCAAGTCGTCGTCGAATCGTCTCGCGCGCACCTCTTGCTGTCTTCCGAGAAAAAGCAACTACGCAATATATTTGTCGGGCTAATTTCAGTGTCCATTGCTGGTCTTATTCATCAGGTTCCCCTTCTGCAGATATATTCCGGAGCGATATTTTATAGAAAATTTAGGTTAGTAAAATATTAAGAAAATTTTATGTAACGAAAACCTGATTAATCCATTTATCATGAATGGAAGCAAACATCTGAGAGGTTTCTTAACAAATTATCTAATCATTATAAAGCGACGTAATCTGTAACAAAACCAATTTATAGGTTCGATTACGAAAAAAAAAAACGTTGAAACATCCCAAACTAGGCAGTGCCACTATGGGTATTAAACAGCTGATAAAATACGTAAATAGATACATATAATACATAGATAAACAACATCCAGACACAAGGCAAACACAAGTGCTCATCACACGAATGTTTGCCCCAGGCGGGAATCAATCCCGTGACACTGAGCTCCGTAGACAAGCGTACAGACAACTAAAATACGGAGTCCACACTAACACACTTCTGGACTGGACTCCTGTGCTGTCATAAAGCAGTAATGTATGGCGAAGGCCAGTGCATTGAAGCTTATTGTAGAGCCGGCGTATGCGACCGAGCCCAAATGACGACATGCGAATGAAATGCAATGTCTTCTTATAAACACGTTCTTAAATTACATACTATTTATTGCGAATGCAAAGGCATTCAATGCACGGAGCCTTGGTCTGAGTGATGGCTTAGAAATTCGATATTTTCCTCAATGTGAATTTGCATTGAACCATAAAATTTATTAGGTGAATATTTTACATTTCGTCGTTAAAATCTACATAACAACTGACTAATACTTAATAAACATCGTAAACAAGACGTTACTGCAAATTAAGTTAATTAAGTCAAATATAAAGTTAAGGATATTAAGGGTAAGCCACATGGTGTGGACGTAACAACAAATATTAAGTTGAAGTGGTTATATATCTGAAATCAATAAACTAACGAAATTACGAACAAAATTACACATTAAATAAAATATGTACTACATCATATTCACACAAGACGAAATAACACGATAGTAAACGGCACTAATACTTTCTTTCGAATTTTTAAAGTAATTTTGATCCATAAAATTCAAATCTCTTTTGACCCATTGCCCGGAATCGTTGACCACGTGTCGTCGTGTGTAATTACCCAGTATAACACATGAATGATCAATTATATCAAATAAAAGAAACATAAGCGCATTGAGACATAATCTGTATTCTGTAACCAATAAAGAGCTGAAAGCTTTGCAAACTTTAAAATATCTTACTCAATCTTTTTCTTCTTTCATGTTGAATGGCATATAATAAATAAGTGATATTGTGCAATAATGTTCATCCTACAATGTGGGATTACATCAAGTGAGTATTTATTTTAAATACAGACTATTCAGATGTTTTGCTTTAACCATAGAGAAGTATATTTTTGTGCTTTACAATAAATGTAGATGATTTTCTCGATAAAGTTAATTTTTTTACTAACAAATTAATTTGTTAATCATTTTTGCTACCTGTATCAAAATAAAGAGGGTTAGGATTATCAATACCTACTCGTATATTAAATTGTATAACATAAATAACGTTGATGAAAATAAAATTTCTATGTAATTTGTTAACGTAAATTAAGATTAAAATAAAAATTAAAATTTCAATAAATTTTTGTATAAAGTTTGGTCACGTGTAAATGTTGAACTATTAATACCAAAGACCTATTTAGGTTTAATTGCTCGACTTGCCGCTCGAATCATTGCAATAAACTGCGCGAAACGATGTCGAGTGAAGTATTTGCAGACCCGACGCAAACCAATTTACTTACCTACATTTATTAGCAAAAGCAATAAACCTATACGATGCGATCATGAAAAATGTAGTCCATTAGAAATCTTCCGCATTCAGAAACCAATTTTAAACCTTAAGCAATATTAATAAAAATCGCCTGATCTTGAGTCTCGAATGCTCGAGTACCGATCTGCATGCGCTCACCCCAATATGGAACAGTAATAGACTCATTTCATATTCAAAAACATACAGCGGTTTATGGGCGTTCCACCTAGCAGTAAAATTGGCATCTAGATTAAAGGTTCTGAAGCCAGGAAAATGAATCACCAACGGTATCTCGGTTAGGTGCATGCCAAACTTTGCGAGCAAAGCGAACCGATTCCTGACGCGAAAATGGTTCGAAACGGCTACTCGTATAACCAAATTAAACAAAAAATACAAATTATGTTTCAGCGACAGCTCTGCTGATAAGCGTGATATTATTTTAGTCCTGCCTAAGAGTTCGTTATATTTTATTTGGATCTTACTACACTTTTATGTGTTAGCAAAATTTTGCCAATACGCATCTCATAAAACAAACAATGCTGTTGGTAGAGCGAGCATATCTTACAGCAGAAAGTGAACAGCCAAAGTATTAGTCACTCAAGGATTTTTGTATCCAGTTCGCAATACAGTTTCGGCCAACGTCGTCGTCGCCGCGTCGTACACTCATTGTGTAACATGCGATACGTTCGTTCAGTAGGACTTAATTTCCAACTCTGCGGGTTCGTTAGGAATTCTGCATTTGCGCGGCGGCGTAGGAGCAACGTTCAATAAGCCAGACAGAACTGAAGTCTCGGGAACTGGTTTGAGTGTCTGGGCCTGTGTTTGCGGTCACGACGCCGCCGGTGGTGGCACGCTCGACCGAACCACAAAGTGCACCGCAGTCCCAGGAGCATCCTGTCTCAATACATACTCCTATCCTAAACCTCAAAACACAGAATAGTTTGAGCACAAGCTGGGTGTCGAATAACGACCCGATTAGGGGAAACACAATAGCCGTGACGCAGTTTCGAGATAAGCGTTCATGGACAAAGCTGCTGCACATGTCGAGGGATTGGTCCTCGTCCATTCAGCAGTCACGTACGTAACGCTAAATCCTCGGCTCGCACCATTTGCGAAAACTAGTATTACTTTAGTTAAAATTACCTTACAGAGTGGATCTCCTGCATCATCCATGGGTGGGTGGGAATAATCTAATAGAAATTCCGCTTCGCAAGATGACACTACACCAATGTCATCGAACGTGTTATAAATATTTTCCACGAACGCAAAAATGCAAATAATATGCAGTTTATACGCATGAACATGCCCGTGGTAGCAAACAAGTAAAATTATTGCCTCCGCAACGCGACAATAAATTTAAATATACGTCGTTAAAATTTATAAATCGTTTATATATTGAATGGTGCATCTTTTGAGAAAGTTGAATTGCCTATCTTAATGGTGTAATAAATTAAAAATATGCAAACGAAAGCATCACTGGAACTTACAGAATTTATAAAGGTTGGCATGGCAAGTTAGGTGGAAGTAGAAAGCGGTAGTCCGATGAAAACGTACGCCTGCGATTCTATTGTGGTAGAGAGCAAAGCATAGTAAAACAGAGAGTTGTCTTTTCATACAGTAAAAGCGCTCATATTCGGAAAGTTTCGTGCTTTCTTAGGTTGACTGTGAGTCAAATAGTGAAGCTATTTAAGCGAAAACTTCTGCTAACATTTACATGTTACACCGATATTGATATTTTCTCTAATTCCGGACAAACCGTTTAACATTTGCATCTCGTAATTAAAAATCGTAAGAAACTTTGTTTAAGAGTAACTACTGTGTAAAAACTAGCAGGACAGCTTTATACCGTGTCCTACGACTCTGTGGTGAGACCATACCCGCCGCCGGTGACAGCAATAGTCTAATAGACAGAACTTCACGCGAATTAAACATCAATTTCTCCAAGGTGGCAAAGCTAAGGCAGTAATAGCGAAAATAATAGTTATTCCCAAGGCTGGGATAGCCAGTCATTATTCGTTTACGTCTGAATCTAATAGCATTTCATCTGCAGCTCTAAAGATCAGGAATAATTGCTTACATGACGACTAGTGGTCAGTGTTTAGTGGCCATTCGAGTAAGCGGGTATGAGATTAAAGGAAATGCGAAATAATGATCAACATACGGATTAGACATGACAGGAGTACAAGGCTGGTAAAAGCTTTAGTGTAGTGACACACCATGTCGAATCTTTACGTAAATTACGTCATCTTTTAGGATTCATATTAAAAAAACGCCAGTCGGATGGACGTACAACAAGAACGCAAATGTATTTTGTATTAGAGATATTAATACTTGTTTATTTCTGGTTAAATATGCCCAATCAGGGCTTGGGTAGAAGGCACAAACACTATGAAAGTTAGAAACTGTCTACTCCAAGGTTAGTAATGATTCTTTTAGAGATCTTTGCTTAGGACATTGCCAGAGCGCAACCGAAAGATGTATGTAATAGATACTTCTTAAAATAAACAAGCAAAAGTAAAGAGAGGTGAGGCGTAGGCTGGCGGCATCGTTTTTCAGTGATTGTTAAGTATAATTAAGTAAGATTGAAGATTGCTGCTAAAAGGAATTTTATTCCTTCTTAAGTGCCCCGGTTATGTGTCTCATGAGCACTAGCTTTCTAAGTTATTTTTAAGTTTTACTTGTGAACCGTGCTTCACTTTTATGTGTTTCACAACGAGGCTGCCTAAAATTAGGCGATTTCTTTTGTTTACTTCATTTTATATAAGTGAAGACCTGTAATTGGCTGTATATCTAACATTAATGTTTTATAATATGGTTTTGATAGCTGTTGGTTTTCCTGAAAATTAAAATAAAATAAATAAATGAATAAAGGGTTGTCTTCGCCAAATATTGCAACCGAAACGACCAGAAACTTCGTTCTCTTATTTTAGCATAAAGCAGCACAACACTTAGACATTACTTACTAGGTTGTAAAGGAGTGTGGGCACATTAGGTGTGAAGTGTGGGGAGGCGTTAACGAGTATGTAGACGCGCGTGACTTCATCTAGGTAACTTTACATGCGATCTTCATTAGACCACACATCGTGTAGTGAAAACGCTTAATATGTTTATGGTTCTTGTCTGAAAATTCCGAAATGGTTTGTCATTTTTTCATCAACGGCCCGTTACAGTCCACTGCTGGCTGGACCATGAGCCTCCTCCACTTAAGTGGAGGGTTTTGCCATAACCTCCACGTTTGGCAGGCGGGTTGGAGATCGCAGATTAAAAGGTTACTGTATCAGAGAGCGCTGCTGCCCGTTCCCTGTTCAATGTGTAGTCCCTAAGTCGCCTCTTACGACACCCACGGGAAGAGTAGGGGTTGGTGACATATGTATTCTACTCTGCCGTCACCACACGGCAACATTTCTTGATATAGTATTTTTTTATTTAGATCAAATCCAATTTCCTTTCTAGCTAAGAGTATCGTTCTATGTAAGGACCAGTACACTCAGGTAGACAGTTTTTTCCTTGTTCAAAAGAAAATTACCTACTGCAAATCTACTGCGTAACTCAACCAGTAAGAATAAGAAACATAAATGTCTAAAATCAGACCTTTGACAAAATCTCTCGTGGTCTGTGCTCTACCTATACAACTTAAAAATCTGCTCCATAGTATTTTACATTAGTAAATTTTAACAAGCTAAAATCGTAATATAGGCAAGCTACATCAAAATCTACTTACCTAGATTGGTAAGAATACTCCATCAATACTATAACCTGGAAATCTCATTAGAGTCCCCGTCAAGTGATCAAATACCTCAGTAATAGTGGTAATAGCCTGCGGATGTATCAGATATTTCAACCGGGGTACCTACCTATAATAGTATTGACAATCCACGGATGTCTGAACGACTAGCACAAAAGGAAAGTTATGCTCCCTTTACGATGATGCCTTCTTAAGACACGGATCCCGACTTTTATATTCTTAGAAATACTTATAGGATAACCTATCTGAATTTGAAAAAGTATCGTGTGGATTATTTTTCTAGTCTTATTTGAATGAATCAGCTTATTTGGCTTAGAAGTGTTACTAAAGCTTTTTATTTTATTTTCTATGAAATTTTTTGCATTTTTTTTTAATGGAGTATCTTTCTACAGGCGAATTCTTTAGGTTAATAAAATTGACGGAACCGTGACGTCGAAGTAGAGGGTGGAACTTACGCTTACTAATAGAAGATCCCTAGGTGTAAAACAGGTCAATGCCAGCATAATAAAAATACGTTTATTACGATGACCTGTTAACAATTCTTTATTGCAGAAGACGTTAGTGTTTTTATGACGCGAATTGCAGATTCATTAATACTGATGAGTAGACGGGAGGTTACTGCATACGATTATTTCTCAGAGACTATTGTTCTGTTAGCATTAATTATGCTATAGTGTCTCCTAAAGGGCAGGCAGATTTTGACCTAAGTTCCTTTTAAAGTTGTTTTATAGCATTCGTGCCGGTTCAAGGTTCGCAATCAAATTAGGCATACCTATAATACCAATGCTATATTTATTACATTCAGCATGCATTTAGCTGTCGATCAAAAGCTTACTAAGCTTGTTATACACGAACTATCAAGAAATCCGACATGCGCTTTTGCGAATGCAACGCGCATTTAATTAAACGCACAACGCTCTTCATACGGCGAGACGTGTTCCCACGAATCAGATGTATTTATCATTTCCATTTTGATATACTGTTATCCAATTGAATCCTGCGCAGGTGTCAGCTAAAGGTTTTTAATTATAAAAAAGTAATAAATAGAACTTCGATTTAAATTATATTTTCTCTACTTTTCTCACCAGCAATAAAACAAGAAAATGTAAACATAATAAAAGTATTTATTTACGTGAAAATATAAATAGATACCCTAATTGAATCTAGATTTGTACATCTATTAAGTAATTGATTTGCGTAAGTAATGTATCACTAATCAACAAATATTATGTAAGAAAAAAAGTGGATCAATGGTGATGGATGGATGGTGAATGATAAATATTATTTAAAATATGATAAATTATTATGACTTTTAGCAAGTTGCAAAGTACAATATTACGTAACTCTTGTTATTTATTAATACGTTTGTATTAACGGTAGGGCAATGTGGACTAAACAAAAAACAAATAAATTGAATAATCAGCTTATTACTATAATAACATTAAAAACTTATACGATTACCATGAAACGCTTTTCAAAGAGGCTTTTCACAGGATTAAAATACAGACCTAGTAATAAAACTTGTTACAAAGATGCACGCGAAGAACCGGATCCTTGTGGGAGGTCTTTGTCCAGTGGACGACATTCTGCGGATAGCAGACATAGAATCGATATTTATTAGGTAATTCCGGCAGACGTCCTGCCATTATTCCCAACATCTACCCCCATACACCTACTAAACCTACCCTACGCATTTTATTTTTTTCTTTTTTTTTAATGTAAGAATCTTCTCCGAAGTAATAGAAAACATTCTTAAAAAAGATGAATGAAATTGGTAAAGCCGTTCTCAAGTTATAGCGTGACCAGGAGAAATAGGGGTTCATTTTTTTTTATATAATACGAGTATTATAGACTAGTTCTGTGGTAGTGCTTATTTAATGTGGGCAAGCCCCCAAAAGGTGGACTGACGACCTGTGGAGGGCCAGCGGGCAGTGCAGGACCAGGCATTTGTCCAGTGGACTTTTGGTTGAGATGATAATGAATCATCATCAGTCGATGATGATGATAGCTCTTTAAGAATTCAGTGAACAACATAAATATTTCAAAAAAGTAAACAAACAAATTGAACCTTCGTGTAGGTATATTACCTTCAGAAGATCGCCAGCGGCCAAATGGTTTCAGAGCTTTCAATTTACCAAATGACCTCTGACTTGGCTTAACGACCAACTCAAAATGTATATTTTCCATAGGATGCTGTTCCGTCTTTAAGATTCGTCATTACATTGTTTGGGTGAGTTCACTAAGACAGTGTATAAGGACATTGTGGAGAAGAGCTCACCAAAGAAAAGCTAAATGTATTTTCAGAAGCATGGAAATCGCTTATAAATATAAACCACTAGCGGTCACCCATCTATGGTACGGTAATACTTGCTCAATATTCGTGATCTGAAAAAGTCAGTAGTCGCTACTAGCTACGCCTCGAGCAATGTTTTATGAAGGTTATCAGAACAATAAATTAATTAGGAGGTGTTATATTTTAAGGCGCCTCTTTGTAGTCATTATTTTTTTTTATAGCTCACTCTGTTCATGAAATGCCATAAGTGAAGACTTGATTGTACAGACAGATTAAAAGGATAAGACTTCACATGATCTGATGCAAAGTTTATACCAAATTGAATCTGTAGTCAAAGTTGTTCTAATTCAAATCAGAATTTAGATTAGTATGATTAGATTGACAAACTTACTATAAGTGCTTACTTGGTAAACATAAGTAATTATTTCAACTAGTTAATTATTCTTAGTTTTACCGGTTTAAATTTGCAATTTGATTATTATCATGCACATGCTGGAAATCGATTGAGCTTTTGGTATGCTTGTTGTAATCTCAGTGATAAGGCAATAACACTTGTATGGTGCCATGGTGCTGGTCTGTTCATTGACCCAGAGGGTGGTCATAGAAACTCATCAACTATTAAAATAAGATACACCCCCGTCATCGTTTCGCTGTGATTTTTGGGCTCGTTGGATTGTCTGGATAAAAGCATGGCTAGGTCTGATGTTTCTCACGAATAGATTTTTAAGAAAAATAGTTATTTTTTTTAACAAAATATTTCTGCATGAGGATTTTCCTGCTGTACTGTCTGTGGCATTGAACAACGATCGTACACTTCAGCGCTGTATTTGGATTCGCGTAGCAGAGTTCAATATCAATCAGGAACCATCTTTTACGAGCCTGTACCTATAAAAACACGGCGGAGAACTCCATTCTACAACGTAAAATATGGGTTACTACTCAAAACTGCCCGGTTTTGCCCGCATATAAAAAGGTTATTGACTAGAAATTTAGTATTGCGGTGGTTAACGTGCCATAGACCACAAAGTATTCTTTGCAGGAAATAACTACAAAATGTATGCAAAGTAAAGCACTTTGGTATTGTACATCTTTTTGACCATAACCCCCATACCATATCACCAGTGGCATAACTGAATATCTTCTATCGATCTAAGAAATGCGATCGTTGGAGCTTTTTCAGTGATTTCTATTCCACAGAGTCGGATCATTGTGTAGTGAACTCGCATCTCATAGTTTTGTTTTTTCACCAGTTATGTGGTGATTTATTTGTACTCCTCGATTTAAATCATCCATATATTTCAATTTAAACTGCGCTAAGCTAAAGCATACAAAGAGCGTGTTTTAATACTATGACCTAAACTAACCTCGTAAACGTCAAAATGTCATTTAATCCCTAAGAACTTGTTCAGATAATAATGACATGAAATTTATTGGAACACTTAAGGTCTTAAGTACCTTAGGTTCATGGTCAGTACATTTGAATCACGTCACGATTCGTGAGTATCATGAACTAGGAATGTCCAGTCCAGAGCTAGTATTTATAAGTCCTGATAGACGGATGTGATTAATAAGAGTTGCAATTTCAAGGAAGAAAAGAGAGTTGTAGTTCAATAAGACATTTTGCTATTCTCTGGTCTGAGGCCATAATTATCTTTGGCGTGAAAGTT
>OX579651.1:2787917-3066130 GCA_951230895.1 Carpatolechia fugitivella
GTGAGTATTGCAATTATCATAAGTTATTGAAAGCATTACAGTACGCACGATTTCTGCGCGAACTGAGATCGAATGTTCACGCGCAGGGCAAGTGGTGCCAGATCAGGAGATTTATAGACATCAAATCTATGTTGGGGGTGCAAATCTACGTGTTAATTTAATAACAAAAAACCTTATTGGTGGTTCAATCTTTGAAACTGAAAGTAATTAACTGTAGTTACTAGATTTTTCAAAAATTTAAAAATTTGAGGCATTTGAAAAGTTGTTCAGTCACTCAAGCGGTCATAAATTATTTGAGAATCGCGTTTTTTTATTTATTTATTCGAACAATATTATTGTCTTAATTTATACAATGCCTGCTTGGTTACTGAAAACTCAGGCTTCTAGTTTTATCCACAACGAAGTTATAGGGGGGTCGAAAATGGCCTGAACTGCTTCGAGAAAAGTATGGTACGGCCGTGCCGCTTTTTTGCTCGACTTTGCCGTGCCCCCAGATACTCCTTACTTCTGCAGTAAAACCTTCAGGAAAAAAAAGTAGTTACATTACTTGTTTTATAATTTACTTTTACGAAACTTGTGCTTTTTCGAGAAAGCTGAAATAAATTGAAGACTTGGAGAACACTTCCCCTGAAACATGAATTGAATTATGAACAAAGTCTTGTACTTACAAAAAAAAATTACTCAGCTGTATGGAAATTATCATCATAATCATGATGATGGAAATTATGTATGGGATTTTTGGTTATTTTTTATTTCGTCATTGTGCTGTGAAAAAGTCATTGTCGACCTGTTTCTTTGAGAAAGTTGTCGAGTTTCAATTACTTCCAAGTTCCTTCGTAAAATTAATTAGGCTTTTATTACATCGTGTATTGATAATATTACTAAAAGAGGAAAAAGTGATAATTAAAACTAAAATTTGTTTTAATTCCTCTGTGTATTACTTTATAATAAATATTCTCACTGTTAACATGTGCAGAAAGACCGAAATAAGTCAACTCACTTACATAGTTACAAATAAAATATGTTTATATAGTTAAGGCAATCAATTAAACAGTTAATCCGTGAAAGCGGAACATGGAAACGACTCAATCTCACATTTACTAGAATAGAATAAATCACCATGGCTCTAGGCAAGCAGGACCAGTCATACAAACCGAACTAATAATAACTCATCCGAGCACCAATGATATCTATACTGGATAACGAAGCCCAGGACACGAGCTTAGAGCTTTCTAGAACGTGTCTTATAAATCTACCGGAGGTAGTGTAGAAAACTTTGCCAGAAGGGCTAAATCTATTTGTGTTTATGTATAATATTATACTTTGTCCCGTCATTACGTGTGATTAAGTAAGCCTACTTCATCTTTTTTTAGAGAAGATGACTGTCGATGACAACATTAAATAATTCTAGAAGTACTAGGCGAAATTGTATAGCATCCAGATATTTTTTGTAATGACGTGTGGTGACGGCAGAGTAGAATACATTTGTCTTCCCGTGGGTGTCGTAAGAGGCGACTTAGGGACTACACATTGAACAGCCCCCGAATACCCATCGAAATCATCTCGCCATCGTTTTCGTGTTTGATCTCGACAGCAGCGACCATCTTTCGGTACCCATGGAAGAACTTAATATAAATTGATACCATAGATAATGACAACGATAGTTTATTTAACGTGGAGCTTAAAGCCATTCTTAATATATTCAACACAACATTTACCGGTAAATTATAGATCAAATATAAAGACTGTGTAAACCGAGACAGCATTGACGCAATTTTAAACAGTGATTCACTTAGGTAATTGTAGAACAATATAGATCACGTCACGCATTGTAACCACATCAGTATCTGAAGATACCAGTTATATACCCACTGTATATACATAAGCTGCGGCAACTACAACGTAACTTCATCTGTGCTACAAACTGTTATAACGCGTGAACTGACCCTTAATATAGACAGATTTATCACCGGTCATTCGCAAAGTCTCATTGATGAGATTGTGTCACTGACAGCCTCGTAAATCATGGATTAAACGAGATTTTTATGGGTGAAAAGCCGGCATCCCGCATTTCACTTTATTGGCTTAACAGATTGAACATAGGGTTGTAAATGTTATAAATATGAGAGTGGAATCAGAAAGTGGCGTGTTCTAATCAGAAGTGGCGCTCAAGAAATGTTGGGAAGAGTGGGAGCCAAGAATAGCGCGTACAGAATTATGAGTCACTGGATTAGGAGACGGCGTGTGCGCACCGTACGCTGCACTCCACATGACTCCACTCATAAAAGCTCTGACCCCATATCGAGTGTAAATGTGCCGGGAGCAAGAATAATGTTTGGTTACCGTTTTTGAATCCATAATTTAATAGTTCACAGAACGGTTAGATATTAAGATGGAGATCGTACAATTTGATCAATCTCTGTTCGTGAAAAAAAAAACGATTGTATGAGTGAAGTAACAGAGTAGGTGGAATGTCTACAAACATGTTACAGCCCACAAGAGTGAAGAACGTAAACAAAACAACTACTAAGTGCCTATTTAAAGCCAAAGATGTAACCTTAAAGCTACGAGTATAAAGCTCACACTGCCTTTACTTAGTGATAGAGGCTCTATTTAATCTTTTAATGTGACTTACAGATTTTTTACGACATAAATTAGATCGACGGTACTTACTTCGCGTATTCGGTAAAAGTTCACACCAACCTAAGAGCAAAAGTAAAAAATTGGTGACAACAAACAAGTTTCTTAAGTGTCGAATCAAAAACCCAATTTGTGTCAACGCGTAACAAATTATGAGAGCGAATAATTTGGGACGGATATTCAAAAAGTCGGAAAGGGCAGAAGGCTGGTAGGCCACCCGAGTCGTAATGCATCTACATCTCACGGAACCGGCATCAATGCACCTGCTCGACCGGTAGTGGACGTGGACACGGTCGGTAATCGAAAATTGTAATTGGCTAATTGGAATCGCGCGATGTGCGCGTGCGGTTATTGTGGTTTCAAACTCCCATACATTAATGCTGCTGCTGAATACGCGCCAGCTTCGTGACCGGTAATTTCAATTATCTTATTAATATTAAGTATTAAATTATTATTTACAGAGCCATTCGCGACTTTTAAATAATATATGTTTTTACTGAGGATTTCTTCTTGTGTGATCTGATCTGTACCAACAAAAGAAAGAAAGCAATAAGCTCATTACAAAATATTGCCCCTTTCTGATTTGTACAAGGAATCTAATGTAAACAAGGCAATGGAGTATTTTTATAATGAAATTTCAACACTCTATGACTTGTGTTTTCCAAAAAAGAAAATAAAATTGTTAAGTAGGTATAAAAAGCCTAAATGGATAACGAAGGGCCTCGTAAGGTGTTGTAAAACTAAAAGAGTTTTACGCTACCAGTATTATAGTGATAAATCAATTGAAAGAAAGAAAAAATATAGATCTTATGCTAAAATTCTTCGGCAGTGTTTAAAAAGTTCACAAAAGTTACATAATGATAAATTACTAACCTATTCCAAAAATAAGTGTAAAACATCATGGAATATAATAAAAAACTTTGTAAACAAGGTAGGTGGTGACCAATTTATAACAGAAATATTAACAGCTGAGAACGAAAAGGTAAACGAACCAGTCCGAATAGCCAGTGAATTTAATAAGTTTTTAATAGAGTCTACTAATAAAGAGGAGAAAGATTGCAAAAATACTAATAAAACAAGATTATCTAACAGCATTTTTGTAGAGCCTTTTCACAAGACCGAAATTATTAGTATTATAAAGTCACTTCGTAATACAAACGCTACGGGTTACGATGACATTTCCACAAAAGTAATTAAATATTGCATTAACGAGTTAGCTGAACCACTCACTTATTTGATAAATCTGTCTATAGAGAAAGGTATATTTCCTGATTTATTAAAACTTTCCATAGTGAAGCCTCTATATAAGCGAGGGGAAAAGAACGTTATGGGAAATTATCGTCCAATTACGTTGATTCCTGTGATATCAAAAATATTTGAAAAGGCTATAAAAAAAAGGTTACTGCGTTTTATAAATAAATTTGAAATTATCAAACAGGAACAGTATGGGTTTCAAAACAAAAAATCTACTGTATCGGCAATTTTTCAATTGGTTCACGAGGTAGTTGAAAATGTGAATGCAAAGGTTCCGACTACAGTAGTATTCTTTGACATGACACGCGCATTTGACTTCGTTTCACACGATTTATTGCTGGAAAAACTTGAAAATTATGGAATTAGAGGTTTAACTCTTGACTGGCTTAAATCGTATCTTAGTAATAGGAAACAAGCAGTAGAAATTAAGTGCCTTAATGATCGATCTTGTGTAGTCTCCCACAAGTCACAATTTAGAGAAAATAGATGCGGGGTGCCTCAAGGAAGTGTCCTGGGGCCTCTCTTATTTCTGCTCTATATAAACGACCTTCCTGAGGTAACAAGCCATAAATATATTATGTTCGCTGATGATGTGTCCGTAATAATACCTCAAAAAACTGACCATGTTAATTATGAATTAGACATTAATAATACGATTAACGCTATAATAAGTTGGCTTAGTAGTAATAACCTAACAGTAAATTTAAATAAAACTAACTTAATACAATTTGGAAGAAATAGACAGAATAAAAAGACATTACATATTAGTTATAGAGAACATAGAATTGAAGAAGTAAATAAAACTAAATTTTTAGGCATTGAAATAGATGACAGTTTTGACTGGAAATCTCACGTGCAGACAGTAGCAAATAAATTACATAGGTATGCCTACGTCTTGAGACGACTCCGAGATACTTCAGCTATGAAATCTTGCCTAGCAGCCTATCATGGATACATAGCGTCTATTCTCAAATATGGCATTTTAGTTTGGGGAAACTCTACAGATTGGCATAATTTATTCGTAGCCCAAAAAAGATGCGTGCGGGCAATGTGTGGTAAAGCGCCACGGGAGTCTTGCAGGCCATTGTTTAAGTCTCTAGGAATCTTGCCTCTACCTTGCATATATATATTTGAAGTAGCCAATTTTGTCAAAAATAATATTACATTATTTAAACAGAAAAAGCATGTTCATTCGAGGAATACACGAGACCCCGAAAGATTAGTTTATATTAGTTTACCCAAATTGACATACTATAGAAATCAGTGTAATGGAATGTGTGTAAAAATTTATAATGCTATACCTAAGGACATAAAATTATTACCAAGTAAATTGTTTAGACTTAAGCAATTGGAATCGCGCGATGTGCGCGTGCGGTTATTGTGGTTTCAAACTCCCATACATTAATGCTGCTGCTGAATACGCGCCAGCTTCGTGACCGGTAATTTCAATTATCTTATTAATATTAAGTATTAAATTATTATTTACAGAGCCATTCGCGACTTTTAAATAATATATGTTTTTACTGAGGATTTCTTCTTGTGTGATCTGATCTGTACCAACAAAAGAAAGAAAGCAATAAGCTCATTACAAAATATTATCTCGCACCAGCACCAGTCGGTATCCTTGAATTTTGTTGTAGTGGTGGGGTTGTGTGCAAAAGAGAAAAGATTATTTAGGGAGATATAATATTCATTTATTTATGATATATTTTTGTACTATATAAGATCATGTCTCTCAAGGGCAACTCTTATTAGACTGAGTCAAAACGCCCTTCAAAACCCACATGTTTCGAAAACGTTTGTAAATACAATTCTAGAACAAGATAAAGCTGCCAGTGTGCATCTAACACATGCCAGCATTTTCAAATAACAGAGTAAGGAGTATAGGTATTGCTATACCTAACAAATTTGCCTTTTAGTTCTTTTTGTTTTACGAAAAAAAAACAGAAGGGCTACTCCTTTAAAGATGAAAGATAAATATTACATGCAGGCAAGCAGAAAGCTACGATCTCCACATATCGATCGATATTACGATTACAGACTTCAAAGGGGTGCTATTATCGTTGCTCGCTGAACTTAATTAGCAAGCAAAATATAACCTAAAATGGTTGGTAACTCTATCTTCAACGTTTTAAAATTCGTTCGATCAGATATAATTATTAAGTGTTTTTTAATGAGATAAATTTTCTGTCAAGTCGGAACGGAAGTAGAACCTGTTTTCTAAAAAGATAATTTGTAAGAGTTGTAAGTCTTGCAACAGTTTCAGTCATATTAATTCTGGGGACTACACAAAATTGCAAGAAATAACATCAAACTGACTCAAGACATTTCGTTAATGTCATGTCGCTTACAAGAAAACCAATTTTTCAGTATTTTGGTTTTTTTTTTACTTTATCAATAAGTAAAAGCAAGGTAAAGATAAAATTAAAGCATAAAAAAACATTGTAACCAATGATAACGATGGCAAATATAAGACATGTTTATAGAGAGCTGCGCTAATGGAATAGCAAGAGTAAATGATATAAGAACGGTAGGCTGCTTATCAAGTTTTCATTAAAGCAAACAATCGCCAGCGATAAGTAGCTATCTCTTTCCGAGTAGAAAACAATATACCAAGAAACACAGTGACATAATATTATAAGCCTATTTATTCTCCGTGAAGTAATGATCTCGTAGTTTTTTTATAGTAGGCACTTTATTAATTTCATTCGGTTGTTCTATAAAATCTTTAACTATAAGAATTTATTGTGTTACTAGTCATCTTTGGAAATGCTTGGGTGGTTATTTTTTCCGTGAGAATAGGATCCTGTAAAACGAAGCCCTGTGACGATCCAGAAAATGTATTAAATTTGCGTATGCGTGTCAGAAATATTAAAACTTTGATATTTGTAAGCAAAGTAAGTAAGTAAAAACACTTTATTGCACACAAAAGGAATAATTATAATAATATATAGGAATATTATTATTTGTATAATTATTATAACTAAAAGAGTCATGAAAAAGTTCAAAACACGCAAAAAGACTGAGTAGCTGAAAATTGTTGTTTAATAAGATAAAAATAACGAACTAAACACAAGGACAGTTTCTCTACGATTACAAGTGGGATGTTCTGATTCAATCAATTTGTCAAGTAACCTTGCGCCTTTCTCAGCAATCATGTCATTTGTCCGTATCCAAGGTGGTCTGACTGCTGATCATCCATCATAACGTCCGTATCCTGACCATCTCATCTACCCACTTTCATACCGTTAGGGCAACACAATCTGATTTCAGTATTTACTTCCTTGCTAATCGCTGACCAATTTAATGTTAAACGTACGTAAAGGTATGTCGTCTACTAGCAGCAGTTAACTTATTTATTGCGTCCCAGTATACATTAACATAGAAATTGTCTTTACGACTATTAGTGCTACCCGGTTCAATATCGATTCATAGAGAAAGTTCATTTATGTAACTGAAAGCAACAAGAGTTAATATTGATCAACAATCATCATGATCGATCGTACTGGATGGAGCCCAAATTTACGACGTGATGCAACAACTATAAGTGGCATTAAACTGTACGATAGCAACCTGCTGCTGTGACGTCGGATGTAAAAATACTTGTCGCCTACAAAGAATTTCTTCTTTTCTTAATTAGCATCTAATCGTATACGTTTAGTGGAATACGATTTATGATCGTGCGCGTTGGATTTTCTCACGGCTCTGTGGCTAGATTCAGCGGCTGCGCATCTTGCTTCACTTTATTACTGCCACTTGTGCTGGGAAAGTTTTAGGTCCTGTTTTGTACCCAGGGTAACGCATCAAATTATCCATAACCTAGATGATTTGTGAGAAGCTTTCTCGGTACTATCTGAACTGTGATGGATTGATTTACTGTTATTGATTACACGTTTAACGTCGTCTTTGCGAATATACGATCCATATTGCACTTATACATGTTATCACATGTATATTGCACTTTGACACGCTTATTTATCTATAAATAATGTGGGTAGCGCCTCAACTAGCATTATAAGGCCTAAGGCCAAAGACTGAACCTTTGAAAATGAATTAACCTTGACGGTAATTGAAGAATCGGTAAGTTTGACGTCAAAACACTATCAGTCACTAACCTAACCTAAGTCGTAAACGGAATCTGTAAAAATACATAATCTCCTAGATCATGCCATTGAAATTTTCGTATGTTCAAAATTTCAATTGGATAATCATGTTTAGGAAGAGGAAGGTGATATATTAAACATAAACAACTTATTATTCGATTCGTCAACAGCACAAGTGTGATGTAAATATTTTTGCATCGTGTTGATTCATGTCTAATACATATTTGCAAACCCTACAAGTGTTCAATGAACACGTGCTGTAAACAAACACTGGTTAAACGATGTAATATTATAATGTGGACACTTTCACCGACCCGTGTCATCGTCAGTTGCAGCCTTGGAATAAAAGTTGGTGCTTATATTTTGTAATTTTAATAAGTAATTTTAATTTTTCAGTAAACTTAAAAATACTTCAAATAATGCTAATAAAAATATTTTATTGACATAACTAACTAAATAACTGTATCATAAATACCGTCTAAATTATATTTTAAGAATGCTAACCCTAAATAGAAAAATAACAACTATAAATACAATTTCTGGTCTAACTGTGATAACTTCTAAAACTTTAAAATATGAGGACGCAGAATTAGCAATAATTTATTAGTGAAGGAAAGTTGCTCATACCCCCCGCAGCGAAGCTTCGAACAAAGAGTGAAGGAAGGTGCAGAATTTTGCAACATTAGCAAGGGAAAACTGCTGAAACGGCAGCGACAAGGCTTCAGCGGGCGGGGAGATGCGCGCACGCACGGGGCGTGTCGACCCGGCGCCACAGCCGCCGTGGATGCTGCGGCGAGCGCACCTGTCCACGCGCGCACTCCTGCGCACATCGCAAACACGCGCGCGAACGCACGACACGACGACTCTATCACTAAAATGACAAACAGTGAGTGCAAAGTGACAGTGAATTCCAAAAGATAAGTTCATCAAGTTAATCTTGTGCAACGCTGCATCAACCTTAGGTTGGTAAGCTAACACTTTATTATCACTTGTTATCATTATCAGTGTTGCATGTTTTGATTACGCGCGCAATATCCGCCGTGCGAAATATTTAAACTTCATCTTCTAAATTACTGCTAAATGCTATAAGGCAGTGTTAGTTTTGTGGTTGCCTGGTGAGCCGATTGCAAGAACAAGTTTGCAAAAGTCATTTGCATAGATTAGTCGGATAAATTCGTGGATTCGTGCAATAAAGGAACTTTACGAGGATGTATTCGGAGACAATTTATTTTAGTCGATTACCACTTCAATATTATTATTATTTATTTTATTAAAAAAGAGTAGAATGGACGTGGATATAATTTAAAGAAAGATCGGTTGCTTCACTAATTTAAAAACATTATTTTACTGATTCTTCAAAGTTGAATCCTGAGACATTTTACACAACCTTGTCATGAGGGTAATGCGAATTTGTTAACAACTTTTCACATTGAGATTTATTTCTCGAGCACTTCTTAAAAATTGTAGGCATCATTGTAAACAACTTCCTAAGCTTTTAAAAACAAAGTCTTCTTCTTTACCTAAAGCATTGCCATTTTATATTTATAAAGGAAGTGTATTGCTGAACCATAAATATTGGATGTGATTTATGACCGACACTCATACATTTTAAAGATGATTTTTCCGTTGGTCACAAATGCATACTTAGCGGCTTTTCTATCTTTTGTATAATCTTTTGAATATTATAAATGCTATAAAATATTGGATACAGTCACTTTGAAATCCAGACTAATTGAAACACTGGAGAAGCCGTCTGTAGGTATGTGAAAGCCAAATAAAAAATATTACATAATATTTGTGATTTGAAGACCTACGACTCTACTATTTGTTTGAAATAGTTTCAATAATAGTGTATTTTCTCCTGATTTCGATGGTTTATTATAATATGTATTTGTTTTCAAGTATTTGATTCTATTTTGTGGCGTATAACTCTACAATAGTTTCCTTTTTTCAGGTTCTGCATATCCTTTAGCAACTTGATAACTTTTTAATGGGTATAATTAAACTCTCTCTCCTCGTACTATCTACTTTTTATCGTGTCTTTGTAGGTTAAATATTTTTACAAGAGGTTATTTTATTAAATATTTTATGGTCAGTATAAAATTTTACGGCAGGTTCATAGGGCTATTATGGCCAGTTTGTATTAAAAGTTTCATCACCAGATGCAACTCGTATGTGATCGTGTGGCCGAACCGAAGTTCGCGAATCGCTGTCTTAGCGGTCGCCGGAACCAGTATCGGCTAACATATTGTCAATAACATCTGTTTTATCGCCTATTAATAATGGTAAAACCATTATAAAACTTTTCATTTGGAGAGTATACAAACTATGGTTTGTCATAGTCGTGGCTTCTCTAAGTCATTCCGGAAGACTTTGTTGCATTTTTAGTACGTAGTCGTAGGTGAGCTAGAATTTTAATAAATATAAGAAGCTCATTAAAATAAGAAGCCCGCCGTGTGGTGACGGCAGAGTAGAATATATTTGTCACCAACCCCTACTCTTCCCGTGGGTGTCGTAAGAGGCGACTTAGGGACTACACATTGAACAGGGAACGGGCAGCAGCGCTCTCTGATACAGTAACCTTTTAATCTGCGATCTTCAACCCGCCTGCCAAGCGTCGAGATTATGGTAAAACGCTCCACTTAAGTGGAGGAAGCTCATAGTCCAGCAGTGGACTGTAACGGGCTGTTGATTTGATTTGATTTGAAGAAGCTCATTTAATAATGTCATCGTCAAATGTTGTTATGAAAAATGTCCAAAAGACATTATTTACAAGCTTTGTCCCTTTTCTAATTATGTAGATGTATTAGTATAAATTTTTTTATCAGCTTTATGCAAAAAATATATGTCACCATCAGGATTGTAATTTAGTGCAAGCTAAATATCTTAGATTTTAAACACTTGTAGCATTGTTACGATTCCATTACTTTGTAGACGATGAGCTAGTATTTGTCAGAATCGGCTCATAATGTCGCCACCGACTGTAACGCAACCTAAGATTTATCATGATTTATAAAGCACTTAAATAAGACCTAGATTCCTAGATATAAAGACTGACGAGTCCAGCCGTCCACTTTCGGGTCTAGAATCTAGAAGATGGTTTTACTACTCGGCTGAAGAATTTAGTAGCTGTGCAGTCTGAAATAACCGATAAGTTTAAGATAAATAAAATAAATAAATATTTGCGCTCTTTTCACACAATCCTTAACAAGGCAGAAGTACACAAATAGATATACAACACATATTAAATAGATAAACAACATCCAGACACAAGGCAAACACAAGTGCTCGTACAACGAATGTTTGTCTTGGGCGGGGTCCGAACCTGCAACCCTGTGCTCTGTTGACAGGCGTATACCAGCCAGACTATAGAGATAGCTAACTTGTGAATCTAAGAAACCATTTAAGTTGTTGCATCATCAAGACAGGTGTGGAATAGAATTTCAGTGCTTTAGGTATTAAAAAAAGCTACTAAAATCATTAACCTCTTTTCGATCAGCTAAATAGAAATTGCTTTGGTCTACATACTCATCTCACTAACGACCTTCGCAAACATTTAAGACTTATATTAATTTAAATTTTAATGTCGGTCAATATCGTTAATTATATTTTCATATTTGAAAATGTCTGTCGAGTTTGTATGTGTCTGGTTAATACTAGTTACGCTGTTGTAGAGTCGATTATATCTCTTACATTGGTAATCTTCTTCTACTGTCGAGTCGATGGGTCGTCAATTATTTTACTGTTATATCTAATGGTTTTTATCTGGTAATAGTTTACTGTGAAAATTAGCCCGACTGATTTTCAAGCCACCAACCGAGACTTTGCTTAACGACAAGTAATGTAATGCGCCAATAAATAGTAGTTACTAGTTCATTAGACTTTCATTGCAATACAGGGTCCGGTAACCACCTTAAACAATTTTAGGACTTTGCCGACTTAGTGGGGGAAGAATCATGCACGAACATCGTAATAAGTAATAAATAATCCTACACGATGAAGAAGAAGGAAGACAAGGTCATACACCAAAGATTTCAAAAAAAAAGCTTGCTAGCTAGCCTTAGCTTAACATTAATGATCAGAAAAGAGCAGGCCTCGCAACTGAGCCTCGAGACGGCGTTAATATTAAAAGCACGAGACTTTAATAGATTATAGAGTACTTGAGTTTAAATGAAGACAGTATAAATCAAGGCGTTAAGGGACTGACATTAGTTAGTTGGTGAAGTGAGAGTGGCGCTAGCTAGAATTTCAGTAATATACGGAAAATATTTAAATAGATGCTACAGAGAGATTAAAACATAAATCCCTTTATGAGCAACTTGCACTGTTTTTTTTATCACTAATTATCGTTTGAAATAGTGCAAAGCTAGTAATAGGAGAATATTCGTCATTGTTTTTCAGGCTAAGACAATTTTGAAAACAGTCGTTAATATAAACAGTCGTTAATACCCAAAACAATTTGAATTCCTTAAAAAAATACGCAGGATTTTTTCAAGAAAAGTTGCCTCTGACGCAAATTGGTTTGAAACGGCAACTGTTGTTTCAAAACATCGATGACAACGTAAAAATAAAATTTCCCTTATTAATAAATACACGGTTTACACTACCCGCCTGTAAGGCTATCATAACCAAACGATATTTATTAGCTGCAATCCTGAAAGCTACTTGAAGCCCGAACCAAAGGGCCATTGCATAACGATGTGGGAAGAGTGAAGGGCATCGTAGCAAACACTCATTAACAGCGATGATTTCATACCGGTCAAGGAAACGCTCCAAGGAAAAACTCGATTTTTTCAATTAACATATAAGGCGCCACACAGTTTAATTATTTATTGCCGTGTAATAATAGGTTGTTGATTAAGTTGTTTTTATTAATAACGCGAATGGTAATAAGTACCATGTGAGACGTCAAAGGTTCGCCTTGAGCGGCGGCGGTTAGGTAAGGCCCTTGTGGGTGACGTGAGATCGCATCTGTTAACATTTCAAACTACTGTATAATCCAATGGCACTGTTGGGTAGTCCGATCAACTATTGGACTGCGGACACATTCAAAGATACCATCTTAGTTATATTTGATCTTGAAATATTTCAATCAAAATTTTGACTGCATAGCAAAAGTTTTAAACGTGAATGCTAATTTAACACAGTTTACAAATATTTATATAAAGTTAATAAAAATGATAGGGGCTCAGATCAAGAATTCAGAAAGAAATTCACATTACTACGAACGATAAACCGAAATTCTCCAGCTGCGAAATCATTGAAAAAATCAGCCATAGCACAAGCACTATCTGTTTAGCCAGCTAGTTACAACCGCAAAACCGCTGGTTGTGTTCATAATCAATTACTGGCTACAAGGTGCTGTAAGCTTGGATGCGCGCGAATAGCCCTCACTTCCTCTACCAGACGTGCACTCGTGTCCAGTTTGTAAAGCAAATTCAATATCCACCGTGAGATTATAATTAAAGGCCATAAATACTGCGCAGGAACATGTCCGCATAGGGCGGTGGTTTCAATGGACTTTCCTTTGCATACCACACTGTGACATGGACACACAAGTGCAGAACTAAATTAATGGGTTATTAATTTAATTTAGCTATAGACCAACCTTCTTTATGTTCTCGAATGCCGTCAGCAGTATTATCAGTTAAAAGACGTTCAAAAAGACTAAAGCCACCAGTTTTAAAAAATACCAAACTTAGTCGTACGTGTAAATATTTACCGACATTTAGAGGATAGTAGTATTTTTGAACTTGTAAACCAAAAGAGATTTCCACAAATAAGTACACGAAAGGAAAGCTTATTAAAAAAAATAAAAAATATGAAATGGGCAATATCACATCTCCTGTTCCATACTTTTTTCCTTAGCATCGATCGGCAGTCGAACTAAAAATGTAACAATCTTAGCCCTAGCAATTTTCTGTTTTATGAGCAGTATCTAACCATCAATAATAATATTAATTTCACCAACTAGCTCCTTGAGGTTTCTATTATTATTGTATTATTGTATTATTGTATAACTCAGTATTTAACTTTGTCAAAAATGAATATGATACGGTATTTAAATCAAAAACTATAAAAGTTAATAACAAAGCTTTGTTTAGTGATTGGGCGACAGCGGGAATTCATAGGAGCAGACGAAAATTATATGAACTCTATGAAGAGAAATCATATAACAAAAGTACGGCCTTTCTAGATTATGTTCGTAGTTATTCAAAAATGTTTAAACGCGTTTGTGCCGTAGCTAAATCCAATTTCATTAAAAACAAAATTGAATCTAGTAGCAATGTAATGAAAACGACATGGAAAATTATAAATAGCGAGACTGGAAAGGCCAAAGCTACACATAATAACTTCAAGCTTAAAATAGATAATCAATTGTTAAGTACAGACCTAGAAGTAGCAAAAGCCTTTGAAAATTTCTTTACGGACATTCCAGTTTCAACAACCAAGTCTTTAAATTCATCTCCCGCTGCTGCTGAATCTATACTTAAGCAGAACTTTGAGGAATGTAAAACAGATTTTAAATTTAGGCACGTAAATAATGAGGACATTGTAAAAGCGTTTAAATCCCTGGAAATGAAAAAGACGGCTGACGTCCATGGTCTATCTGTAAAAATTATAAGTTCCATTATAGATTGTATCGCACCTCACCTTTGTTGCATATTTAATCAATGTATAGATAATGGTGTGTTTCCTGACTTGATGAAACTAAGTAAAGTGATACCTTTATTCAAAGCCGGTAGTACATCAGACCCCACAAATTTTAGACCTATATCGATACTACCAACTCTTAGCAAAATATTTGAAAAACTCATACTTAATCAATTGCAGAGTCATTTTTATGTCAATAATTTAATTCATGTTGCTCAGTTTGGTTTCACAAGGGGTCGTTCAACAGCCGACGCTGGTGTTGAGCTAATTGACAATGTTTTTGGTGCCTGGGAAGACGCAATGGATGCAATAGGTGTATTCTGCGATCTATCCAAGGCTTTTGATTGCGTCCATCATGACATTCTTGTCAGGAAGCTACGCCATTATGGTGTAAAAGATCAGGCTCTTGGCCTTCTGGAGTCATATCTAACAGATAGGGTTCAGATGGTCGATGTTAATGGGAAAAGATCACCCGGATCTTCAATAAGTATGGGCGTCCCGCAGGGTTCAATTCTTGGACCTTTCTTGTTTTTAGTATATATTAATGATTTACCTTATCTTGTTAAAGCAAAACATGGGTTAGTATTGTTTGCCGATGATACTTCTTTGATATTTAAAGTTAAAAGACAACAATCAAACTATGACGACGTAAACAATGCTATCTCTAGTATAGTGAATTGGTTTACTGTTAATAATCTATTACTTAATGAAAAGAAAACTAAATGTATTAAATTCGTATTACCCAATGTGAAACCGGTAACTACAGATATATTTATAAAAGGACAGAAATTGGACCTTGTAGATTCGACTGTCTTTTTGGGCATTACTTTAGATGCCAAACTACAATGGGATTCTCATATAAATAAATTGTCGAACCGACTGAGTTCAGCAGCGTTCGCAGTTAAAAAAATTAGAGCCCTTACCGACGTAGACACCGCTAGACTAGTCTACTTCAGTTACTTTCATAGTCTAATGACCTATGGTATTTTATTGTGGGGTCACGCTGCGAATGCTAATAGTATATTTATTTTGCAGAAACGGGCTGTTCGTGCAATTTATAGATTAGGGCCTAGAGTGTCACTGAGGGAAAAATTTAAAGAAATCAATATTCTGACATTTGTGTCTCAATATATCTATGACAATCTTGTGTATATAAAACGAAATATAAGTAATTTTCAGAAGCACAGTGATATACACAATTTTAATACTAGAAATAAAGACAAGTTGGTTGCTTATGTCAGCCGACTACATAAAATTAGTAATTCTTTTAAAGGCAATTGTATACGCTATTACAATAAGGTCCCTACTGATATTAAAAACTTGCCTTTAGACAAGTTTAAAATAATTATAAAACAGAAATTGTATAAAAAAGGTTACTATAGGATATCTGATTACTTAGAAGATAGGTGTCCATGGGAATAGATTGTTTGAGTAGCAGGCTTTTTCGATATGTAATAAGCATTAATTTTGTAATTGACAATATTTTATTTAAAAAGGAAACGCAAAAGATGCGACGACTGTGGAGTTTCTTCGGTGAGCTCTTCTCCACAGATTCCGCCATTGTGTTAGTGAACTCACCCAAAAAAAATGTAATGACGGATCTAAGTGATGTAATAACATCCTATGGAAATAAATTATTTTGACTTTGACTTTGACTTTATTTTCCAGTCAAACAGTGGATAGTTGTGTTTGAACTGTAAATTACGTAAAACGTTACAGCTTTCAGTGGTGCAAAATTATTGGCGTTGCGAATGTGCGAAAGTCGACAAGTTGTAATCGCTGATGCCTCTTTAGGCTCAGGTTGTAGTTGTAGGTAATCTTGCAATGACACTTTGTCAGTAACTATACCTATAGGTACATGGCAGCATTTGTCGGGCGCACCTGAATTATGTTGAAGTGAATAGATGCTTGGTTTTCATCGGATCGTTATGTTTTTCTTTTAATATCACATCACACCATTTCACGAAAAAATAATACAAATAAGACAGTGAGAAATTGAAGCAGAAACTGAAACAGACAATAAGCATCATCATTGCTGGGCCTTTTTTCTATTGCGACAGTCCTCATGGTTCTTTGCCACCTAAATCCAGTGTGTTTCTGCCAATTTGGTAATGTCATCGTACCATTGTATCGGGCTACAGTTACTGGTCTGCCTATTTACTAGTCTTGCGCCTTAGGCCACCACTCTGTGACTGTTTTGGTCCACTGGTTCATCCCGCCTAGTCAAGTATCCTGCCTATTTCCGTCCTTATCTCGTGATCTTTATTTAAAACAAAAAATATTATAAGAATCAATCAAAATATAAGAGTTAAGATTCGCTTCTTCTGAGAGGGAATGTTTCACAATTTCCAAATAAATTACCAATAGTCTGTTTGTGCAAGATAAGCTCTTAATAAACTATTACAGATTCCTCGTTGACCCTAATACTCTCTATGACCCGGCTTTTATAACCCGAGAAACGTTGTAAAATATCATCGACATAAAACAGGGATTACGAACACGACCTATACCAAGATATCTTTAAATACGGTAGTTGTTTACCGCACGCGTTCGAAGGATCTGTTCAAACGTATGAAGGTATGCCACCTTCAAGCAAACAGTTGGTGTACCCAGCCACAAGTGCCGTGTATTTACTCAGGACAAACAACTCCTGCGCCTTGGAGACGTGTGACGATACATAATGCCCTATAACAACGACATCTCTAATCTTCACAGACTGTAAAATACCACGTTTAACAAACTATTAATATTCTCTCACAATCGTAAATGAACAGAAAATCAAATACCTTGCGAATCTAAAATGATTGCTTGTTTATTTATTAACTTTACGGTCACACGTTTGATATTGATATGCAAATTATTGCACATCATTTTGTTTTATGATAACGAGTATTTATGACAAATAATGTTCATCCTGTTGCGCGCGAAGAAACCATGTTTTCTTAACCTCCATATTCCACGCATCAGTTGCGAGACGAGAGAAAGTACCAGCATTTACATTTCGTAACTTCTGCTTGAAACAAGAAAATCGATAGAATTGTTTTCTTAGCAGACTTTGGCAAATGGTAAATATATGCTGACTTCATCAAGCTGTGACGATGACACCAGTTGCGTCAAGAGATCTGTTGCCGAAACAATCATCAGCATCAGTTCATACATAATGTTATGCTCTAAGGCCATTGGTAACTACCACAGAACAATAAATGTATAACTACGCGAATTTGTGCAAATTATCCGATTTCAGTTTTCGAGTTAATTTCGTTTTCGATCTTCGAAGTAATTTTAAGACGAGTATTCTTTACCTAGAGCCCAGACAGAGCAGCATCAATTAATATATAACGTTTACAAAAATATATTTTATTGTATGTGGTCGGGGTTCGATATTTTCAATAAAAAGCCCACGTCTTGCCAATTACGCCAACCACGCTCTTACTAGACAAATTGCGTATGACTAATATTGACAAATAGACTCGACCTTAACGGAACTACCATCAATTTGAATATGAGCGAATCGAAAGTAATTCGCCCTTAATGAGGAGCTTCTAACTGTAACGCTTGACTTGTGAAGCAAAAATAAACAACATAATAAAATAATGTGGCAAAATATATGGTATAGTGTAGCAGAATTTATAAAATAATGTTGTTTCCCATAAATTATAAAATTGTGCTTTTATTACCATATATTGGAAGTAATTATAATTTAGCGTAAGCTCACTCAATCAAAAATTTGCATACTAATGTCAATTAGTTAAATGTGTGATACCTTATAGTCATTAAGATCTTATTTCTGTACCACATTTACTGAAAATAAAGATTTATTTATTTATTTAATATTTATAATTAAATGTCTCAAGTTAAGCTACTACTTAATTACGTAATACTTTACACAACAAAATTTATCAGGAAGATTAAATCATTGATCAAGATTATTAAGATTGCGCGACAGATTATAGTGAAATCATGGTATAAAATCATATTTGTACGATCGATGTGTTTTCAATGCCACTAATTCTACTATAAACTGTTTTTTTTAATCGCTATTATTACCAGAGTGGTAATATAGCGGGCGCGGACTTGTGCGTACCCTTTAGAAATCTATGAAAACGTGTGTGCTCTCAGACGAGCACGGACCTCGGCCCAGAACGTGGCCAGGGCGAAAAACGCGTCGGAGAAGAATGACCCCTACCGGGCCTTACTGAATTAATCGTACGATTAGATCCGCGTACCCGCCGGCGGCGGGTGCGGTTTCTGCCTGAAGGGCATTCTGTTGTAGCGTTTGGCCTACACGCAATTGCAGCTTTAATCGCGACGGTAAAGTCATCGTCCGGATCTGAGAGAGATAAACTGATAAATTTAAAACAGTCTAATCTAGCTTGTAAATCTTGCAAGTTCATCAACAGCTCATATACTTCCCCACCGAGGGGCTACCCTGAATTAGGGCGATTAGGCCTTAGTCGACCACGCTGGCCCAGTGCGGGTTGGTCGACTTCACACACAACCTTTGAATTTCTTCGCAGGTGTGTGCAGGTTTCATCGCAATCTTTTCCTTCACCGTAAGAGCGTCGAATAAACGTACATATGAATTCAAAATTCGAAAACACATTGGTACGTAGTGGGGATCGAACCCGTGTCTCTCGGACGGGAGGCAGCGGCCATAACCACTAGACCACCGATGCTCTTCTCTTCCACGTTGATACACGCAAAAGTACCTAAAACTCATTGCTGTGTAAACCAGATTCATCAAAAGTTCCAAGCCCGTTGTTTCCTAATTTGCTGTCATTCCATCAGGCTATAATCATTCCAAGTACATGTGTGCATATATATAAGCAATACATTATGTAAATCCCTTACAGACGCAAAGACATGTCCCATTAGCCGCCATTCACTCACATGTAGTGTCGGGTCAAAACTCAATAAGTTCAAGTTTAGCCTGGGTTTACTTGCATTGCAAGGCAAAGGTCTCTCTCTCCGTCAAAGGATTGACAAGAAATATATCTGCAAAGTTGATAAGTGGTCTGACCAGCCACAAGCCGGCATGCTTGAGCATCATCATCAATAAAAGTCTACGAGGCCCGAGGCGCGGTTCACTGCCATTTGCATGTGGAGTGTGGAGCGCAAAATGTCGCCATATCACAAACTTAATATTATGTATTCAAAGCGAATCATCATGCTAATATTGTAATTAAGATAATGTCGCAGCCAAGCCGGTTCGCTAAACTGCGTAATGCTAAACACACATCCTCGACACTGAATGAAGGTGAGCGATGTCGACGATATTAGATCAAAACAAGACGACAAAGAAACAAGAAACACGTTGCACAAAGCCAGTTTTGTATATTTAAAAATATTTGTTCAAAAAAGCTTTTAGGCGAGGAAACAAATCCCTTATAATGGGATTAGGAAAGACTTGGCGCATCCCGGATTCCTGGCACCTTTAAAAGCCACTTAAATATTTTGGAACACATTATCTTCCTTATTGTTTTAGGAGCGTTCTGCCGACACAAAAGCTTTAAGTTTGGAGACATTGAACCTGAGTATTGACCCCCGACATGAACCACTGTACATTATGAATCAGCTCCTTCCCGACTGTCGCACAGAGTTGGTAACAAAGCAAACAATGATATCGCACCTAGGAATTTTAAAAAACACGAATTAACCTAAAAACTAATGACGCACAAAAATAGGTTTCGAAACAAGTTATTGTAGATTTGAATCTAGTCTGCGAAGACCTGTTAAGCTCGATCTATCAAGGAACGATTAAAATCTACATTTACCTCAAATATCACAAACATTACTCAATTTACATCGAATGCCCTTGATAGATTTTAAAAATTCTAGATATTTGACTGTTTCTGTATTGAAGTGGAACTAGAGACTACTGAGTACGACCTATATCGTGGTTTGTTGCATTGCACGATCTATTGAGCAATAAGGGCCGGTAGTCGCATTGTCTTTGGCAGGAACTTTTGATTAAAATCTGTTGAGGAGCGTTCGAATTCTCGAGGCTTAGCTAAGCACACAGGTAGATGCTTGACAGACATTGGAAACAGTAAAGGAATTATGTCTAAATATAAAGGAGCCTCACTGGAAACCTTTTCATCGGAAATTACGTGTTATTTTATTTCTCAAAATATTTAGTATTTAAATAAAATACAAACAACTACTGAACTTCAAATTGTTGATTTGACTGACGACGGTGACGGTGTTATTACGAGTATAAATTTTAAGAGAAGTAAAATATAAGGTTAAGTTAAAAAACCTAATGCATTATTTACTGTCCCCGCCACAAAGTCTACTGAGACTGACTTATATCGGATTACAGAGGCTTAGACATTAACACAAGAATGATTATGCTTAAGTTGAGCAAATCCAAGCTAAGCTTTGGGCAGGGTCATGGAACGTAAAATCATAAATTCCAAACATTGACCAGATAGGATTCTAAAAACGGATGCAAAATTTTAACACCAAGTGATGTTTTGAAAGAAATATAAAGTTAAACAGGCTTTGTTTCTTCACCAGCTCAAATCAAATCAAAAATATTTTATTCGAATTAAGATTTTTACAAATCATTTTTCGACGTCAAAGCTATCATGGATGGCACGTTCACTACCAGTTTATCTCTCTATGTCTAAGTTCAGTTGTTCCGGCTGAGACATTGACAAGTCTGATAAAGCCAAGTTGCACAATACGAGGTTCAGCGGCACGCCCCGGGATACCAAGCATTTCTTACATTTTGATAAACAGATAACCTGTGCACACTGTCACGGTTTTGTCAGCCGGTATTGTCATATGCTAATTAAGAGGATTAAGCTATCATCAACATTATACATAACTTGAAATGATGAAAGTTTACTGATTATTATTTCAAGTAGGAATCAGGTTCAAGTCCTGTACAAAAGTGTTTGTTTTTTTCGCTACTATAAATAATAGTTTACATGTGAGAAAGTTGATCTTAAACCTAAATTACGATAGCCAAAATAAAACTAGGTACTTATTTTGTTTATTTCAAAGAATGCACACTTGTTTCTTTTTAAGTCCCTTTTTAGGCCAACTCTTGTTGACTGTGCTGTAATTACTCATTATCTCTTTGGAAGATTAGAAGTAAAACTCCTTAAAGCAGCAACTAAGCTCTACTTATGTTTAGTTTAAAAGACTCAAAGCCTAAGCTTTTGTGTATGTAATAATAACTACCTAGGTGACTGACCAAATATATGATTTAAGCATTTTAGGGTTTACAACTAAAGATATCAAAAATGTAAGTTTATCGAAATTCCCGGGGGGTACATTTTCTCGCCGATAGGCTTCGAGACGTTGGGTCCTTGGGGCCCGAGTGCCAAAAAATTTATAACTGAGCTCTCGGTGCGTCTCAACGAAGCTACTGGTGACCGAAGGGCTGGCAGCTTTCTCTCCCAACGAATTAGCCTGGCTATTCAGAGAGGAAACGCTGCCAGCATTTTGGGAACCATGCCTCGAGGGGACGCACTGGAGGAGATATTTTATATTTAATTGTATATAGTTGTTTTGTTATTGTTGTTATTGTAAATATTTTTTGTTCTTTTAATAAATGGTTGAGTTTAAATAAATAATTGATTTTTTAAATAGCGGATTTGCAGCAATAGTTTTGCTATGCAATTTGAGATTTGTTTTATTTTTCTTACATTCCTTATGTTGAAAATTAGGTAAACAGAAATGTTAAACCAAACATGAGTAGTTTCACATTTAAGGTTTAGTAACATATCGAGCTACTCGTAATCACTCTCAAGTTATTGAGATTGCGTGTGAATCGCTATTAAATATTACTTTAATAGTTTTTTTAATAACGATAATACCTTTACTGGCCAAGTATTAAGTAATATTTTAGTACGAGCCTACGGGGCTCACGCAATTTATAGGTTTTTGGGTCTACTATTATTGTTTTTGGAATAGATTGCTTCCTTTTATGGAGTTTAAAAGGTTTTTAGGTTAAACTTGCACAGACGAGCCGCAAATGATACCAATTATTTTAATCATCAACCAACTTAAAGAAACGAAGATTTACGAATTCACAAGGCTGTGAAATGAAACTTCCTAAGTCAAAATGGCGGATAAGATATGACCAGACAGATTTGCGTAGTTAACTCGTAATGACAATTTGTGCAGAAACCAAGCAAATATTCTGTTGCACCGTTGTTGTCGTGAAAGCAGATATGGAGGAGAACAATCTCACACCTAAGGATGCCGAAGACCGGGTGAAGTGGAGAAGAGTGAGTAGGAAAGCGGACTCCAGCACTAGGCCGGGAAAACGCTAGGACGAAGAAGAAGACAAAGAAAGACCACATCAAAACCGAATATTATGATTATGAATAATTATTCACACAAGTAATTTATATGAAAAGAAGCAATCTTTTAATTAATCTGCCTCCGACGCACAGGGCCGCGGGTTCGAATCCCGCCCAGGGTAAAGTGTGATGAGCACTTGTGTTTGCCTTGTGTCTGGTTGTTGTTTATCTATATAAGTAAGTATGTATTTATCTATTTATGTAATGTATATCAGCTGTCTGGTACCCATAGTACAGTTTGGGATCAGATGGCCGTGTGTGAAGATGTCCCCACATATTTATTTATTTAACAGCATAGCAATTCCAACTTACTCAAAACCTTCACCTTTCGTATTGGTCGCATTGTCCAAATACGCAGTTTACACATTAGTATTGGAGAAGAATTCGAACCGCATTTGCTGTTCTACAGCGGCCATAATGCAGTCCGTTGGTATAGAGAATTCTATAGAGAGAAAGATGTATGGACACGTTCCGTAAGAATATGTTTTAAACATAAAAAACATGAACGGTAGCGGTCACGCAAGCAAGGATACTGTCGAAAACATATTTAAATTGTATTAGTACAAATATTTGGTAACTATCCATTAACCTTATTTAGATCTTCCAAATATATTTGATTTAATTTAAAAATTTTGAATCATTATTATTATTATTATAATTTTGTTAGTTTATTTTGGAAACCTGGTCCGATTTTAGTTTTATAAATTTTTACTAATTTACGCTTCCCGGGGGTGGCCGGTAGGGTACTACAAAAATACTGAACACAAAGCAAAGAAAGCTCTCATACAATTTATTATTTTAGTAAGTATCCAAGAAATAGATCGTCTGAAAAATTGAGTCACGTCGTAATTTGCAAAATAAACCATTTTCCGTCATAAGTATTCAAAGCAACTCCGAAGCAGAGTCTTTAAAAAGTTATTAAGCATCTCAAGCTGAGAGGTACAGAGTAGACTATATTAAACTAAAACAAGTAAATCATGAAAACTAGGCAAGTTAATATATTACACGAAAGACACAATGAACCAAATTCTAAGCTAGAATGGAAATCTTTTATACCCAGTGTCGATGTAAATAAAGACGCAATTCCCACAATGTTTTTCAAAACCAAACCTTATCATAATTATTTAAGTCATTGAGCCATGAAATTGCAATTCCGTCTTTCGGACATACAATGAGAGTAAAGATGCGTTTAGTTAAAAGTTTAGATCACAAAGATAGAAATCAGGATCCTTGATAATAACTTTCAAAGTTTAACACAATAATACTTGTATGTATGTTTGTAATTAACTTTTTTATTTTTTTATTGGTGTGAGCATATTGGCTGTTTCAGTGTAAGAGCGAGATGAGTAATGACTGCCAGTCGTAAAGTTAATGTACGGTAGCGTTACTGCCTTTGTTACGATACATGCATTTAACGCCATGAAAAAAGACAATGCGAAGTCCTTGACAACAAATTGGAAATTGAGACGCAGATCCAGAACAAAGATAATTATGGATATAGGTGACTCATGTATGTGGCTGGAATAATAAGTATTACAACAAATTAGTTAGGTACATTTCTTACTACTTTAATCATTTTGTAGACTTCCTATCCTTCATCATTAGCCTGCGTTAGGCCAATGCTGGACATAGGTCCTGTTTCATTTTCGGCTATACTCATTAAGTTGTGGTCTTACAAAATTTTTTTTCAATTTGTAAAATTTCCATATTGCTAAGATTTCAAAATTAAAAATGAGTCAACTATTTAGGTTTATTGGGTACCAAGTTCGTGCGACTTGTGCGTGGCCCTAGTACTACTGGCATGGTGGCTTCAATAGATATAAAAATACTAGACAGCTAAACGAGGTAGTACACGGATAAGGTGATACGAAGCACCGGCACTGGAACCGGCGTTGATCTATCCGTGTATTTTTTCTAGGATGGAGATGAAGAATAACATGAAACAATAAATTGTACTACGACAGGAAGTAATATAAACGTAAAGATCTAAGTAGAATCTTGTGCAGAATCTTGCCTTTAGGCGACTAATGCCGTCGAAAAAGAATCTCCTTGCGTAGATATTGCTAAATTGCACAAGTAGCGCAAGGAGAAATTTGACCCAAGTTTAACAAGGATAATTTAAAATTTTCACATTTTGCGGCTTTCCTTCTACAAAAACGGTAACTTACATACATTTAAACAAAATTGTAATTTCGTATTTGTAAAGATTTCACTAGAAACAAAGACAATATTACGTTACAACTCTGTGTGTTTATTATTCAATTACTCAAAATTAATTACCGAAGAGAGATAAATTCGACGTAATGTAGTCAAACAAGGTCTAGTAAATAATATTCACATAAATATATTGATTGATTTCATTGTCTATGATGATACAGGGTATTGATTAGACGGAAACATTTAAAATTATCAAAAGATGCCCCCACTTTACTTTAAAAACTTGAAGTCATGCAAAAAAAATATATGCAGCGAAAAATATAAAAAATATATAGTGCGTATGTATAGTGCGTATGGTATGATTGATAAAAGTAATAAAATAATAATGGTAGCACTTTCAAACCAGGATGCATAAAAAGTTGTGAAAGAATCGAATATGATGGCCGATTAAGATGTAAAAGGTGATAATCATGACGATGTTATCGAAATTATATCGGAGACTGAATTATATGGCCGGACTACATTGTCGATATATGAAAGGAGAAACTGGCTGATTGACTGATAATAAAAGGCAGATCCGACACTACAGGGTCCAGAAACATTAAATTTGGACAGTAGATTTCATTGGTGTAACGATATGGGCAAGCACTAAGGAGTTTTTGGAAATTCACTGCTGGAAAGGTGTTGGAGAAACTCTAAAGAAATGAGATTGAAAATATGAAAACCACGAGGACGAAGTCGTGGGCGGAGAGTTAGTGGAAGATAAAGGCCAAAAAGCCGGTCTCCGACGAAATTCCGAATAGGTCAAGCTGGGCGGGTGCGGCAGATCGCCGGTGGCCGGTTTGTACGCCGCGCCGTCTGCGCGTGCGCCGGTGTCGTTACGCGACGACGCGACGCCCGCGAAACACCTGGCCGAGCTGGTGACTGCGATTAACAAACTGTAAGATGATCTCCATGACAGGTTGACAGTTCCTAAGGTTTGAGTTTCTTTTGCATAAATTTAGGCCATACCTTAGTTATTTACTGTTTGTCTACTTACTACGGTCTCTATAAAACATTTGTTTTTATTTAGTCAATGTTAATATTCGCCCAATATTTTTAACGAAATAGTTACGGATAAGGCACGAAAAGCATGCGTGTCAAGTCATTTGTCTTGAATATCATTAAAGCTTATGTTCGTTATAAACCAAAAGGCGTTAATAAGAGGCTTAGAACCTCCGAAAAGAGGACTAGTCATGATGGGAAAATTGGAACAAGTTTACACGCTGAAAAATAAAACAACTGAACCAATAACTCAGCATTATTTTTTCGGCTTAAGCTAGGTCCTGTACCCAATTAGTCGGGATCGAATGGTATTTTAAGCGACATGAGGCTCCAGAAGCGAACATCCGGTCAGATACTAATGATGGATGACACATGTCTTACATACATGCATGCAACCAACGTACTTTCAAACTTTCTTCGTTAACGACTTCCAGAAATTTGCACAGCGCGAATTTCACTCGCATTTGTTTTAGTACAACTAATAATGAATTATGAAGAGCTGTAATGGTACTTCAGAACTTTGTGCCCATTGTGAGTGGTTTTACTTAAGCTGCAGCTGACATGGCTAATGATAATTATAATTATTTAAAACTACCCAAATACTCGTTGCTACTGCACTGACTACTGCCTACTATAACTGCCTGCCTGCCTTGGCTACTGCCATGGCCAACATGGAAGACTCTAGCTAGTTTATCACTAGTGTATTCTACAGAATACAAGTGGACACTTAACCTACCACGATCTATAAATCTAGCCTGAAATTTTGGCTTCATTTTCAGACAAGAGAAAAATTACAAAATACTTATTTTTAAAAACAAGGCCTTCAGGGCCCCCCGTTGGGAACGTAAATGAGCTGTTGATGATGAAGAAAATAAATGTAGAAAGTTCCAATTTTAAAGGATATTATGTGATTTAACACGCACTTATATATATATTTTTAGAAAAACCAAAAAAATCAAATGCGTTTGTCATCGCTAATATTTCTTGGGGTGATCGTTCCCAATAGGCCACAAGACCTAATAGTAGTACTATAGAGGTGAATTGTCAGACTACTTCAATTTAAGAAACCGGGCCGCGCAGTGACACGACCTAAGGCACGCTGATAACGCGATCTAGGCACGTTCCTATCTCCGCGTCGTGGTTTATAGAACACGAGTCCTCAATCTGTGTCACCATTAGGCCTTACAAGCTGTATCGATATCTTACAAAATTTAAATCGATTAGAAATTTATTACAAAAGCTTTGACCTAGTAGCTAAAAGGATGTGTCAGGTATGATCAAAAATAATTGTAATAGAAGGAAGAAACATTTTTTACGCCGTCAGGGATCAAATTAGTATAACGTTAAACTAAATAACAAAAAAATATTGCATCAATAGCCGATAAGCCAACAGTACGACACATATAAGCATGAACATTTAGTGTAAACGCCTGTCGTCAGCGGATAAAGATCCGACTGTGGGTGTTCCACAAGCTCTTCATGTTCACTTATGACGTGGGCAGTCTGTCCGACTGACAAGTGATGCCCAAAGGCCTTTACTAACTAGACCTTCCACAGACAATAAAAATTATATTTTAATTAATGTCGGTGAAGCTTTTAACAATTATCTCAAGTCACATTAATGTCAAGTTAAAATTAAATTGTCGGCGAATCTGACGTTACATAGAGCAAATAAATCTTGAAGTCTCAAATTGAAAGAGTTCATTGAAAGAGTAGACTATTAATAATGGGTAATGGAGATTACTTAGCATTTATTATTCTTTTTTTTATTTAAAATAGGTTCGCGTTTGACCACAGTCTCACCTGAAGGATACGTCGGGCAGCTGCTTACTGGTTTGCTTTTATATGCAATTACTAATTCCAAACAAAGTCTAGGCATTGCAGAAAGAGATTACTCTCAATTAAATTTTCAAAGAAAGTAATCATGCAGGTCTCATCAGCTTGTAGGCCACAAAAATAACCAAAACCACATTAAAGGTTAAACAAAAAGGTTGTTTCGTGAGGCAGGCTTGTGAGCTAATATTAGTGTCTGGTAAAGTGACTCATGAAATTACAAATAAAGGTAAAATTTATAATCAGCTGCAGGGCGCCGACATTCCGGGGTCTGCGAGTGCGATGGCGGGCCTGTAAGTCAGGTAACGTTGCCATACCCCAAAATCGCTTTTATTCATAAAATAAATATTATTATAAATAAATATTGCCTTACATTGTCTAAATACATTTGATGTAAAATAATTTGCTTTTCCAAAAAGGAAAATAACTACTAGAAAAATACATAAAGATTAGTCTTACTCAAAATAAATTCAATCGTAAAGTGATACATTTAAAAAAGAATTATATAGATTAGATTACAGTAAAAAATATATATGTTTTTTAACCAAAGTAATTCCGTATAATTACGAGTAGCTATTAAAACTTAGCAATGTTGACTTTTAATAGCCATTGCACCTTCTACTATAGTCTTAGTGGAGATAAGTATGGCCTAGTATGGCATCACTGAAGTAGAGTAAACACTGCCTCTGCCATTGGCTAACAGTCAAAAAGCTATCCATCAAACCTACTCGCAAAGCAGACGCATATTGCAAATGCTTAAAATTTAATAGTAAGTTCGAATTTCTGTAATGTCTTGAATATGCTTAGGCAAAGATTTTTTTATTGTTTTAGTTTGACCATTCTGACCTATTAAAAAGCGATGGTGAGGTCAAGGAGGAACTTCATGAAGTTGAAAATTCACTTTTGCCTAAAAGACTTATAAATATTTAGGTCAGTAATCCTGCGAGTGACATCGGTTTTTACACTTTTCAGCTTAGGTTAGGTTATATTTCTTGGCATTTAAAAAGATTTACAAGACATTTATGAACTGCACAAAAACGATTTATAATACAGGCTTCGAGGCATTTTGAAGTCTTACAACCTCATTTAAAAAGATATTAGAATCAAGGCAAAATTACTGATTAGTACAAGTAGCATACACCCAACAGCAGTAGCCACAGTAGTATTCACATTCGAAACTGTCCACTGTATTAAAAAATAGACTATTTACGATTTTTATTAATAGCAATACAGTGCAAAATTTTAAAACGAAAACGAATTATAATGAGCAAACAGGTAGCAGCTCACAGCTACGCAATAGCCCTCACTATTCAAGAGTTGTAAATCCCACAAAGGAATGCAACTTTCATCTTAATCAGATTTGAAAAACCGTACTAGAATCTAAATATGAATAAATTCACCCAGATATTCTCCCACAACGGAGTTCTCAGTGCAATACTAATGGCGATATTGGAGATTAATCTTAATCCGATGACATGGAAACTGTAATTTATTGACACTTTCGTGCCACATCGACCAATAGCGCTCGTTTCCCTTGAACCTCTATCGACTTACTGACCTCCTTCCCGTGCCATCAATTAAGGGCTGACACCAGATGAGAATTGGTGAACAATCCGGATCAGTGGGCCCCGGATTTTATGTGGGGTGAAGCCAATTAATCTTACTTGCAAAGACATCGCATGCATATTTCAAAACGTTCGTAAAGGAAATATTGTCAATGATGTATTACAATGCAAATAGAACGCATATTTCTATCAAAACACAAGTGTGGTTTTGTTTTTTTGCTTTTGGTAGTTTAACAATCTCAAAATTTAAAATATTTCTCAAACACTTACTAATAATTTGATTTACCATAAGTAAATGCTATTTGTGAACTTCGCAAATATTATTAACAGTGCAAAATATGATATGATGATTAACAATGATCATATGCAAGGTCAGGATGGCACACACGCTACCTATTGCCTAATGCAACAGAATTTATTTACATTGTAAGTTGAAACCTCATGTGATCAAATTCCACTATCTTGCAATTCTTAGTAGAAGTAAGTGCAAGTGTGACATTGAAAATATTTATTATATTCATCATCGGTTAGTACAGGATGTATGTACCTATGCTTAAATCACATAATTTATTTATTAGATTGAATAAAACTGCACACAAGAAATACGACACCAGATAACATCACGAATTATGTTACTAAAACAAGTACATACATAACTTAAAGTACGTAAAGGAGAGGTATAATTCAATATGCAAGCACTTATGTCTCTTCTACATCCCATTCAAGCTCACTGGCCACATGTAGGACATCATTATTATGTTAATTCTAAACTTAAAGGATTACATGAGCCTATCCGCTATTTATCTATATTAACATCTTAGTTCGTAGGCGGGACGTATTCAACACGGATTATGAACTACATACTATGTGTAATAGCTTTGATTCTTATAAAAACAACGGGGAAGCTACAGGCAATATCGTAGGTGGTAATGTTATATAATATAATAGTGCAATTAATCATACAACAATCGTTTTATCAATAAATGAAATGAGATACAAATGAAAGCAAGACCAAGCGAGATAGTTCTGTAACATTGTGCAATGTATTATTGTAGACCTTGCTCAATGCTGATAGCAGAAAAACATTAAGAGCTTTAAGCTCTTTCACTATCTCAGCAATAATGTTGCCTATTAACTGTCTTGTTTTATATTCGGTTTTTTTTTTTCGTTTGGTGTAAATAAAGTATATTCCTAGCTCAGTGGTGATTTCTTATCTGTTCCTATAGCAAAAGTTAATTAACCCTAAAACTCGCAGGAATTGATGGATAGTTGACCGCTAGTAGATGAACTATACTCACTAGCTCTTATACTTCGTAAATTATGATAACTCCACGGCATTCGCAATTATGTACAAGGATTTCTGGTAGAGCTAATGTGACGCCTGTCAAACTACGTAGTATGCCAGGTGTGTCATTGACTGTACACAAACTAACTGGTTCCACTTGGCTATTCAGTTTCTTACTCATTATGTTTGTACAAAGGGTCATCTCATAGGTAAACACACGAACAAAACAACACTCTTACTTTAAAACATTATCTTCAGTAGCTAAATCATGAAGTGTGAACGAGTCTATGAGAAGTGTGCCGTACTAAAAAAGATAACTATGTGGACGATGTTAACACTTCATTTTCCATGCTCATCACTATGCAGTGGGGAACAGTCTTTGTTATCATTTTGAAGGCCAGTGTAAGCAGACATACGATATTTTAAGTTTTTATAAGGGTATCGTGTTGATTTTGGCTGAAAATAATATTTTTTGAAAGAAAAATTAATGTTATAATAATCTCAAAAAATGATCGTGCTTTGGAAGGTATGATAAGCGGTTAGCCACGAGTACTATCACAGATAGTGGTTTTCAAGCCAAGTCAGTTGTAATATACCGGCTTGAAATCTTTGACAACAATGTTAGTCGGACAGCCACTTGTCTAGCAATACCTAAGCAAAATAATAATCGTCAAAATTACCCTGAAGAAGTTTCTCCATAATAACCGGGGGTTGTCCTTGAGTGCATTACTGATAGTGCACACAGGGACAATCTCCGGATGGTGTCACATCATGAAATGTTTATAAAAATTTACAAACGGGCCCCTACGTGTTGGTTTTTGCCCCGCGCACGCTTTCGAAAGGTCCGGGACACATATTTCCCGAGATGATGTTAATGTTAACATAGGAATACCAGCCAATAATAATTATAATAATTATTAAATATTACCAATAATAATTATGTAATAATAATGAAAAGATATTCCTATGCTGGTTTTGGGTATGTTGCTTTTTTTTTTACTGTACCATGGATAAAGAGGTCGAGCGGTGACGAGATAACTGACAGGCTAATCCAAAGCGCCAACTAAATGTTTACATTTTCCATAACCAAGTAAAGAACGCTAAAAACTTTGATTATGCTGTAATAATTATGCGTTTTGTACCTGACAGCGAAGTAACAAAACGTATTCCATCGTGACTGTGCATGTATTATGTGCTCATTTTTGTTTTTAATTCCGTCATTGATTATTTTAGTTAATGCTCTTGATTCGTTTTCAACTTGCTGTGTTTTCAAATTTCGAATTTATATGTACATTTATTCGACGCTCTACGGTGAAGGAAAACATCGTGATGAATTCTGCACACTCCTGCAAAGTTGTGTGTGCAGTCGACCAACCCGCACTGGGCCAGCGTGGTCGACAAAAGTGAAGTCTTCGCCGGCTCCATGATTTTGATACCAGTTTGTGAATGTTTGTCGCGTTACCACACACGATAAGAAGAACAATGTTAGGTAAAATAAAAAAAGTTATTAAAAATGTAAAGTCAGCGCGCAATCTCGGGTGGTCTTCGTGAATCACAATCCAATTGAAAAAAGAAGCATTAGGACATCTCGTTCCCGGATTTTAATTTAACAACGGAAGCCGCATGACTCGGCACGAAAAAAATCAGATTAATTTCCACTAGTCGTCCCGGGGCGACCGGCGACAAGGGCTGTTTCCAAATGCCAACCAAACTTAGAATTATGGAGATAGGCATATAGCGGAACAAGTCGTGTAATAAATTGCTTGTAGAGTTGGGTCCAGGACATACAGACAAAATACTTAGTTCCGACCGATAGACATGTAGCAAAGAGGAACAAGCCATATAAGAAATTGCTTGTAGATTAGTGACCGAGTGACGGGACGAGTAGACAAAGACAGAGCATCCAAGACATAAAATTATGTAGACGATAGGCTGTAGCATTGGGGAATGAAGCGTGTAAGAAATTGCTTGTAGAGTGGCGAGCGAGTGACAAGTAGACAAATTCTGAGCATCGCTAAAGCCAAACCTAGAAATATGGGTATGTAGAGCATAGAAATGTAGCAAAGGGGAATAAACTGTGTAATAAATTGCTTGTAGAGTGGCGAGCGACAGACAAGTAGACAAATTCTGAGCATCGCTAAAGCCAAACTTAGAAATATGGGTATGTAGAGCATAGAAATGTAGCAAAGGGGAATAAACTGTGTAATAAATTGCTTGTAGAGTGGCGAGCGAGTGACAAGTAGACAAATTCTGAGCATCGCAGCCAAACTTAGAAATATGGGTACGTAGAGCATAGAAATGTAGCAACGGGGAATAAACTGTGTAATAAATTGCTTGTAGTAGAGTGACGAGTAGACAAAGAGCCGAGCTTAGAAATAAAACGTGATCTCACCAGGAAGCTGCACAAAGGCAGGACGCGGGCCAATGACTTTGACAAAACAAACATTTTACTATTCCTCCAACCCCATTCAAGTGCACGTATTTGTTGGTATACAAACCAATGTCGTATTTGTATCGATAGCGCGGCACGGCAGCGATGATTCGTGTGTTTATTGGCATCACTGTTTTTTCAGTCAGTCTTCGTCACTCTATGGTAATTCATTCATTTAATTATTAGTGACTCTATTCTTTTGTATCTTACATTCTATATTCAACGGCAGAAACACATTGGGGAAAGCTATCCGGATTTATTTTTTAAACAATTTATTTATCGTGAAATTAAATCTTCGAGAATGGTCAACCGAGTCCGCAGACTCAGTAGATTGTGGGCTGAGTTGACCCCGGAATGAATGTATTGATTGATTGAGCCAGCGGGCTACGTTGTCCGATGAGTGGGTCGAGTCGTTGACAAAAAAACGAGAATAGTCAACTGAGCCCGCGAGCTCAGTAGATTGTAGGCTAAGTTGACCCCAGAATGAATTTATTGATTGATCGAACCCGCGGGCTCAGTGGATTGTGGGCTGAGTTGACCCCTGAATGAATTTATTGATTGATCGAGCCCGCGGGCTAAGTTGGGCTTTTTCTATTTCTAATAGCAAATTTTGACCAGATTATTTTATAATTATATACCAGGTGTTACAAAACTACAAATAAAACCGAAAGGGTGTGAATCTGCTCGTAAAACTGAACAACTTTCCCCAAAGAACATAGGTCGAAAAACGATTTAAAAAAATCGCATTCCCATACAAAATGTAGATGGTCTCCATACAAAATTTACTCGTCTTTTTGTAACACCGTGTATATAAGAGAAGCAGGGTACAGTCGTCTGCAGGAATGTGTGTATCATCTCATTCATGTTAAGACAGCTGTTCAGGAACTAAATTAGACTTGTGGCTAGACGCTAAATAACTGAGAGCGACAGACTGAAAAGCTGACACTAATTAAGTAACGAGTCTAGCACTCGTCTGCTCAATAAAAGCAGAGTAACAGCCAGCACCTGGAAATACCTCATTTTATTCTCACTTTTCTCATTTTATTTTCTGTTTTTAGTATTGTATAAACTGTGGGAGATTTGGAAGGTTCATTTGTAATTTGCGCACAAATGATTGAATCCATATACAACGTGTTAGCTAAGAAGAAATGCAAAGGTTGTGTGGGAAGTCGACCAACCCGCACTGGGCCATCGTGGTCGACTAAGGCCTAATCGCTCTAATTCAGGGTAGGCTCGAGCCCCTCGGTGGGGACGAATATGAGCTGTTGATGTGTTAGCAAAAGCAACGCATTTATTTCTCAGGTCAGGTCAGGCCTATGAAACTGAACGACTTTTGTACTACTACTGTTTGGTGACGCCGTGTGGTGACGGCAGAGTAGAATACATTTGTCACCAACCCCTACTCTTCCCGTGGGTGTCGTAAAAGGCGACTTAGCGACTACACATTGAACAGGGAACGGGCAGCAGCGCTCTCTGATACAGTAACCTTTTAATCTGCGATCACCAACCCGCCTGCCAAGCGTGGAGATTATGGCAAAACCCTCCACTTAAGGGGAGGAGGCTCATGGTCTGGACCACTGCTGGCAGTGGACTGTAACGGGCCGTTGATGATTGATTGACTGTTTAAAATTCGCAAAAAAATACCGAAACTGATCAGCTGATCGAGTCAATTTGTATGAAAGTTGTATTTATTTGTTTGCGATTTATAAAACGTTTTGAGTTATCTTACTAACACGTTGACGACAGCATAATATTAGAATCGCCTTCAAATAATTTTAGCAAGGACCTTAAAAACTTTAGTTTTGAGTGAAGAGGCCAATACTAAATCAAGTAACGAGTCTAACGCTACTCTTGTCAAAAAGAACAGTGGAACAGTTTGCACCTGGAAGTATCGGAGAAGCCGCATTGGCCCAGCTCCAGCTCTACTGATCTTTGACAAGCCGTAAACGGTACTGTAGAGTTGCCAAGCGAATTGGAAGAATTTCCTATCGTGTAAAATATAGAGCTCTTTAGGTCAAAGCTACCGAATGTGAGCAAATTGCTTGATTGGTTTTAATTAACTGAAACATAAACAAGTGTCATGTGCTTTTGTTTTGATGTTGAAGTACCTAACACAAAATTGAACATCCGAAGTATGATTTTAAAACCTTACGTACCGATTATACAACTTATTAGCGTAAGTTAGCGGTTTCCTACCAATATATTTTTTTATTAGTATTATTTTATTTATTTGTTTAATAAGTTTAAACAATAGAAAAAACTGACCAATATGAAGTTAAAACACAGTATTTATGTCAGAATTTGAAAACTGTCTAGTTATTAGAAATTTCAAGCATTTAAAAGTATTAAAGGCTAAAATGATCTTCTTCTTATCTTATCTTATTTAGCCTAGACTGTCCCACTGCTGGGCAAAGGTCTCCCTCTTCTTCTTCCATCCTTCCCTATCTTGGGCTTTCTCATCCCAACTCCTTAAAAAAGAGTCAATCGCATCCCGCCATCTCCTACGAGGCCGTCCACGTCTCCGCCTATCTCTTTGTGGGCTCCAGGTGGTCGTTTGTTTTGCCCATAGGTCTAGTGGCAAAATGATCTATTAAATTAGATCTATTAAACTAATTTGTCTGGCAACTCTACCAAACGACCAGACGAACGATGACGCTTGCGTATCTTTTACTGCGATCAAAATCAACCCGACGCAAATCTGGGCGGCAGGAAGGACTTAATTCCTCATTCGCTTGCAGCTCATAACCAACTCAAAATACCGAACCGAATCATTCATATTTAGTTCTCGCATTGCAAGCTCTCCGGGTCGATGCACTCTTTAATAAGTGCATTCTTTCCCTTTCCGAATTACGGCGGCCAGGTACGTAGCAGGAACAAAAACGTAATGAGGGGTTCCGACAATTGAACTTCACTTAACGATCACCACGATTCTAGCAGAAACGGAGTGAAGTTTTAATATTCTTGTCATGTTTGTGTGTGTTTGAGTTCGAAGAGCGTCGGTGATCTAGTGGCTAGGGCCGCTGCCTCTCGTCCGGGAGACGCGGGTTCGATCCCCACCACGTACCAATGTGTTTTCGAATTTCGAATTCATATGTACGATTGTTCGACGCTCTTACGGTGAAGGAAAACATCGGGATGAAACCTGCACACTCCTGCGTAGAAATTCAAAGGTTGTGTGTGAAGTCGACCAACCCGCACTGGACCAGCGTGGTGGAATAAGCCCTTATCGCTCTAATTCAGGATAGGCTCGAGCCCCTCGGTGGGACGTATGACATGTTCAGCTGGGCCACCAATGACATTCAAAGCTTTTTTTTGCAGGATCCAAAAAGTAAAATGATTCAGTTCTTTGGAAACTTTAAGGCGTTGTTGGTCTGGATGTAGTTGTTACATGAGTCAGCCGTGTCAGAGGTCTAGGCCGTGTCAATAACATAATCAGTGAATATGACAGCTCAATCATCACGAAATAGATGGATGAATGAGTGAAATTGGTCGCACTGTAAATCATCATCAGCATTACTATCGATTTTTTTATACCAAATCCATTGTAGTGCGTAAGATTCTACTTTTTATCCCACCTTTTGCGGTCTTTCGCGAATTCCAGTCGATTGAAATCGCCACAGCTAGAATTGACGACTCAAAATTATTTTTTGTTACTTTCATGTCATACGAGTGCAATACAACTCACTCGATGGTGAGGAAGAAAAAGATTGTATAAGCGAACTTCATGAACTCTCACTATACTCCAGAATCAGAGGCAATACTTCTTTATCTGTCCGTGACAGATTCAACGAGCGTTAAGTAAACCCAGCATTGTTATATCGGTTGTTAATATGCGGGATGCACAGTCATAATCATAAAGCATCGTTAAAGGGATCGCTGTATCGACCGACACTTATTGATCGCGCGTGATTTGGGTGTCATCGGAAATGTCTGGTCGTAGAATAAATCTCTTTGATTGCGCGCGTGCGTGAGCGCAGATAAATAGTGCGTATTTTGGTTGGTGTGGTTAAGACAATAAAATTGTTTTGTTTGTTTTATTGTTGGGACAGAATACCGAGTGAGTCTAGCGAGTGTGTCTAGCTCCTTCCAACGCAAAGTACTAGAAACGCAAATTATCTAATAAGCAGATGATCAGTTGTAATTGTTGTTGTCAAAATGTTTTTTTTTTAAATAGCATAAGATCACGCATATGTTTGCATCGCATGCATTTGTGTTTGATAGGGATTTAACTCCAAAACTAGGAAACTATCAATACCATGATTAACACTTAGCGATGCTGATGATGATGATCTCTCCGACCGTTTTCGGTCATGGCGACCACTTTGACTCCTAGTCAGTCGGGCGCTGATGCACCCGAAGATGGCTTATGTAGCCGAATTTTTCCAACACCTAGTATCTCATTCAACAAACACAGATATAAGATGCGTTTCTCAAATTAAGAGGAGGAGGAGGAGGTTATCTAAAAGGCGCCAGAAGAATCCAAAAGCCAATGTTGACGAGATGAAACAGCATAAGCACCTAGCGCCGACTATCGGACGTCAATTAATAGTGATACATACAACTCTGGACCGTAACGAATCATGCGCCACCCGAACCGAAATGAGCATAGATACGTGCGTGCACGCAGCCACAATATTAGTATTGCAGTAAGAGACTAGCGATACTCGTAAATTAAAACCAGACTTGCCTGGGGCCTGTTTTACAATTCACAGGTATTTGTACTGTACAATATTAGTCCAAAATATTCCTCCTGTTGGTATCAGATTGACTATGCATACGATAAATATCGAAAGTATACTTGCAACTTGGAAATCTGTATGTTCTTAAAACGAGTAGCCCCTATTCAGGATATGCTTGATACCTTCGTAAGGAGACAATATTATGAGACGATATTATGAGCCGTTGAAGAAGGCAGAAAACACGGAAATAATATATTAGATAAATCTAGGACACGTTACGGAGTAAATAACTGAAATACAGAAAAAATATGTGGTCTAATAAGAAATAACTATTTGAAGCAATCAAATTACTTGGGACCTGCCGCATCAGAATAAGCGTGGAAATAGCACCATGTCGGAATACCGAACGTCAATTAATGGTGATACACATAGCGGGTAGTACCGTGACGAATCACGCGCAGTCCGGGCCGAAATGAGCGCAGCTACGTGTTGGTACGCAGACGGCCTGGAACCAAGAGCTGGGAGCAATTTGGTAGCTACCGCGAGATTAGTTCATTCTGTGCTTTTAATTATAGTCAGCTATTCCAGTGGAAGTCTAGTTAACCGATCCCAAAAGATCTTCTAGTACAGCTAATTCTGATCCTTTCAATTTTCTTATTCCATCGTGTGGTGATGGATTAGCAATGAAGTTACAAGTAAAAAATAAAAATGGGATGGATATTGAAATTATGATCCGTATTAAAAACAACTTTTTCTCACAACGACTTTTGTATTTATTTGTGGAAACTGTTTTGGCTTTTAGTAATAAATAAATGTATAAACTAGAATTTAAGTATTTTATAAGCTGTTTGTTTCCCTAATTAATAATAATAAAAAAATAAAAACTAACATTGAAGATTTCAGGGATCTAAAGCATCAATACTAAGAAATAATTAGGAAATATAAAGCGTCCAACTTGAATCGATAATAGCGTCATTAAACAATTTTTAAATTATAAATCAAATGTAAGTATCAACATCTAAATAATAAACAATAAAAAATCAGGAACTAAAATCAGCACCGCGCTCAACTCTTAAACCACACCAACCGATAATTTACTACATAATTATGGACTTATAACCATCACACTAATAGACAGCTACTGGATACTATAATCACGTCACATTTGAATGGAGCTAGCCCACACATTCCCGAGAGAGGAGATATAATCAGGGAACATGATATAAGTAAGACTGACGGTGTAATAGCAAGGCTGCATTGCATAAGTAAAGCTTACAGACGCGATGAAAGGTTGACCCCGGTCGTGGGTGTCGGACAATGATAAGACGAGCATTGAGACTGGTTCGTGTAAGAATACCAAGAGACTGTGGTATGTATATGCCTAACAATAAGGATAAAATTATATGTTTGTAGCGAAGACCACCATGTATAGTATAGCTCTGAAATTGCATTTCTAAATTCACCAAAATTTGTAACGCGTACTTCTTGTAGATCATTCTTATCACACGTCAGTAATTTCAAGTGCCTTTCAGATGGAAATAATAAATTACCTTACAATATTTGATCCTTCAGACATGGAGTGCCATTTACCAGGAATAAGATTTAAGAATGCAACTTTCGGAATAACCAGTTAATAAATATAATAAACAAGAAACGACTGAAAGCTTAAATTGTCAATTCAAAAACTTAAAGCTTTTAGTACAAAATACCTGAACGTATTAAAGTTTTTTTGATGACTGTCCCATGAATAGAATAATTATGGTGACGGTACAAGCTTTTATGATAACTTTTTGCCTGACGACTGCTTAAATTGAAAAGGAGAATGATTTAAACCTAACCATTCCCTTTTTTGTAAAACTTATTATAGAAACTGAAGCCCAATAATAAAGAGCCCTTCGATTGTAGAAAGTTCAAACTGGAATGTGAATATGAAATAAATATTGCATTCGCTAAACAGGACGTTGAACACCTGTCAGACGTCGATAATCGTTGGTATAAACAAGACGCGGCACATCCTCGCATTCCCGGACCAATCAAAGGAGTCAGGTTCAAGGCGGTTCAGCAACATTCTTAATATTCTCAAACTATAGGAAATGTTTCAGTTGCATTCGCTGAAAGGGACGAAGAACACCTGTCAGATGTCGGCAATCGTTGGTGTAAACAATTAATCGCTGACGAGGCACATCCCGACATTCCAAAAGCAACTAAGGATAGCAACAGATGAAGTGTCTCACGAATTGCTTCCGGCAACATCCTGCCTGATATCAATTGCTATTGTTTATGGATATTATATTTGAGCTTTATTTACCGAAGCAAATGCAAGATGGAATTTCTCACAGTCTACCAAATAATGCTTTGTTATTTTTAGTGCGCACCGCACGCTATGGAGTGTCTGTCCTTGGTGTTTTCAAAATTAGATTGAATAGATATCTTCTGGGTGAGCTCCACAGTTATGCCTTCATTGGCATTGTGACTTTTCTTCATGTGAGATGAAACAGATCAAACGCAAATCAAAGGCTCTTTAAAAAGTGTTTTGTCTCATGAAAGACATTTCTTTAGAATTAGAAATAAGTAGGCCTGAAGTGTCGTTTTTAATGTAATCGTATTTCTAATTGATCTTGTACACCAATTAGTATTTTTTATTACGCTATCCAGAAGTCCAGACTAATGATTATGTCCACAAAAAATTCCCACGACAAAATATTATTTTGAAACCACCACAATCCAGAATGCATCAGACCACAATAGCGATTTCGTCCAAGCAAATAATAGTTACGAATAACCGTTACAATATTGAAAGCCCATTCATACACAACTCAACAGTGATTGATGGACCCAAGAACTGGGCTACGCTCAATTTGTCTCCAGTTTCAGGGCAGTAAAGTTAACTTTGTTGCTCTAACTGCATTGCACATACTAGCCAGATTGTAAAGACGGATTACACTAATTCTGACGCCTAGCTAACAAGCGCTAATAATTTAATTACATCCACCTATTTTCCATGTTTCAAAGCTTGAAGCTCTTGTCGTAAAACATCTACTTACTTAAGCTAAAAGAAACAATGTAAGCCATAGTTGTAGAGACAGGAATTATTCGCGTAAGGTTTTCCTAACTTGTTGACAAGCACAGAATACACGCGCACCACGTTACCTCGATTCGATAGTTATTTTGACGAAGAATTCTTCGTCAAGATTTTGTAATTAGTCAACCTTAATGCGCAAGTTCTTATCAGATTTAGAACATAGTTATTTATTTCATGAAAATTACAAATGACAGATTAGGCAAGCCTACGAAACTTTAACTCAAAACGTCGTCTGCAAATAATTAGCGATCGAAAATTATAAAGCAAGTACACTTTCGCCCCTCTAATAAGCAAATATCAAAAAGGTAAAATCTAGAGAGTAGTACCTATAAAATTAACCTAATGACAAAATTTTGGATCATGGCAAAACAAACACTGCTCTTAGAAAGAACAATTTCAACGCCGTATAAATATCGAAATGAGTTATCGACCAACTGAAACCGACACCAAAGTCGACGAAATGTTGAAACTTTATGCATGCCCTTAGGATCGTAGCGTATATAGTACGCGCTGTACGCTGGACTACTCGGTAGATATCAATGACCCCAGACGCTACGTAAGCACCCTCCCGACGAGTCCGTTTAGCATAACAGTCTGTGAGACTACAAAATAAACAAATACGAGTATTACATAGAATAATCCCAAATTCTACTATTGTCTCTGGTCGATTCATCTTGATTTACAGGGGCAAACGGGGCAATCCCAAAGCTTACTCTTGCTTTTATATAAAAAAAAATTGAAGTAAATTCTCGAACTTTTTTGACAAACTCGGACAAACATCTTTGCTATATCAACCCAAGTAGTGAAAACGAAACGAAATTGAAACCTTTCCGTTCCGTCGTACAATATATTTTGTGAAACGTTTATTATGACATTTTGTTTACGCATATTACTGAGCATCGCATCTATTTACACGGTTACGATCTTACGAGTTGCGTAATATAACAATAGAAGCTCAATGGATAAAGGACAAGCAGATGTAAACTATCATATAAATTGCTATCAATGTGAACTTTCTCGATGGATACTTGAATCAAATGCAAAAGTCGTAGGCAGACAAGTGGAACCAGAAATGCAGCAGAATTTAACAGACAAAGAATTATGTATTTACATTGTGGTGATGCAAGGTGGATTGTGGAATGAATATTTTGATACAATTTCGGGAAGCTGCAGGATGTGGGCAAGGCAGGACCGGTCGTTGGAAGAGACCTTGGTTCAGCAGTGGACTTCTTTCGACTGTTGAAATATGGAAGGATGAGTCAGGGCAAACGGATCACTACGAGAAGAATCCTTAATCGATGTATATGCATGAAAAAACACTTATGTGCATCAGATAAAAGTAGACGACGAAGCGACACTAAGTGAGAGTATTTATCAGTCGTCATGTCACCATCTCTCCTCACATCTTCTCTTTTTCTTTCTCATAATCTTGTGCGATCCTGTCAAATGTAAACATCTCATTGAACCATCGCACTGGTAGTATTCCCAGTACTCTTGTTGCCTTTCTGGTTCTGTGACTCTGTGACTGCTTCAGCTAACTTTCTGGCCGTCATCTCTTCTAGTTTTTATTTCTTTTAACTTAGCGTTTTGGTATTTTGTTCCAGACAAGGCGATGTTAAACGCGGCCGTGGCAGCGCTGGCGTGCCTTTGCTTGGCGCGCAGTTCGCCGGCCGAATCTCACGCGTTGCGCTCCTACGCGCAAACTCCTCACAGTATTAAGGTACAAGTTGTATAATAAGCTCATTATTACATCCCCACCCAGGGGCTCTAGCCTACTCTGAATTAGGACGATCAGCCGGTCGATCACGCTGGCCTAATGCGGGTTGGTACAAAACCAAGATCTGAATCTATTAAGGTAGCTTTGAAAAGAATGTACTAATACCTCGATCATAAAAATAGTCAAGCTGTTTAGTCGCTCAGGAAGATAAAAAGCCAGAATACATTCTAAGAATAATATTACTTGCCCTTGACGCAGAGGTTAATAAGAATCCGACAATAGACAATAAATGTATCCGTAAAACTATTGTTTTCACGACGCTTAAAAATCACTAAAGATAATAACTTTTCAGACATACCTAAACAACGAAAAAGATACGACAAAATGAAACGCCATTTTGTACTAGGTTACCATGAAACACAGAAACAAACACAAATAACATCCAAACACGAAGTAAACAAAAATCAATCACTGCACAGTCAGGAATGAAATCCAGGACCTTTTGCACAGACAGCACATTATATTGCACACTTGACTATACAAGTCGTTGGTGGGACTTAAAATATTAAGACCTTTTCTGACAACACTTCCTACTAGTAACTACAAATGCAGAAGCAGGCCAAACATGTTTATTTGCATTCATTAACATCCGAATGACGAAGACGTATATCATATAATCCATCAATGACAAAGTAGCCCACTACTGATAATAAATTCATTATTCTTTCGACTATCATGGCCAAAGAATTGTCAGCTGGATCGCCAATGTGGGCGTACTATTAGCGTTACAAAACATAATAGACACGTCTATTAGGATGTTAAGGTCTTTTCTAATGTCTTGAATGGAGAATGACTAACCTTTTGTATTTCACAATAGTTTTAAGTTAAAAGTTCTATCTAAACACGAGCTGAAAATGTTAATACACAATAAGTCATAGATATAGCCAAGAGGTCGAAGGACACACTATTTTTAAAACTATTAAAGACACAAATGTTTTCACAGATTTTGTTTAAAACTATATTTACACAATAGAACACCCATAAATTTAAATAAAAATAATAATAAATATGAATTTGGATCTGAAATAAGATAGGTAATTTAATATTTATACCTTTCAGGAGTTGGGAGCAGTCCTTACTAATATAGAAGAGAGACTACGGGTGCTGGACGTCATCAGCGCTGTGCAGGCGAAGCAGTCACGGCGACTGGAAGTCCTACAGGATAAACTTGGTAAGACCTAACTACAAATACATATTGCATTGATCAGGAAAAACATACAGCTCTTCTTGTTTGCCTACCTTGAGTGATTTTACCGGAACAACTCAATAAAAAGAGGCGCCGCAAAAGAAAACAGGGCTTGTAACTTAGTTCTTCGTTAGATCAGTTCATAGAAAAGTAAACAGGAAGATTTCGACGTTGATATGATCAATCAAACCAACCAACCAATAATACCGCCGAAAACATACATTAATTGCGTTTGTACATCAAGTAATAAAAATAAAACAAATCCTTTTTGGCACAGAAATATTACTTCCCATATCAAAATGGAAACACGATGATTGACACGCATCTTTAAGCTTTGAGCTTATTAACCTAGTAAAAAGAACAAACAAACAAACAAATCAACTCCTAATTAGGTGTTAAAACGGTCCATCAAGCAGACACGTCTGTAGTAGTTGATTTTACGAAACGCCTCAGTATAAATAATGCAACAGCCAATATTTCACGTTTAAAAGGCATCAAAGCCCGACCCAACTCAATGTAATGTTGCCAGATGTTCAATGTGATTTTGGATGAATGTTCCAAATCAGATTAAATAATCACTTAGATGAAAACTGTCGATTGCTAAGCTGGATATAAGCTGAACCTAAAATTCTTTATTTTTATTGAAACCCTAAAACCTTTCTGACATAATAAAAGTGCACGATAAAGTGATAGATAGGGGTGCACTACCTCCAGCGGAAGGTAAAGACACGGCTAACTTATATCGGTGATAACAGAAAACAAAAATAAAATTACAAGAATCTGCACGATAACACGGAAATCTGTACATCTGGCAACATTGGCAGAGCGCATACACTGTTTGTAAACCATCCGGGAAACTAGCGCAGACTATTGTGTCATATCCTATTTTAGATTAGTTGGTAACTTTCGCAATGTCGCAGTCACCATCAAACATCGAGCAATTGGCCAGTGCCCATTCGAATCAATTGGCAAGGTCCAACCGGATGGCACTGGCATTCGAAATGACTTAACATATTATTATGACCCTCTGATGGGCAAGTAGGAAAGGGTAATTGATTCTCGATTAATATACGATTAGGGGGAGAGAGCTGATACGATAAACTAGATTTATGACGTTCGTTGTCGCGTAAATTTTGTCGAAACAATCATTAGGCAGGTTCGCTTAACTTAAACATGCATAAAGCTGAGTTAATTTTAGGATGTATGATATGTAGAAAAATTAAGTAAACTTGTTATATGACACATAATCATAGATGTATCAAACGTAGGTTAAGCAGGATGATACACTGATACAAGAGATGATAAAAATTCATGCGGCATGAGAGAAAAATTGTGGCATGAAAGAATGAAGTGTGTGATAGATGATAGTAATAACAATGAACTTTTGATAGTGATGCTGGAACTACCAAGACACGTACTAAAGTATTTCAAAAGAAATCCTATATCATTCACAGAAAATTTTTTTTTCAGACCGAGTGGAGACGACAGTATCGCTGAAGCTGGAAAGGGCGCAGTTAGCCGCAGACAGATTGGAACATAGGTTGCACATGCTTCAAACTAATGTTCAAGTAAGTTATCTGTTTTGAAAGAGTTTCTGATTCACAACACAACTAACATCCAGTGTTACGAAATAGAGGGTTATTGCCTTTCAATGTGTAGATGTGATTATAAGATGAAGTTGAAGAAGTTGAGCTTATATCCGTTATCAGAAATGGCGTTTCCTCGTTAATAGTTTATAAAAATATTTTATTTATTTTGTATGATTAGATACACAGCGTGTTACAGAAACAAACTAAACTACTTTCCCCAAAACATAGATTGAAATAAAAAAGAAATATTGGTCTATTAGATTTTCGGAACCGTTTGATAGAAATAAACTAAGGCTAACAAACTCGCACTTCTGCCTTAGCAAAACTAGAAATTACCTAAAACTACTGAAATGCTTTTATTACAATTCCAGGCCACAATAAAAGAGACCAGCGAAAAGGTGCTACAAAGCCAGCTGAAGGTAACAGAGATCGCGCAGAATCTGACCAATGACATCGACTCGCATCGCCGACTACTAGAAAAGGTAGTATTTAGTCTAGTCACAAAACACACACGCATTCTAATTAATTTCTCATGGTTTGTGATGTCGGTCTTCGACCCTTCGGTCCTTACTATTGCGGCAGGTACAGCCGTAAAAACGGAATTTTGCTATATTTTAAATAAAATCAACGGCCCGTTACAGTCCACGGCTGGACTATGATCCTCCTCCACTTAAGTGTTTGGTTTTGCCATAATCTCCACGCTTGGCAGGCGGGTTGGAGATCGCAGATACAGTAACAGAGAGCGCTGCTGCCCGTTCCCTGTTCAATGTGTAGTCCCTAAGTCGCCTCTTACGACACCCACGGGAAGAGTAGGGGTTGGTGACAAATGTATTCTTCTCTGCCGTCACCACACGGCGGATATTTAGGGAAAACTCATTTATCGCGGGTAAAACAGCGGGCGGAAAGCTAGTTTTTCTATAATTACATGAAAAACTTATTAAACAAGCATAGATAGTGATGTCCTCTCTAGCAGGACCAGCCGACAACGACGCGTTTTCATCCTGTTACAAATGTTCATTAGAAAAAAATATAGTCCAATCTTAGGCCGATTGCACCTTACTCTACCGCAACCGTCAAATCATAAGGTGCGAACGTTCTAACAGGTTGCTTATATTATAATAGGACTGTGAATGAAATGATTGTATTGGTACGTTAATGTGGACGTCCTAACAAGGCTAATTTTGGAATAGCGCCTTCTTATGGGAACGTTTTCATCAATTATGTGCTTGGAAGTAGAAAGAGAGAAGCAAAATAAATGTCCTGATGCGTAGGTATCATTCGGATAAGCTCGATCTGTCTAAGTTTTTTTTATGTCTGGGTTTGCACCCAGTCTCTGACAGAAGTGCCGTCGAACTCTTGCGTCTCAAAAAAAAACTAGAACAAAGTTGACGATGAAGCTAAGTTGTCTCCACTTCTGCCTTCCGAGCGAAGGTCTCGGGTTCGATTCCCTAGTCCGAACAGGCCAGACTGATGTCTATTTCAGGTCAGGTTTTGTGTTCATCTGTGTATCGCCGACAAAGGGAAACTTACTAGGAAGCAATGAGCGTGACGAATCTTAGCATAAATACTGTTAACCTGACTTAACATACTTTGAGTACGATTGCACCTGGAAACAAAGAACATTTTATTGCCAACGACTCACGAGCACCCATCTATATTCCAGGTGAACGGAGCGTACTCAGACACGTGGCGCCGGAGCCTTCTGCTGGAGAACATGATGAGGGACGGACTCTCGGTGGTGAACGCGACGAGGAGGGAGCTGGCTGATGGCCTGAGAGGCCTCGCGCGGAGACAAAGAGACAGCAGAATCAACACCGCAGAGTTAGAAGCCAGTTTCACAAGACATCTTAACGAAAATGCGTATATGATTGATACGAAGGTTCGTTCGTAACAGCTAAATGGTTTTTAACACGCTTTTATTAGCTTCACCTGTATGTTTGAATGTATGTAACTGACTCGATTTTGACCCACTTTAAACGGACAGATTTAATTGAAACTTGTACAAGTCTACAACTTATCAAGAAGTCACCGGACAATACAATAATTTGAAAAAAAAAATACGCTTTCACAGTACATCAGACTAAAAAGTGAAAAATAAAATATCATAATATAGCGTGGGGTGCTAATATGGCACAAAGCCACGCTTTTTTCACAATAATACTAGTATTTTCCGTGCATTATTGTTTTCAGCTAATATTAAGAATTATTTTTAACTATTTAGTTTGATGTGCTTTAAAAGCGTGTTATTAAGTTTTTTTTTATTATTTATAGCATGATAAAACAAAACTATAAACGAAAATAAACTTCAAAAATAGCTTACAGAAGCTAAATAGCTTACATTCTTCCTTTACAGAAGCGTGATGTGGTCGGTCACCAAAGTCAAAGTCGAAGTCAAAATAATTTATTTCCATAGGATGTTATTACATCACTTAGATCCGTCATTACATTTTTTTGGGTGAGTTCACTAACACAATGGCGGAATCTGTGGAGAAGAGCTCACCGAAGAAACTCCACAGTCGTCGCATCTTTTGCGTTTCCTTTTTTAAATAAAAAATTAAAATATTACAAAATTAATGCTAATTAAATTTCGAAAAGGCCTGCCACTCAAGCAATCTATTCCCATGGACATCTGTCCTCTAAGTAATCAGATATCCTATAGTAACCTTTTTTATACAATTTCTGTTTTATAATTATTTTAAACTTGTCTAAAGGCAAGTTTTTAATATCAGTAGGGACCTTATTGTAATAGCGTATACAATCGTCTTTAAAAGAATTACAAATTTTATGTAGTCGGCTGACATAAGCAACCAACTTGTCTTTATTTCTAGTATTAAAATTGTGTATATTACTGTGCTTCTGAAAATTACTCATATTTCGTTTTACATACACAAGATTGTCATAGATATATTGAGACACAAATGTCAGAATATTGATTTCTTTAAACTTATCCCTCAGTGACACCCTAGGCCCTAATCTATAAATTGCACGAACAGCCCGTTTCTGCAAAATAAATATACTATTAACATTCGCAGCGTGACCCCACAATAGAATACCATAGGTCATTAGACTATGAAAGTAACTAAAGTAGACTAGTCTAGCGGTGTCTACGTCGGTAAGAACTCTAATTTTTTTAACTGCGAACGCTGCTGAACTCAGTCTGTTCGACAATTTAGTTATATGAGCATCCCATTGGAGTTTAGCGTCCAAAGTAATGCCTAAAAACCACCTTCACTTACACATAACCTTTGAATTTCTTCAAGAACCTGCACAGGTTTCCTTACGATTTTTCTTTCCTTGATTTTTAGGTGAAGCTTGATTCTTAAGACATTTTTGAAAATAACTTCGAACGTAAAATGTCTGTTTATGTTAAGAAACCAATGGAAAGGCCAAGGTGAGCAAGAGCTAGGGTGCATGATTAAATTGTGAATGAAGCGAAGAAAGTATGTTTGGATTCTTTGGATCATAACAAGTGGAAGGAAGATCTCTGCTTGGCTTGATGCGTACAGCATGATTTTGCAATCCCTAGCAAAATTTTAATATAATGTTCAGACCATCATAATGTAACAACTTTTCCCAAGGAACATGGGTTGAAAACCCCCAAAAAAGAATCGACTTTTCATACAAAATACAACTTTACTAATTTGTATGGGAGGTCGATATTTTTTTGGGGGTTTTCAACCCATGTTCCTTGGGAAAAGTTGTTGCTTATGATGGTCTGAACATTATATTTAAATTTTGCTAGGGATTGCAAAATCATGCGTATGTATACTATGTATATTATATACTCACCGGCACATCTAACCGCCCACCCTTGTATTTCGGGTCAATTTTAAACTACACTTATTGTTATACATTACAATTGATTTATTGATAATTTTACGATAAATTAAACACACTTAAATAAACGTTAAATTAACAACTTTTTAACTAACATCAGCTGTAACTAATAGAATTATAAAGAATCACGAGTGTTCCCTGAAATGAAAGGTGGGCGGTTAGTTGTGCCGGTGATAGTAATCCAGTGGACTCATTGAATTTATGCAAGCATTGCAAACCGTGGGCGCTCTTCCCCTAAACTTCTTAAACTTATTGAATCACCCTCAACATCCTACGTACTACTTGACCCCAAAATTTCAAAGTCAGCGTTTTTACTTGAAGAAGCCAGTCCGTTTCAAAATGAAATGTAAGCCAGTGTGGGCCATACCACTCAACACACAAATAACTGATTATAATAACTTGTATAAAATAATTCCAGTTGCAAAAAGTACTAGAAGAGCAGAAGCGGTTCGTGGACTCCTGCCAGAGAGTGCAACAGGATGACCCTACACACGTGGCTGACGTCCTGGATAGGTTGATCGACTCTCTGATCAACAAGTAAGGATATTTATTAAAAATCAATATCAAAAATATTTTATTCGGATTAAGATTATTATTAGCTGAAGTGGCGTCTGTCGCAGAACCGACAAGCGTTGGAGCAGACGGGTTTTCGAATGGAGACCGCGTCTCGGGAAGCGTAGTGTGGGACGCCCCCCTGCCAGGTGGACTAATGACCTGAGGAAAGTCGCTGGTGGTGGCTGGATGAGGAAAGCGGGCGATCGTGCGCTTTGGCGTGCCCTTGGGGAGGCCTACGTCCAGCAGTGGACTGCAATAGGCTGATTGATTGATGATTATTATCATTTTCAAAGCTAGAAAATACTAAAGACAAGGAAAGTTTGTTCATGGTTGGCACGTTTACCATGTGTACGCTCGCTGTGGAGAAGAACGGCCGGAAGAAACTCCACACTCGCATCTTTTGTAATACTTCTCTCTCTCCAGTGCAATGATTAATCCTCCCATTTGATAGTGAGGTATGTCTTTTTAATAAATAAGTAGGGAAGAGGCCTGTTATCAACATACTGTGCAGTGTGTATAGGTCAATCATCAAAGGAATGCATACAAGAGAAGATTAAATATCAACTAAGAGTCATTCAATAGCCACACAAATACTTATAAAAAAAACTATATTTTTGTTTTCAGGACAGCTTCAACATTCAAAGAGCTGCAAAGCATCCAAACAACAGTTCGAAACCACGACAACAAAATCATGAAACTCTTGACTGCACGGCCGACAACCCAGGTATGAAACTTCGGTGTAACGGAAAAACTTCCTGCAAGAGTAACATGTGCTGTCAGTGTCAGGAGCAATGTCAGATATTTTTAGCGGCTCAGGTTTGGGAAGCCGATCATCTTTACAGTCCATATTATGAGAAATTATGTCCACAAACTTAAGCAATGATTGGTGTCTGTGTCATATCTCATGCGGTTTATTTTGTCACCAAGAGCGAGCAAGCTACCCCAGACACGCAATAAACATCGATTTTTTCTTGTCGCAATATGAAATTAGCCACAGATAACGATAGTTTCTACAATATAAAGTTTTCTATTTGTTTACAGGTTGACGCATCTTGCAGACGTCTGGAAGGCGCCTTTAAAAACATGACGCAGTCGCCATTTAAAGAAAGCGAGCTGCAGCAGCTGACTGAGAAGTTCGTTGCGCTGACCGACAAGGCTGATTCAGCACTGCAGCGGCTGGAAGCCAACATGGCGTCTATGGTGACTACATCACCTGTCCTGGAAGAGGAACGACATCCCACTTCTGACATAGCGGCTGAGGCCGATCAGTTAATGCTTAAGCTTAAAGGGATCAGGTAAGCTTAGATTAGTGGTATAGCATACGTTATTTGAGTATTATTGTAAAATATCTTTCAATTCAACAAATTCCAAATCGCCATCGTGAGATTAAATAACATTAGTATTTCTGATGCATAATAATTGATTGTTTCAGGAATGAATACGACTCGGAGGAAGACCTAGCTTGGGAGGATTACAGATCCCCGAAGTATCACAAAGGGTTCTATGCAGACGAAGACTACAGTCAACTTGACCTGATGCTGAGCGGAGGGGATCAGCTGAACGGGGTGCGAAGAGGCCGGCAGGTTTGTAGCCTCTCGCTTTTGTTTTCAATCCTCATATTCGATGGTCTATATTACCTGTAAATATCAGTTTTGAAGACGTCAATCCGACCTGCTATACCCGCATTGTTTAATCAAAACTTTTTCCTCCGAGAATCAAAATGAGTTTTTAGCGAAACAGACTCTGTGACTGACCGGTAGAACAGTTTCGAATTCAAACCCTAGTGGAGTCACCGTGGTCAAACACATCTGTGTGATACTAGTTTCAATAATAAGACATTGCAGGCTGAATCACCGATTGAGCCGTGTCAGAAGCTTTCGTGGGTGACTCCTTAAGTCTGGCACCAGTGTGAGGTCGGTTGTCGACCTTACTCAAATAGAAGCCAAGATTTTCAGAGGCGTATGCTTATTATGATGGCGCCATATTATACAGAACCTTGCTTTTTTCAGGTTTCGCATGACTTGCACACCCCGCCCCGCCTCCCCGCGACCGCTCGCCCTCCGCACCGGAGGCATCTTCACAAACACCCATACGATCGCGGCCCTACACACAAACCTTCTAACTAGCTGCCATATAATGTAATATAATGTGCTAATAAGATTATTGTATGATACAATTCCTGTTTTATTTCGAATCATCCTAAATGCCTGTTGGAAAACACAGGTGGAATATTGTTTAATGTTTTATTTAGTAGTATTTAGGGCATAATATATATTATATTCTTTATTGCAACAGTACACTATACGTTATGTATGTATGTATTAATTAAGTATGTAAAATTCTAGTTCACGTTCTTGCCATCCCACTTTAATTAAGTGTCTCTCACAACACTGGAAGAGATCTCTCTTTAGAGATAAGCTCGCCTTTGCCACAGCTATTAATACAGCTATTAATAATATCATTTCTGTATAGTGTACTGTTGCAATAAAGAATATACATATTATGCCCTAAATACTACTAAATAAAAATTAAACAATAATCCACCTGTATTTTACCAATTAGGAGTTACAGGATTGTAGAGGATATTATATAGGACAGAAAGAATGCGGCGAAAGCGAATTGGAAGCCATTTCAGTTGAGTGCGAAATTCAGAGACATGGACGTATTTGCGAAGTCCGAAGATAATAAATAATATAATAAGTAATATAATATTATGATTATGGTTACATAATGAAAGTAAATATTCTTAGCCTAAAAAATAAGCTTACCTGAGGAAATATTCATTCAATTACTTACACCCTGAAGAAACTTCAACTTGCTTTCACCATCACTTATTGAAGTTTATAGTTTAAGTTTGTATATATTTATCTATTTATGTAATGTATATCAGCTGTCTGGAACCTATAGTACAAGCTCTGCTTAGTTTGGGATCAGATGGCCATGTGTGAAGGTGTCCCCACATATTTATTATTATGTATATTTTAAAACATTTTTCTTATTATTATTATTATTATAGGATAGTAAGAGCACAATAAATAACTTATACAAAAATAAAGGCACTTACTTATAACTATAACGATACATCCCTCAAAACCTTCTACACTGCTGAGCGGATATAAGTTATTTGATAGGTGAATTTTTATTTTTACTTTTACCTGCAGTAATTGAATTTCCTTGTACATAATAAAAAACTGCTCACCTATTTTACAACAGGAAAAACTACCAGTACTATTACTTGAGCCATCCAATCTCAAGTAATCACAGCATACCATTGATCTAGTCACTGGCGCGTCTAGCTCTGACATTCCAACAGAGTGACGGTCTGATATCCTGTAAATAAGACTTACCTCAAGCTTGGCGCTGTTCTGGAATATGGTAAGCGCCTTGTGCGTGAGCTGGGCGAAGCATGACCCGAGCGTGGCAATCTTCTGACGCGCGCCAAACACCACTTCTGGCTCCTCCGTTTCCAATTCCGCTAGATAATCATTATTATGATTAATAAGGATTATAAACAAATAAATAGTTTGCAATATTTACTAAATGTATAACTTACATTCAGTTAAGTTTGCAAAGTAGGTTGTGAGATGTAAATGATCTACCTAGCATAAAAAAGGCTATTTTTATTTTATTATAAATATCTTTATCTTTATATTTAGTCCGAAAAGATACTACATATACATAAAATCACGCTCATATCCCAAGAGGAGTCAGCAGAGCTTTAGTTGGCTATCACAGAGCTCAAACTAAAACCACATTTGGCAATATTTTTATTTGTAGATATTATGTAAGTTATTTCTAAACATAGTTACAACATCTTTCTTTCTTTCTTTCTTTCTACATTTCTTATCTGGCACTAAACCTAAAAGTTACTGCAACCTGAAAGATCTATTGAAGTATAGTCTATGTACTAAATAGCCTCCTCCAAACATGGAGTTGGGAGACCAGGCTTCTTGGACGGTCAATATAGTATCCGGTGCCACTAACAGTCCCATTTCAGAATCAAGACAAAGGTCTCAAATTCACAGAATGCATCAAACAGCCAAAATGGCTCAGCTTGGACTTTTACTAAAATTGGAGACGTAGCCCTAAAAGCTTATTAGAACAAGGTAAGCCAAGATTTTTTAATGAAACATATTTACAGTAGGTAGCAAGCACCTGTATGTCTGTCTATTCTATCCATATGAATTATTATTATAAAGGAAGTATTTCTATCTGTGTCTGTTACATTTTCACAGCTATTCTAGTAAAACAAATTTGAATAAAATTACAAAGATAGTTTAGCACTCTAGGGTTCATATTCACTTAGGCTACTTTTTTACAACAAGAAAAATCTTATTCTCACGATCAAACAACAAATAACTCGGGCGTTATCTTCGGACAACAAGCTAGTAAATTACCCGATTTTCTAACAAGAATATCATAGGATATTATAAACATTTGGTTGGTACATTCTGTTATATAAAACCTTCCCAATGGCTTTGGATAATTCATAAAGGAAGTGTTCTCAAGTGCTAGGGTGTTTTCAAAGAACAAAGTGTCAATGAAGGTGAAATGAATACAGCAAGATCCATTGTTGTTTAGCCAAAAACAATAAAAAATCTTAAATAATCAATGTTGAAATTGTATAATAATCGCGTACTTACGGGGAATAATTTACTAAGTATGATTGAGTTTAGGCCTCGGTAAAGGTTGTTAGAGCGATTTTTCAGACACTTACGAAGAATATATCACACTAAATACTGAAAAACAATATTTAACGTGGAGCTGCGAAAGAGTGCGTTTCATTATCAAAATAAGCTTTCCTTCCAATAAAATATAACCGACTAGAATAAGTATAGAAAATACTAAATTTACTTACTCAAAGATGTATCCAATTCGACACATGCTTTGTCGAATTCTTTTTCTAAAATATCCAACCACCGAAAACCAACTCCGGTAGTCGCCATTTTCACAACAAATGGGCTGTCAAACTGACAGGCGACTATCGCAGTATTTGCGCTTTCCTTGTATAATACGGAGTCACACCATATTGTGAGAAAGAAGTAACGCTACATATACAATCTATCTTTTATTTTTACATCGTTGAAGGAACATTAAAAATGTTACAGCGCTCTCTATGGCGACAAACTTACATAAACGAATTTTCTTAGTTTATTAGTAAATATTCGTGGGGTCAGATGGCGCCTTAAAGCTTTGAGTACATTACTGAGTGCACTTCGGGTGCACCAGCGCCCGACTGACTAGGAGTAGAAGTGGTTGCCATGGCCGAAATCAGTCGGATAGATCATCATCATCATCATCATCATCATCACATTACTGAGTTTAAAGTATTCCCTTTGTTTTGTTGAATTTACAGCAATGGAGTACGAAGTAGAATGAACCGTTTTCCAGCCTACGTTCCACAAAAAAATGATAGATGGCGCTGAATACGGACTCAAAAATATTTACCTTGTACGTTACGTTTATAAAAAAAATATATTTGATTTTGGTTGTAAAGTATGAATAAATGAAGAATGTAGTGTTGCTCAATAATCGATTATGTATCGATTATAAGCGATACTTAAGCCTCGGTCAGACGGAGCGAATACTCGCTGCGAAAACTTAGGAATATGTATTCTTTTAAATCTCTTGAGTCACGTCGAGTTTTGCTTGATGCGACGCTGTTTCATAAAGTGTGTAACAATGCACTTGACTGTACAAGCTTGACGAGTTATCTTGCTTATCGTGCGCCTTTGCGTTTTCAACGTACTTGCAACCCTCATAAACTGTTTGTTACAACTCCCTCTAGAACACATGCTGGATTACGCTCTCCTATGCACCGTTTAATTTCTACGTATAACGACAAGTTTATGCATATTGATATATTTTCTACATCCTGTAACAGATTTAGGAGTTTAGTCATTAAAGAGCTTCAGTAGTAAATTGAATTTGTATTAATTAATTAATTAATTTGTTTATTATGAGTTCAACTCTGTTTCTGAACTACTTCTTTTTTTAACCTGTGGATAGTGTTGTTGGCGGTGTATAGATGTAATACTCCATATTTACATTACTTTTATAAGAAATACTTTGTACACTGTTGTTTACTGTTCCAAATAAAATAAATAAAATAAAATGCGCACTCGTGGCAAGCAAAATCGAATATATTCAATCCAAATCGCGACGAATTATTTTTATTATTAATTATCTAATTTTTTGAGTTTAGTATTCGCTCCGTCTGACCGAGGTTTAATTGACCAATAATCGTACAATATATTCGATACTATCACTTAAATCGATTATGGACATTCGGCAATACTTCTATTATAATCAATTGATACAATCGAAAATATCGATATCAATAGTATAAACAATATAATCGATTATAAATGACCAATCGTACAATATAATCGAAATTATCGATACAATCAATAGCAGATTTATAGTTTCGATTATTTTCAAGGCCATAATCGATTGATCGATTACTGAAAACACTAGTAGTGAAAGAAGTTTTTTTTTATGGAAAGAAAAGCTACTCCCCGTACAGCCAAGCTATAACTTTATTTTGAGTTCGTATTCAGCGCTATCTATGATTTTTTTGTGGAACGTAGGCTGGAAAACGGCTCTGGACATTGACATTGCCAACATTGCTCTTATGCTCTTCTTTCCCCACTTTTTTTATAATCTGTGGTCTAGTACATGCTGGGATATCTTTCCCTGCGTTCCGAATCGCGCTGAAATCGATTAAAGCACCCGTAATCGCGTTATGAATTACTGTCAGCTGTCAAAACTCATACGTTTTTTTGCTTTTCTGATCGCTGACAACGCTGAAAGTCTGAATCGGAATACGCTCTTAGACCGATGATGTAGGAACGCTTCTTATTAACGGCATCTATACCCCCTTAACGGAATCATTTATGAATCATTTCGACATTTTGATTGATGTTGCCCATCTATAACACCTTCCTTACTTTTTAGTATTTCTTTGCTTTAACAATAAATACAAAAATGGAGATGAAATAACACATATATTTGTTTTCTATTCAGTCAATAAATAATATATTTAAGTAAGCAAAATTTTATTAAAATTGCTAGTTCAGCTTTGATTTACGTAATATAGCACTGACAATGTAAAACATAGTAAGAAACGAACCGCTTAAAATCTCAACACTTATCAAATGACATATTTCAAAGTTTGAACGATAGTTGAAGTTTTTGTCACCATCACCAACTTCAACTCCTTTTCAGCAAACTGATTTTTTTATTTGAACGCCATTTATTAAAAAAATTGACATGAATTGAAATTTAAATAAATATCAATTTATTGTAGTGCTGCAATGTCCTACAAGTATTGCTGCATTCCTGGTTGCACTTCAGATGGAAAAGGTATCGTAAAACCAACATACATTTGAAATGCTCCAAAGGTGCATTTAAAATGAAAAAGAATCATCGGTAGTAATAATTTATATTTGACTTTGTGCAGCAGCTTTATCATCCCCAACTCAATGGGTAGTCAACAGCGGGGCTGATTTTGAAGGCAAAGATAATTCATTTATATTTGGTAGCTGTTTCTGTGGAAGTGTTAAAAATGAAACCCTTGAGAAAATATTGAAACAGTAAGCACAACAATAAATTCCAAATTGGGAAACTTTTGCAGAAACGGCCGGCTTTTACGCTAATATTATATAGGTACCTTATACCTATAAACAAACGTACATATCTACAAACGTGCATATATATATATTTTAGTTTTGTTAGGCGCGTATAGATGGCAGCACTTGTAGTTGATGACAGACTTTGACGGAGATGCCAGTCTATTCCAATGTGTTAATTTTTTTTTGTCTATGGTTTAGTAATTTGTAAACAGCCGGCGTGCGAAGCTATGTTTTTTGCTATTTATAACTGTTTTCCACGAATTCGTTCACTTATTTCAACCAAAAATGATCAAAATCGCAGCTTTGAACAAAGAATCCGAGGAAGAAAGTGGATCCGACGAGGAAGTGACCAAAGAAGCACTGGAACAGATTGCTTTGCAACAATACTCTAAGGCACTCGAACTCCAAAGAAAAGGAAATCTCGCCGACGCTACGCAACTTCTCAAAGACTTGCTAGACACTGAACTGCTTGATGGGGTCAAGAAGCCTGCGCCTGGTGAAAAAGTATCTGGTCCTCTATTGAATTTGAAGTACTTATGCTATAAAAATTTAGCGTCCATGCTCAGCGCTGGTGACAATGTCGAAGCGCCCATTGAAGCTTATCTTGCGGCTGCTGAGCTCGACGACACTGATGTTACTCTCTGGCACCGCTTAGGGCTATTGTGTATGAAAGCCAAACGATATGAAATGGCCCTTCATTCTTTTCAACGTGGTGTAGACTGTAACCCCAAACACTGGCCATGCCTAGACAAAATAGTCACCCTTTTACTTGGCTTAGACTTTAAAGAAGCATGTATCGCTACCATTTATGATACTTTGATATTAGATCCCGGTTATATGAGAGGTTTAGTTTACCGACAATATATTTATATTAATTATCCACATGTTCTTGAATTTTTGGAATATATAAATCCAAGATACAAGTGGAATAAAAAAGATGATGATCCCATAGATGAAGAGGTAGCTGATAAATTATTGAGTGAAGCGAAGCAAATTGAAAAAGTATTTATAGAACAGCAAAAAGCAGAAGACGTGAAACATATCATACCTGATTTAAAATTAGTAAAACCAATAGCAAGATTTACTTGGGAGTCTGTTGGCGAAGCCTTAACGCACATGCATAATTACATCTCTGAAAATTGTTACAGTCATGCATGTAGAATAGAGATGATAGTTGAAATAGGGGAAAAAGATCAAACAATGGATGTTATTGAAGAAGTTAAAGAAGCTGAACCAGAAAACACTAAATCAGAAGATACTTCTGCAATGGAAATAGATAGAAATACAGAAATTGTGTCAGAAAGTGAAAATAATGATGTATTGGATAAAGATAAAGCTGTAACAGACACTGAAAAGGTTGAAAGTGATCTTGAAGGGGCATTCAATGAATCTGGAGCTCTTAATGTGTCTGGTGCTCCTAATGAGTCTGGAGCACCTAATGAATCTGGTGCACCCAATGAGTCTGGGGCCCCTAATGAATCTGTCACTGATACCATCTCAGAACCCAAGAAGAAGCAACAAGTCCGGCGTCGTGGTAGTGCTTTAAGCTTCTTACAGCAATGGGAATGGTGCAAGAATCGAAGATCTGGTCGTAAAAAGCCTGTAAACAGACAAGACCATCTGAATGATAACATTTATGATACTTTACGCAAATTAGTACCAATTTATCTTAGTCCTGAAGCAATCCAGAAAGACGAAGATGAAAAACAAGCAGAAGATAACACTACTGAAGTTGAAAAGAATGAAACACTACTTGGTACGGAAAATAAAGATGATGAAAACTACTTTGGTTCAGAAGAAGAACAAAATGATGTTCAAATTTTTATAAATAAGTATACTGAAAATAAACATGACATCATTGATTTATTGCAGGAATTTCTTCACATTTTAGCCAAAAAGTGGAGAATTAAATGGTCAGAAAAGCTCCAAAGTATTTTTATTGCAGCAAACAAATGTTATAACAGTCACATAGATACTCCAGCCTGCACAGATGATGAAAATTTTAGTGATGTTTTACATTATGTTGCAGTTAATTTACTTGCTCAAGAATTTTCAATTAATCAGAAAATAAACTCTGAAATAGAAGAAAAATATAGATTTGATTCGAGTGTGGTCGAATGTATAGGAATTATTCTTAGTTTAAAACCACATTTCTTTACACAGATGGACGTAACTTACTTTGTCAACCATCTTGAACTAGTTTTAAGACAATTGTGGGTTAAACTTCATATTTATATTTTAAACAGGTGTGAAGAATCAGCTCTAGAATGTCTGTATCAATTAACATGCGAATTGGAAGCAATGGGTGAGTATCAATCAACATACATACTATCAGTTGTAAATTTTTCGTTCAAACCTATGATAAATGCTCATGAAATTTCTGAATATATACAATTTCTAGAAAGAAACAAAAAGTTGTCTACTGTCTTAGAGCTCTATGAAAAAGGTGAATACAATGAAGTCCTGTCAATTGTTATAGATTCATTTGAACATTGTAAAGATATGGCTAGGGAGCAAGAAGATGAAATGTCCCTAGATTTTGCAGTACAACTTTCGATTATTCTGGATGCTTATTGGGCTTTAGACGATGTAACCAACTGTATATCTTGGGCTTTTATCTGCTTGCATGAGGCTTTAAAACACTATTTTAGATTTACATCTGGCTCTTCAGATTACAAAAGATGGACGCTGACGGTTGTAAAAGTTTTAAACTGCATAGAACATCTAATAACAACAAAAGATTTATCAATTTTAAGCGCTTTAACGCGGAAAGACCTTAGTAGAGGCTTGGAAGATATTATTAGAATTATAGGTCACCAAGTAGAGACAAATTCAGCAGAAATGCCTTTTTGTTCTGTGATTCCTTGGATCGTAATGCATTTTATTTTGCAAAGAGAAGAGGATCTTGGAAGAGGTAGGGCTTCCGATGACAAAGAATCAATGAACCTTGATGATGTGCCCAATCCGTTAATGGTTTTATTTATTGCACACGAACAACTAGGGAATAGAGGTTGGTGTTGCGCAAACGACGGCAAACTTCTTTACTTTATACTAGATACAGTAGTTCCGCGACTTCGCTCCCCATCACTGTCCAAATCATTGGAACAAGTATGCCAGCACATGGAACAAATTGTTTACTGCTTATATGGGCATCCTAACAGAAAGCATAAGCTAAAATATTTAACAGATCACAATGTAGCCGCTCACCCCTTGGATTGGGAGAGAGCTCAACAAGTGTACGAAATATTCAGACCACCTTCGTTACCACCACTGGAAGGAAAAATATCTGGCATAACAGCGGATATTGAACAACTATTCCACCGCATTCTTGCTTTGCTGCCATCAGAATGTGACCCACGAAAATATGTCACTGAAGTTGACAAATACATAAAAGGTACGATTCATATTCTGCCCTCAGTTCCTCCTCTTCTGCCTTATAAAATGAAAGACATCTATTTTCTTTTGGGAGATTATTACTTCAAAAAAGAAGAAGGGCAAATGGCGTGCAAGTACAATGTATTAGATGTTATCGTAAATAACGATAGACTTGAATCGTGGGCAGAGTTATCTTTGGCTAAAGCCGTGAATTTAGAAAGGATATTAAATTCTTGCAAAAATCTGAATAACGAAAAGGATGTTTTAAATCCCGCTATGGCCATAATACGATGTTTCAAGCGAGCTCTGGAGCTCGATCCTACGCATTGCAACATATGGATTGAATATGGCGTGTTTGTCTACTGTATTCATTCATTTTGCTCGAGAATGTTAAAACAGGCAAGCGAATCTTTAAGTATGGAAGAATTTGAAGCTCTTGAAAAACAAAAAGAACACATGCTAGATTCTACACATAAATGTTTCACAACAGTTCTAAATGACCTAAACAGCAGCTCCGATACCGACAAATCAGAGGATTCTTGGCTTCACTATTACATGCTAGGGAAAGTCGCCGAAAAACGTAATAAGCCTCCTGCGGAATATCTCACTCACTACATGCATGGCGTCAAAAGTCTTGAAGAGATAAACGCTTCATATCCTTCGAAAATTAATTACAATTCACCAACAAATTTATGCATAGAGGTGCTGGAATTACATTATAGAATTCATGCTTCCATTCTCAAATACATTGAACAACACGAGAACAAACCGATACCTAGTTCAGTAGGAAAGACATTTTCAACTTGCATTGAGGAGTGGCTAAAAGGACCTTTCTCGAAGAAACCAAAAAAAGATGGAACGTTAGAATCTGAAAATGAAGCGAAAACGATCAGTGAGCCTGTTCAAGCGGCAAATATTCTTAAAAGATCTATCAGTGATGTAGGTGAGGGCGAGACTCAAGAATCAAAACGACAGAAAACAGAATCTGCTGCCGCAAAAATTAGAAGATCGGCATCTTATGATACAGAAAGATTAAACAAAGATCAATCGGAACAAAAAGAATGTCAATCTGAACCTGCAGAAACAGAACAATCAGAGAAAGTCGCAACAGGTATGACAAATAAAACAGAAATAAGAGCAATTCCTGAAGACGAAGCCAAAGTCGTTACTGAAGAAAAGCTTGGTGTCGAAAAAGAAGTCACTGACAATCTTAATCAAAAAACTAAACATTCTGAAGAAGACAAGAAGTCTGAGAGTTCTAGCAGTAGTTCATCTTCATCATCGTCATCAGGTTCTAGCTCGAGTGATTCTTCTTCAGATAGTAGTAGCGAATCCAGCAAAGACAGCGAAGCCTCTACAGCTGTTACAACCGAAACATCTTTAACTGACGACGAAATAATGAAAATAGTTTCAGCGTGTTTGGACGCTTTAGAAGACTGCGCTAGTAGATTTCCTCCTCATTATAAAGCTATCTATCGGTTGGCGCATTATCACTTTTATTATAAAAAAGGGAAAGATATTGAAAGATGTAGAGATCTCATGTTATCATCATTCACATCTAGAGCAGGTCCAAAATTAGGTGGCATGTTCAGTGAGAGAAAAGTCACTAATTTCTTTAACAACATTTGGAAGATTCCTTTGAGTGAAATTGATAGAGCTGGCAGCTTTGCATTTCATATGAATCGATCTGTCTTACTCACCATGGAGATACTGAAAGAGATTGATGATCATAAGACTCTGTTGGACTTAAGCTTACATTTACAGAGAATACCTGAGCCAGATAAGAAGTATTTACGAGATTCGGATAGAGAAGAGTTAGCTCAACAAGCGTTCTCCCTTTGTGTGCAGTCATTGAAAGGACAGTTAATGAAATTTAGTCAGCAAGCAGACTTAAAGAGTAATGAAATAGAAAGACAGGCTCTTAAAAGCTTGATGCTGGATATCTACAGAGCCTATCAAAGAGTTCAAAAGCAAGCAAACTCTAAACAGTTTACGAACTTGCTCATTGATGCCTATAAACTTGTGTGCACAGCACCTTTAACAGATAACATGAATTTAGTGGACTTAAGCATGAAGTACTGTCAATCACTAATCCAAACACTCAAGCAGCAAGCGACACAGGCTAGTCTTGACAAAAGTCAAATCGCGCAAAAGAAACAATCAGCCAAATCGGTTGCTCCGCCAAGTGAATTTGTTAAAGCTTCAACTTCGACTGTAAACCAGCCAAAAGCTGATAATAAAGCTCCATCGGTTTCAGCATCCAGTTCGACTTCAGGATTACCTAAAATGTCTGCACAGGATATGGCAGCAGCTTTCCAGAACTTCATGCCGGTGCTGAATGACCCTGTATTGTCACATCAAACAGCCGCAGCCCTTTCCTATTTGAGTAACATTAGTGCTTTGGCAGGCTACTCTGGGCTTCAAAGCCCATTACAATCATCATTGCAGAGCTCACTTCAAAATTCATTTCAAGCCGAGTTCTACCGACAGTTTCTTTCTCAAAGTTTGGTATCATCATATAATTTACCCCCTGCAAAACCTAAACAGAAGCGTGGTCCAAAGCCTGGGGTTCCAAGATCCATGTCAGCTTCGCAGCAGAAACCTTCAAAACCATACACCACAATTACCAAAAGCACATCTATACCCATCGCTGGATCACAAAACAAAGTTACACCTCTTTCTATACCCATTGCTGGATCACAGAAATCGACGTCGACACCATTAGTACCGAACGTATTATCCGGTCTTTCAAAATCCGTATCAATAACATCGACGTCAGGAATCGGTATCACTGGTTTTCCGAAATCAACTTCACTATCATCTACAATAACCAGTCTTCCAAAATCTACATCTGTGTCTTCAGCAACTAACATTGCAGGTATTTCAAAGTCAACATCGATTTTGTCTACGCCAGGGGTTTCGAAATCAACATCAGTATCTTCAACTTCTAGCATGACTGGCCTTCCAAAATCAACAATATCTGCAACATCCAATCTTCCCAAATCTACAAGTGTACCATCTGTATGTACAATGACCAATTTTGGAAAGGCAACTTCCATGTCTTCAGTCTCTAGATTGACCGAACATCCAAAATCGACGTCGGCACCCTTCACGCCAAGTATGGGCACAGTCCTCCCATCATTGCCTGCTTCAATGACTGCAAACTTGACTTCTTTTGGCGTTTCATCCCACGCCCTATCCAGTGGTCACAATATGCCAAGTCAAGCTCATATGTCTAGTTCGTCAACATTAAGCACCACCTTACATAGTAAACCTCCCATGCCACATTTACCAGGTACCACTGGAAAGACTCTGCAGGAGAAATTGGCTGAACGGCAAAAGAATATGCCTCCTTCTTTATCAAAGCTGCCTTCGTCTTTGACTATTACAAAGACCTCTGTGCAGAAACCTGTGGTTAAGCCCCCTCAAGCCAAAAAGCCTGAAGCCAAAAAGGCTGAGAGCGTTTCACGGCCAAAACCAATAGCATCTGATGAAGTTATCGTGCTTGACGATGATTGATTAATTTGTTTGTGGATTGATACTCATTATTTATTTGTAACTTTAAACAAAATTCTTGAATACATGAAATAAATTAATCCTATGAAATTATCAATTAAGTATGTACTTGTTTATAAATAAATAAATGTATTGTGTATGAATTCAGAAGTTTTTCTATTTTAAATATTTCAATATCAACTGCTGCTGTCTTTTCCGCTTTGTTATCTGGGATGTAATTAAGTAGAAAACATTTTAGTAAGTAATTCAATAAAACAGAGGGATTGTCTGCCAGCAATTTATTTTAACTTGTCAAAGTTATTTACAAAAAATAGTACAAGTAAAATATAAAATAGCACTTTTCCATATTCAGACAACAGCTTCACTTAAAAGTAAATCAATTTGCTATGACGGTTACAATTAATAATAAAGCGTAATTTTATTCATACACCTAATTAACTTAAAATATATATTTATAGATTTCGGCTATCCATTGTTTTTAGGAGAGTTAGCAGACACGAGCTAAAATGGCGGGATAGTTAGGGTTAGGAACTGCGCGTGGTTGTCTTTTCATATACTTAAATGTACAGTCGGAATCTAGGCGAACTATCTATCAAACCAGTCTAATAATAAGAATCGCTGTAAAAGAATAGAGATGGCATGGCGCCGCCCGGTGACTCAAATTATAATGGAAAAGTAACGGATGCTGACGTTGACTGTATTTGCGTAAGTTTTACTCCGATTGCATTGTTTGCTATATATACTACAACGTGTTAGCTAAATAACGCTGAACTTCTCCGGTGGTGGCTCAGCTCATGAAACTGAACAACTTTCGCAAGTATTCAACAAAATCTCAACAAAAAAAAAACTCTTCATACAAACTAATCAGCTGATCAAGTCAATTTGTATGAAAGTTCAAAAATGTTTTTTGCTAATTTAAAAAATATATATTTACAACCGAATTGAGAAACTCCTCTTGAAGTCGGTTAAAAAGTTGCGGATCAAAAGTTGTTCAGTATCATGGGTTGACCTACCGCTCGAGAGGTTTGCGTTACCTATTTAGCTAACTCGTTGTATACTAACTACCGTACTGTGCTAGATTAGTACCACGCGCAGAAGTTAACTTGGCTGGCACCTATGAAGCGCCATAGTGACGAGGTGCCAAGTTTGTTCTGCGGTTGTATTACATCATTCGGTCATAGCTGTGCATTGAGGTATTCTGAACGTATTATCGAGGTAAAGCTAGATCAATTACAGACCTACCTACTAAAGTACAGTAAAACGGCACTAGCCAGAAGGGCTCTAAGAAGAACGATAGTATATTTAAGGAAACTGAATTTATTATATCTTCATTTATGATTTTCTATTAAAACAACGTGTTGAGTCAAGCACGTCAGAATCGAGACTCTCAAACAAAAAAGTAACAATTCGTTATTCAAAATATTAAAAACGTTAAGAACAAAATATGGAATCTAACCAACAGCCAGTAACACCAAAGGAGGCCGCTCCTTACAGTACAATGTGAACTGGCCAATATTAGAAATTACATAGGAAAAGGACTGTCGCGATTAGATACAATTTGATACGACTACTAGCGCCGCCCTTCATTTCTTTCACAGATAAGTTTGTAGGTCTGTACTCCAAACGAGGCATGTGCGAGCAGACAGATGTTCTTATATGAGTCAGCGAAGTAGATATGTTTATCTAATAATTGTCGCTTTTCGTATAAGAACCACCACCAGTTTCTTACACCTGTTTGACATAAATCAAAAACATTTTGTTCCCAAACATACCTATCGCATCGTAACTAATCGTAAGAATGCCGTCCTGACAGCTGACATACACGTACAATTTTGCTTCTGTCTCTTTTGCACCCATTCGGTTTTCATATTTCCTGCCTGCTGTCAGGACGGCATTCTTACGATGCGATTACTATAGTTCCTTAGACAATGTTCTTGATTTTCACAAGATATCAAAATTATACGTGCATAAACAGACAAACAAGTAAAAGCTGGACCTAAAATAGACATAATATAAGTAACCAATAATCCCAACTAGTTAACACAGAATGTTCATAGCCTATAATTGCATAGGTACCATTGTTAGTGATCGAAGTACCTAGGTACATTTGTATTTTACGCCAATTTCAAATCGTGTAATAGATAAAATAATAAAAACAACAGCTATAGACTGTGCTAGCTGGAAGTGACATATACGTAAAACACTCTACAAACTTCTTTAAACTATAATAATTAATACACCACTGGTTTACAAATCGACACAATTACAGACATCTTGGTACAAAATGCTATTATGCACAAGCTTATTTATTTATTTACCTACCTACTTCATAGTAGTTCAGATGCAAACCATACACACGTAGGGTACTTATTATCCTTGCGTTCCGAAACGCGCTGAAATCGATTAAAACACCCGTAATTGCGTTCCGAATTACTGTCAGCTGTCAAAACTCATACGTTTTTTTGCTTTTCTGATCGCTGACAGCGCTGAAAATCTGAATCGGAATACGCCCTATATACACACAAATTCACTAGATAAAATTATACCACGTAGATTGCAAATATACCTTACTTAGATAAGCAGTTTTAAAAAGTGCCGAATCATTTCCAACATTACAGTTGAATTGCAAACAGTAATGGAAGATGGAGCAGAAAGTTTACCTACATATAAGCAGCCTTATTGCTTCATAACAATTTATTACAGGCAACCTTGAGGATATTCAAAGCTTAAATATTTATCGGCAGTTCTTGTGTCCCCATTATTTAAAAAAAAAACCTTAAGCCCAAGTCAGTCGTGCCGGAGCGCGCCGTCCCGCTTGTCCCGGCCCCGGACCGCGCCGCTTCCGCTCTGTGTGACTTGGGCTTTAAACTGCTAAATTACACTGGCTTTAGAAACTTACTACATAACTCAATATTTTTATAAAGAATAAAGAAAAGATATATCCTAGCAGACGGCATTGCAAATTTTATATAAAAGTAATGTCAACAGCAGTTAATCTGAATCTTATCTTAATGTGACCTTTAGTAATTTTTATTCTAACTGAATGCAAACATTTGTTCTGATAAACAAGCATCAATACAAGACACCTCCATTTCTCAAAACAGTGCTAAATGCATATTTTTTTCTATAAATATCTATATTTTAATTTCAAAATATATACATTTTTATACAGTTTTTGTACAATGCTTTAAATAGGCCAAATGTATCAATCAAAATAAAAAATATTTTATTCGAATTAAGATTTTTACAAATCGTTTTTCGACGTCAAAGCTATCATGGATGGCACTATATTATCTTGGTGCCGTGTTATATATTTTGTACATACAAGTACAATTCGATGTACATTGCGTAACCAATATGATACCGAGTAAGGTCTAAATTTTACTAATAATACATTTTTGTATCGTTGGGTATGTCATGCGATCAAGACTTGCTTTTGATTGTACCTACTGTACCAAAATGTACTTGTGTGAACAAATTATAATTTTTAGAAACACACCAATTAAGAATAACAAAATCCGGTGTCACTGGTAATAGCTACTTATTACATTTTTTTTAATAAATAAGTTCTTTGTTTTGTGCATAGTACGCTAGGACAGACCTCCATTGTTAAAAATCTAAATAATTATTCAAAATTGTATAATAACAGCCGGGTGGTGACGGCAGAGTAGAATACATTTGTCACTAACCCCTACTCTTCCCATGGGTGTCGTAAGAGGCGACTTAGGGACTACACATTGAACAGGGAACGGGCAGCAGCGCTCTCTGATACAGTAACCTTTTAATCTGCGATCTCCAACCCGCCTGCCAAGCGTGGAGATTATGGCAAAACCAAACACTTAAGTGGAGGAGGCTCATAGTCCAGCAGTGGACTGTAACGGGCCGTTGAATCCGTTGATGTTGATGTATAATAACAAAATAGCGTAGACGTATATTAATCATACAATATAGTAATTAATATTAAATTAAGTAAGTAGATATTTTAAATAATGAAGAACAAGAAAAGAAATGGCTGGATGAGATAATGAGAGTATTTATCTTACATTTGAAATAACAACTTTTAAATTTCATATTTACATAGAGTGAATTGTGTTTTTTTAGCAATAAATATCCTTATTGCAAGGCAATAGAAACCATTGCTTTACTGTGGCTATAACAAAAATAAAAGTTGATGAAATTTTAGATTTTCTTACTTATTTTGAATGTACAGAATCGAACCTAAACCAATTTTAAAATCGTGGATACCTTTACCTATTACACCAGCAAGTGCGTTTCATTTAAGAATTAAGAAGTCAAAGAAATTCATAACGTCATTCATAAACTTATTTGCGTTTTCTAGATTGTTCAAAATAACGTGTATTGAATGGAGTTGACTACCCCCATTTTATATTTCTGGCTTTCATAAAGTATTCATCCATGTACCTATTTACATTATACTTATTCGTAAGGCGGCAGTGGATCGTGCATAAGATTAGCTAGCTGCATACTTAAGTGACAATTTCTATGCAATATTAATATACACATCTCATAAAAAAAATCGAAACACCTTGCAAGTTTATGTATTGTAAGGAATAACAGAAAAATGTGTAAATGTGAAGCTATTTAACTAACACGTTGTTTAAAGCACATTGATGAGTTCACTCAAAGGCCTTTAGAATAAATCAAATTATAAAGAGATCACATTTGCCAACAAGGAATCGGTCTATACTATGCATTTTTAAAACCGGCGCATGGCGACTATGCGCTTAGAGGAGATCCTACTCATACAGGGTGTTAGGAACAACGTTGGCCAAATTATTAGGATGTGTTCCATTCATTAAACTGAACAACTTTTCCTATAGAATATAGTAGGTTAAAAGTCTCTGAGCCTATGTTCCTTGAGATTAATTTTTGGTATAATTTGGTTTCATAAATACACCCTAACAAATTGACCAACGTTCTGCCGTAAGTCCTGTACGAACGCCTGCTATAGAAGAAGCCTTCCTATACTGAACGGATTGGGATGAAATTTGGAATAGAGATAGTTTGTACCCTGGATTAACACATAGGATAACTTTTACGGGAAAAAGTTTTATTCCCACGGGAAAATCTTACACAACGCGAGCGTAAACGCGGGCGGACCGCTAGTTAAATGATAACATTGTTTGTTGTAAAGAGAGAAACAAACATTTGCTCATTGTTAAATTATTAGGTTTTTGTCTATTTCCTAATAAAAGCTGAAGAAGATTTATGAAAAAACATTAAACACTTTAAAGGCAAATTTTCTGGAATTAAATAATCCATTGCATACAGCTGTGTGTTTTCAAATTTCGAATTATATGAACGTTTATTCGACTCTCTTACGGTGAAGGAAAACATCGTGATGAAACCTGCACACTCCTGCGAAAAAATTCAAAGGTTGTGTGTGAAGTCGACCAACCCACACTGGGCCAGCGTGGTCGACTAAAGCCTAATCGCCCTAATTCAGGGTAGGCTCGAGCCCCTCGGTGGGGACGTATATGGGCTGTTGATGATACAACTGTGCACAGACAAACATTAGATCTAACTCACTTTATCTTAAGTAAAAAGCAAAAAGTTCTTTAACAAACCACACATCCGTTTTTCTCTTCTATATTGTGTCCATCAGATTTTTCTATTTCCGTAAGGATTGAGTGGAACATGTTTGTAACACACTGAAAAAGAGATGATAATGTCTGTTTTAATGGACTGTTTAAAAATGTTGAAATAGGTAGGTACCCACAAATAAGGACAGGATGTAAGGAACAGATTGGAGGTCGAAAATCCCGTTTTAGGTCTTACTTTTCTGCAAAAAGCTAGAATAAAAAAGCAAATATAGATATTATAGATTATGAATAAATGACGACGCACGGTAGTGCATTGACCCCGCAGGCAATAAAAATCTATTGCATTACTTTAACATTCCTGAACTATTTTCGTCAACAATACACAACGTTTGATTTGTGGAAACCTGTCACTTACACCCTGTATGATTATGATTTGATTATACACCCTGTATATTATATATTAATCGCTATGTGGAAATGATCAGTTACAGGCATGGCAAAGTCTAACTATACCACATATCGAAGCACATAGGGCTCCCTTTAAAGCCGCGTTTCCATTATGCAAGTAGCCTGCATGCAAGTTGCATGCAGCTTGAGTAATGGAAACGTAAATTTGCATGCAGGTAGTTTTGAACTTGTAAACATAATGCGCAACTGACGCTTGTCTGCGCAAGTGATATGCAAGTTGCGCGCGCAAGTGCCACAGCACGTCCTTGTCCTGGTTCGGACACTTGCATAACAATAAAAACTTGCATGCGAGGTTCACGTTCTATAAATTAAGGTTTACAATTCAAGTAACTTGTACGCAAGTGTGACGTCTTACTTGCATGCAAGCACTTGCACAATGGAAACGCGCCTTAAATTAAGGTTTACAATTCAAGTAACTTGTACGCAAGTGTGACGTCATACTTGCATGCAAGCACTTGCACAATGGAAACGCGCCTTAATGTGGCTACAAGCTATAAGTTTATGATTATTATCAAATCTTACCTCATTCTTTTTTGCACTGGTTTCTACAAACGCTGCCTTCCACTTCTCAGCCAGTCTCCTGCCTTCTTCTGTACTGATTTTCCTTTCTAGATGAAGATCTGTTTTGTTGCCGACTAGAACTATAGGCACACTGTAACACAAAATGTAAAATTTACAGACTACAACTTTAATAATTAATGAGTTTTGGGTTTTCAGTCTTAATATTATATTTCTTTTATTTTGTTAGTTTTTAAGTATATTTCATTCATTCATTAATTTATTTTTTCATTTATTATTAACTTTCCATTCTTTCATTTAGTTATTTAAATACAAAAATTATGGAAATTATTTTTTTTATATTTTTTCGTAGGCCGAAAATTTTCCAACAGATGGCACGAGCAAAGCTAGTCGCCCAGGTACTTAAATTATATAATCTTAGTGTGGTACCATGGAAAACAGAGAGGTAACTCTTTTATGCTGCCGATGGCACTGACTTGATGACTGCAGGTGACACTGACTTGCGCACTCGCAAAAAAGCTGTAAGTAGGTACAATGATAAACTGATACTGATGGTCTTTTGTCAGCATCTGACAATGGCGGACGTGTTTCCGTTTAAATTTTTTAATTTTAGTTTATTGAAGTGTTTAGTGTGAATGTTTTAGGACTATAAACTGTAATTGAACGATTGAAACGCTTACACTTTGCTGACATTTTTAGATGATGACAAGAGGCCTCCTGGTGGCTTCAGAAATTTTACTATTACATTACTGAGCCTGATTTACCGAACAATCATTCTTGATTTTACACAGATCCCTAGTTAGGATTAGGGTCTCCTGTGTATATCATATCTTAAACCTTCAAAAATCACTTGACACTAATTGACACTGACGAAATACGTCTATATACACTCACCGGCACATCTAACCGCCCACCCTTGAATTTCGGGTTAATTTTAAACTACGCTTATTGCTATACATTACAATTGATTTATTGATAATTTTACGATAAATTAAACACACTTAAATAAACATTAAATTAACAACTTTTTAACTAACATCAGCTGTAACTAATAGAATTATAAAGAATCACCAGTATTCCCTGAAATGAAGGGTGGGCGATTAGATGTGCCGGTGAGTATATATAAGATGTGACACCATAAATTAAGAAAAAAAAACTGATACTCACTGTATTTTCCCTACCATATCAAGGAGCTTGTCATAAATAATTTGTACTATTTGGAAACTTTTGCTAGAGGTGATGGAGTATACTAGAACATATCCGTGGAAGTCCATGCTGTATTGGAGCGGGAATATGCTGTATTCGTCCTGTCCCGCTGTGTCCACAAGCTTCACTTCATACTCCGTGGAATTCAACCTTATGAATTTTGTAAATGCTACAAAAAATAAAACATACATTTTTCTGTTATTCCTTACAAAACATAAACTTGCAAGGTGTTTCGATTTTTTTAATGAGAAGTATGTATGAAATCAGGATAAAAGCTGCTCAAAATAGTTGATTTATTAAAATGGCAGATTCTTTTAAAAGCAATTAACTAACTAACTTTAACTTTTACAATAAGTTTCATGTTTTATATTGGAAGAGCTTTTATCTTGTCGTTATTCGAAAACTAGAAATTATAATACATACATTTGTGAAGTATATAAATAATTTACGTAAAATAAAACTTTTGTTTTAATGTATGTGAAAGCATATTTATAAAATACTTGAGTGTAACAAATTCAATTCCCTATGGAGAGTCATCAGGCTCTTCTCTACAGAAAAATTACACTTTGTATGTTAGTGAACATACAAAACATCTTAATTTGCACAGTACGGGGCAGTGGCATTTTTAATTTTAACTTATGGTTGCTAGAATCTAGTGAAAAAAAAAGCTTGTAAGTCCGACTCGCACACTAAGGGTTACATACCTTACGAAGTTTAACTGTAAATAAGTTTTATTTTTCTTTTTTTTTCTTTCTTTCTTTTTTTAATCAAAAATCCTTTTTAAACACAAGCTTTTAAAGTTTAAACTGCTGAGAAGGATACTTAAGTATTTGGTATTCATTTTAATTAGATGTCCTTACACATTCCTGAGAAAAGGGTTCTTGACACCTCGACAGACAGACAGACGGACGGACAACAATGTAATCCTATAAGGGTTCCTTTTGAGGTACGGAACCCTAAAAATAACTGCAAGGATTTATTTTTCCATGCAACAAAAAACTAATTATGAGACTAACTGCATGCCACTATTATTTCTGATATAAACTGATCCTTTAAATGTCTTATGTTTTATTAGTAAAAAAATAGTACCTATGCCAAATTTAAAAACAAACAACAAACCATCATCAGTAATCAAAATGAAATTAATGTGTGATTTAAATTAAATTTAAATTAAATTAAATACTAAACACATGAAGCAAGCATGGTCGCCCAAGGCCTAATCATCCTCATTCAGAGCAGGCTTGAGCAAGCCCCTGGGTGGGGATATTGTATGAGCTGTTAATGATGATACTGATAAACGTCATGCAAATAAGTATAATAAATACAAATCTTGGGGAAAATCCATAAGGTTCTAATGATTATAATTCACTTGCCGCAAGAGTTCTGATAAAAGGTTAACCTTTTATCAGAACTCTTACTTCTCAGTTTTTTTTCAAAGTGAATAATCTTTTGTTATTCTTGGAACAATAAGTAAGATTATAAAATGTCCTGCTTATCTAAATACATAACAAAAGTCAAAAGATCTTGCGGGCAAACGAAAACAAAGCATGTGCGACGACTGTCTTATCGCAAAGAACTCTTGTTGAAAAATCGATATATAAGTAGAGAATACTTACTGTTCTCAATAGTTGGGTCATAGGAATCCACAAACTGTCCTTCTACGAACTGAATAATCAACGAAGATTTACCTGGAAGCAATTTTATCATTATTCAAAACGTCACAACAAAAAATTGAGACGCACAAAAATTTTGGAAGTTTTTATATTACCGACTGATCTATACCCCATCATAGCAATTTTTCTCTGTTTTGACGGCATTTTTAAACTGTTAACTTAGCACGGTTTAAAGAATTTTTTTCTCCACGTAAAGATTTTTGATAGAATTATCGAAATCACATCGAAACAATCCCACAAATCTTCGCAATTTTTGACATTTGATGATGCGTTTTATTTATACAGCAAGTTATTGCGTTAAATTATGAAACTTTTTTTTGTTTTTTTGATAATTTTCACTTATCTATCCTTGGAGAAAATAGGACTATTTGATTCTATCAGATTACATTGGCCAACACTTCATATTATTTTCCATTTATAATATTTGTCCCTTTTTTTCACTTTGCAAGAAACTTGTGCAAATAAAACGCAACGTCAAATTATCAGATGTGCATGACGTCATCCACGTATTTTGATATTTGATCAAAGAGGATTGTATTTGATCATTTGTATTTTCTCACAAAATTCGTGCGTTTCTTTCGTTAACTCGCAAAAGCGATTTCATAATTGACCTACCCTGTTTCATACGTAAGTTCAACATTACTTATGATGCCGTTCAACGTACCAATTATTTGTATTGCCTGCAGCCACTCCGCAGACTTCGTCGCAATATGCTCATTATATTATTATGATTCATGTACCTATACTACTAATACCTACTATAAGTTTTCTGTCCTCTAGTCTGTTCTATTTCAACATTAATAACCTCTTTAGGCAACAATGGCTGGCATACCGGATGTTCCAGTCAGCTTAAAATCCATACAGCATTATCTGAAGACTGCTGCAGAGCACGATGCGAGGGATCCCGTGGTCAGCTACTGGTGCAGGCTTCACGCGCTGCAGTGTGGGTTGAAAACCACTAATAAAACTCCAGAGGAAACTAAATTCTTGATGGGTAAGTGAAATTTCATTTTATAAAGTTTATTAGCTCGGGTTGTGTAAGATTTTCCTGTAAGGATAATAAATTTTCCTGTAAAAAGTGTCCTATGTGTTAATCCAGTGTAAAAACAAAGAAAAAAATAAAATAATAATAATAAATAAATAAAATTTATTAAATTATTAATATTTTTTTTAATAAAGAGGAAATAATTTAAATATTGTCTTCGTTTTCAGGTTTGATGGACTGGCTTGAAGTAAGCAAGAAGTCTAACAAAGACAATGAGGCAATCTCCAACGAAGTGGCTGCACAAGCTCATCTTGAGAACTACGCGCTCAAACTCTTCCTATATGCTGACAAACAGGACAGAGAACAAAGCTATGGAAAGTAAGTTGTTTTTAAACTTCAACCTCTAGCTAACTTGATGCAAATCATATTTTTTTAATAACTATTTTTATTATTATTATATTTACTGCTGGGCAAAGGCCTCCCCATTTTTCTTCCACTCGTCACGGTTTTGAGCAATCTCCCACCAGTTCTGTTGATAAGCATTTAAATCGTCCCTACAGAGCTTACCTCGACGATTAACAAATTAATATAAAATTAATTCTGTAGCAATTGCCAATGTAAAAAATATTTTATGATTCTCTTTCTCTTTTCAATTCAATAGCGTTAATGTATCATTTAGTTGTGCTCCTTCAAATGTAAATATATTCTTTTATGATGTTACCAGCAGAAAGACTGTGTATCAGAAAAAATTCTTAAAATTGGTATTTATGGTAAAAAAGAGGGATGAGATCCAATATTGGAAAAGTAATAAATCCAATGTGTTATTTACAGAAATGTGGTTAAAGCATTTTACACAGCGGGAATGATCTATGATGTGCTGACTACATTTGGGGAATTGACTGATGAAGCTTCACAGAACAGAAAATATGCCAAGTGGAAGGCTGCCTACATCCACAACTGCCTCAAAAATGGGGAAACTCCAGTACCAGGTTTGTTATATATATCAGCTAAAAACAAAAAAAATAAAAGCTAACTTATATAACACACTTGGAGGATTATATGCTAAGTTAACATTTATGAAGAAACCTATTATTTTATTAGCAAGTGTTATGTAAACTTACTTACTATATAATATTGCTTGCAAGCCTTTTTTTATTTCACCTGTTGGTCTGGTCCGAGTAAGATAATCATCAACAGCTCATATACGTCCCCACCGAGGGGCTCGAGCCTACCCTGAATTAGGGCGATTAGGACTTAGACGACCACGCTGGCCCAGTGCGGGTTTGTCGACTTCACACATAACTTTTGAATTTCTTTGCAGGAGTGTGCAGGTTTCATCACGATGTTTTCCTTCACCATAAGAGCGTCGAATAAACGTACATATGAATTCGAAATTCGAAAACACATTGATACGTGGTGGGGATCGAACCCGCGCCTCCCGGACGGGAGGCAGCGGCCCTAGCCACTAGACCACCGACGCTCTCAGTCTGAGAGTAAGATAATACTTATACATAAATATAGTCTCTCTCCTATCCCCAAAACAAATCTTATAAGCTTGCTCTATGTCTGAGCTTAAATAAAAAATACTATACATTCCAGGTCCAATGACAGATGGCGGTGCACCATCCGAAGGTAGCACAGACGACGCGGGCGCGCCGAGCGACCAGCCGCTACAACCGACCACCCCCACGACCCCCGCCCCCCAACAGCCGCTCCTCCCCGGCTTCGCCCCCCCTCCCAACCCCGCCACGCCCCCCGCCGTCCCCTCCAGCTTCAGCAACAGCCTCCCCGACCCCAACCTGGCCATGCGAGCCGCCTCACAGCTACCCCCCGTACCCTACACCCCCGACCCAAACCCCGGCGGCTTCGTACCCTACGACCCCACCCAACAACCCCCTCAACAACCTTCCACCTTATATGGTGATAACACCATTTCGGCGACGTTAACTCCTGATCAGATAGCGAAGGCTCAGAAGTACTGTAAGTGGGCCAGCAGTGCGCTGAATTATGATGACGTCAAAACAGCTGTTATGAATTTGAAGAATGCGCTGGAACTCTTGCAGACTGGCCGCGACCCCGCTTGAAGCTTGATCGAGAAGGTACCTATTGTATTTATTTTGTTGTTAAGCCACTGCTTTAATAACTTGAACTCATTTAAGAACAGGTTTTGTATTATATTAGTAGTAGTACTAGTACTAGATTTTTAAAAGTAATGTTACAAAGAGCGTATGTAACGACTTATGAGCGCTGACCTTCAATTCAATTCAATGTGGGATTTTCTGACAGCTCTTTAAAAATTAAAAATAATAGTTCTAAGACGATAGATAACGCCAGATGTATGTCGAGGATTTTTTTAAATCCTTTTATGGCGCTGGGTGACTCACCGGATTTCTTCGGATCTACAAAGTCAAAGTCAAATTAATTTATTTCCATAGGATGTTATTACATCACTTAGATCCGTCATTACATTTTTTTGGGTGAGTTCACTAACACAATGGCGGAATCTGTGGAGAAGAGCTACGAATCGTCACCGCCATCTATCGAAGATTTATGAACTACTTTTTTTTTAATTGGTTGTCGGAAAATCCCCCATTCTGCATTCCACAATGTAACACAATAAATAAACCTAGAATGCGCCAGTATATTTCTTTGTCTCGCTTCCATCCTAAATATTGTAATCATCACAATCATTTCTTTTTTTTTGTCATTTTTATCAAGCACTCATAAGCTGTTGCAGGGACTACAACAAAGTTACAAATTAAGTGATTAAATAAGTGAAAACTCATGAAAATTAATTCCACTGTAGCCTCATGATATATTTAGAGCTAAAAATATTTAGCTTAAGGTTTTCTTTAATTTGGTATAAAAATATTATTTTACTGTGTTAATAGCGACGGTTTTTAAAAGCGCTATCATACAATTATGTGCTGTTGTAAATATGGTTCGTTATGTATAGCTACTTATATTTTTGTAATAAAGATGCTTACTTTGTAATTCTTCTTGTATTTATAATTGAGACCAACAATAACATCATTGTTCTTACGTTAATTATTATCTAATCTAGGTAAGTATCTAAATGAAACAAAACATGTTTACTTTCCATTTATTCACAGACCATCACACTCCATACATACACAACACACGCATAAATAAATTATATTATTTATTAATTATTGTGATTAAATGTCAATTAAGAGAAAATTATATCAGCTTATTAATAACTTTTGTGTGAAAAAGTGAATACATTATTACATGGTACCGTACCCCACAGTATCTATGGTACATTTTATTAATTATATCATAGAATTATTCATATAAAATAAACATGATAAATAAAGGTAGGTATATTCTGGCACAATTTTGAAATCCTTGAAACAGACTGTTGCAAAGAACTAAGACCTAATATTGAGCAAATCAGATACATCATAATAAAACTTAAGTGCGGAGTCCCATCTGTTTGTGCAGTTACCTCTAAACCTATTACACATATACAGTGGCAGTTACCTTGGACCTAGCATACACGATTAACTTACCTCTTACTACCATACATACAAAATGAACCTATCAAGTAATGCTTAAAGTAATATCACTTTTAGGTATAAATTTATCAAATAACAAATGTTCTGGCACACGCCTAGAACTGACGGTTAAAACAAACTGGCGAAAAAAAAACTGTTTCCTAACAGTTGCAATACAAAACTGGGCTACTAAATTGACTAGTAAAAATCACAGAAAAGTGATTAAAATAATGACTAAATATGCCTTTTTTGTATTGTTCCAAATAACCTACATTACCAGCTTTTATGAGGTACTAGACATCTACCTACATAGATGTGTTTGTGACCTTACAAAATTGAAACCCTGGTGTCAGGATTATATCTTGGTAATTTGTCTTATTTAAAGCAGCTATGAAAGTACCAATGTTTTAACATAAGTAAAGTATGACTTAATCCCTCTTCAGTCCGTTCCCATTCTGGGTGGCAGCAGCTCGCTCCATCTCTTCGCGACGAATGGTTTGGTACCTGCAAAGAACGATCTTCGTCAAGTTAGCTTGCTCAAAACCCCAAAAGATCGAATAACATAAGCTCGATTTCTTAATCGAGCTTATGTTATCGAAATTATACTTGATATACCTTCACGCGACTTTCGCCGCTAGATACGCCCCAATTTAACGATCTGACATTGAAATCATCTTCATCGTTATCTTTTAGGCCAAATCCACCCACTCGACAACTATAAACTTCTTGCACACGAGACTTAAAAATAGACAAAACGTGTATCGATATTCCTCATAGACATAGGTAAGTATACTGGAAATATATTCGCGCGACATAGTGGTTTGTCATCACGGCTTTTCTGGCAAAACGCCAGCCCAATGTTTGAACGCGCGATATCACTAATTTTATTCGTTGCTCGTGTTTACATCCCATAAAAATTGGTCAAGGCACATTGCATTCACTCGTAAACCCAAGTTCTTTCGTTCATGGGCACTGACCATCAAAACGCGGGCAAATTGTTACTCTTTTGTTTTCAGCGGTTTATACCTATAATAGTTTAGTTTTACGATCGCATTAAGAAGAGTGGCTTTTGTTTTATATCGACACGCGTGAATAATGTAGTGCGATATATAAATACATGGCATTGACGTCAATCATATCTCTAGAAAATCCAGCATGTTTCTCCTCAATTGCCGGATACATTAAACGCGATTTAAAATAGTTGAAATTGTGCTATGATCAGCGATTTGTAAACCGTGATCTCATAATGGCCGCCTACGCTTTCGCTACTCGGAAGATGTTGTGCGGACATCAGGGACAAACTAAAATTACGACTTCAATTTTTGTACGCTTGATCATCCCACTTCTGATGACCCGGTTGAAAATGGCGACTATAAAAGTTTTGTTGTTTCCTTTAGTGACATGTTCAAAGTTCAAGATAGACAAGAGTAGTTTGAGTATTTGTGTGAGGCTTCAAAGAGATTTGTAGGTTTCTAGACGTGCTCATAGCTTTGCTCGTAAATAACCGAGAAAGTCAAATTTTACAACTTTGGCACTGGCAATCTGTACTTATGAACTGGATTGGAATTTGAAATTAGAACACGTGCAAATAAATAGGGCTCATTGTTTCGTCATTATATCAAAGATGCGTAGTATCTGAGGACGTAGTGCAAATAGTCCGAGTGTGTCTTCTTAAGAGGTTTCAAGATATTTTTGTCCTTAGGTGTCACAATATTTACAGGAGGGTTGGAGCCACATCTTTTCCTCTAGCTATATCTTAGTTCGTAGTTGAAGTTATACCCTTGAATTATACTCACCAGACGACAAGCCGGCCACTCAGCATGAAGAAGAAGACCAGAGCTGGTGCACAACGGTCGAAGGGATCCCCTACCATCACATGCGAGTAGGCCGCTAGGATCATCAGTAGGACCAAGCCTATGTTCGCCGCGTTCTTTACTTTATCTGCAATTCCGAGAGGAGAATTAACCCCTGCATTCTCTGATCGCTCATACACACTACAAATACTAAGTTACTCAAAACGGGTGGCCCGCAAATAAAACTAAACATTTTTTTTTTATCTTTTTTTTATTAGCCTACTTTGTGTCCCACTGCTGGGCAAAGGCCTCTTCTCTATCACGCCAGGCATCTCGACCGCAAGCTAATATGGACCAATCTTTAATGTAAGCGTCCAAGTCGTCCCGCCAACGTCTACGAGGTCTATTATACCAAAACATGGTCGTGGGCGGCGAGGTAGACGGTCTACCATCAATACGCTCTGACTGCAGTTCCAACTGCACTCTACCGGCAAAAAAGATCATCATCATCATCGTGTGGGTTGTAAGGTCTACAACCGACCTCATCAACCCTGGTGTCAGTGTTATAGAGCCGCCAAAGGCCACTGACTTGGCTCGTGTAACAACTCTAGTTGTAGTAGCCGGGACCAACGGCTTAACGTGCCTTCCGAAGCACGAAATCATCTTTCTTTTCGGACAATCAGGTGATTCAGCCTGCAATGTCCTAACCAAACTGGGGAAAGTCTCACAAAGAGATTTTTGCTTGACAGTGTCCCTACCAGGAATCGAACCCGGAACCTCCGTAATGGGCGTCGAAATCTCGACCACTCGGGCACGGAGGCCAAAAAGATAAATTCATAGTATATCCTCCCACCTTTGAGTATTAAACGTTCTCAAAAAAGCCTCCCACGGATATCCCTCTATATCTATAGGTATTTATTTCTTTCATAGCTCGACGACCAGGTTCAATACCGCCAAAATGGTTAATTTTTCGTCTAGAAGAGGATATTTTTTTATTGAAATACACTCGTATTTTAATGCTTGTAAGTATATTAAATATAAAAAAAAACTTACGGCTGGGAATAAGAGCCAGCGCCAGCCCGAACAATATCTCGAGGCCGCCCACAGACCTTCTGTACCATTTCGACGGCAGCTTAAAGTCGAACGTGTCGGCCAAAGGAAACACTTTGGCGTACCTAACATACTCCTTTCTCTGGAAAAGTAATGTGGTTATCAAGCCAGGGTTAACTTTGCAAGAACCAAACTGAACATTTCGAATTCCTATCGAATGAGTGAATTTCTGCCATCAAGATCTTTCAGATTCGTAACATTTTACATAACATACACAACAATATCGAAAGTAAGTTACATCTAATAATTTGGCCCTGTTGTACCATAGACATATGCGGCTAGACCCTGACCGTGAAACACTTTTATCCTGTAGCAGTAGAAGTGTTATTCGTAATGCAAGTGTCCAGTCGTATGTGCTGACTACTGTAGTTCATAAAGAACTATATTTTGAGGGCAACATTTACGGTGGTGTTCGACAAACATCTTGAACAAAAAGAAGAGTGCGCGCGCACACACATTGCATGGTTTCCCAACTGGTTTTCCACAGATTCCTTCATGCTGTTCCACAAAATTGACAAGAATTATACCTATTAGAGCTTTGCTGGTGAAAATATTTGTCAGATGCAGTAACTATAAAACAATAGAATTCGTTATTTTGTTTTAGATGGATTTACTGTCGTGCGTGTCGCTCAGTTCATGACGTGGACCTGGCGATCTTTCCCAGTGTGCCCGTGTTCGATTCCCATCGGGACATATATGTGAAATGTGAATTAATATCTGTTCTGTTCAGGGTATGGGCGCATACTATATTAATTTCTTTGGTATTTCTGTCACAGAAACCATCTTAGCTGTCAGGACGGACAGCCTATAATTTTATTTTGCCTTTCCATTGCACTCGGTGAAAAAATACGAACGCTCATTCTGTTGACAACTTTATGGGTTACGTGTTTATCTTCAAAGGAGACGCGTTGCAACTGTTTATATCTCATGTCTTGCGGGATGAAAGAATTAGCCGCTGCATAATGTGGACGGTGGAAAACAACACTGCGCTGCGTGCCAGAGCTCAACGCAGCGTTTATAACTCTTAGACTGTTACTTATCTACGTAATAAATAACGTTAAACGCGCTTTTACTAACTTGGATATGATGTATAGGTATTTAGAAGACAAAATAAGTAAGAAACTAGTAATAGTAGCGTATCTACTTCCCTCCTCCGCTTGCATACAACAATGCCTGCATTTCTTCGCATGATTTATATTGTTACCTCACGAGAGGTAAGATAAGAGATTCTGATGAGTCTTCACCACATTTGAACTCTGTTAAACAATCTATCATATTCCGGCGTTGGGCGCCATAAAAGGGACAGTATAGAAGGCTCGGCTAAAAATTAGGGGCAGTAGTTTTAACTTTTACAAAAGTCATCTTATGATGATTTGACATGGTAGTAGAGTAAACTGACGATAATGATACCTCACACAAACCTTGGTGTCAGTGGTACAAAGCCTCGAAAGGTTCATGTAACGAGTACTTCCGTATGCCCTGAAACGAACGCGGTCTAACGTGCCTTCCGAATCACGAATTTTTTTTCTTAATGAGTTTCGAACCTGAAACTTTTTGATCGGGGCAGAATGGAATGGCGGACTTATAAATTTATTGATTTCGTATTACTATTGCGTTGGGTGGGGAACGTATATGCTTCAAAATCAAAATAGACAAGGATTAGACCTACATACTACATACGTAATTGTTGGGAATCATATAGTCATCATTTGATTTGCAATAAGGAAACGGTATCGTATTGATAATGTGCTTGTCTAGCCAGATTATTTTAGTCTGACAGTTTTGATTATGTATGAAATGTATTGCTAAGAAGATAGCTGGCATTGTTAGTATAATGTAACCACGCCAATCAATTAATAGTGATTATACAGAATGGGACTGTGTTGGCGGCGCTGGGTAACGGGCGCCCTGCGATGCGACTCGACAGGTCGCGCGGCGGCGACTCCACAGCATTAGGCGGCAGGCCAAATACTAAAATAGCAAGCCACATCGCTCCGCAACAAAAATTTCAATGCACCTAGCGACCTTACAAAATATAAATCGCTTTTATAAATAAAATAAACATACGACTCACCAAATCCTTGTGCAATTCCTTTGATATATACGGTGTTAACTTAGTTATTCCAACGAATATAAAGAACACCCCTAAAAGGATAGACAAACTTTTCAGTACGATAGATCCCATCTTATAATATCAACCACTGCAATATAAATTCGACACTGAATTACACCACACACATTCTCGAACGGTAGCCTAATGTATTGACATGTTTATGTATGATATAAAATAAGCTATGAGCTAAATAAATAGCTTAAATAATGTCATTAAAAGGACCCGGAATCATAATTAAAATTTATGGATCACGTTGAAATAAAAAGGAAGTGGAGCAAACACGTTTCGCGCCGGCGCGAAAAAATCCATAACGATCTCGGTGGAGTTGCCACAGCAAATATATTCTTTTTTTTCTCTCAATAGATGGCGTTATATACCAAGCGAGTTTTGGGTGAGTTGTTTTCCTTGTGTTGGTAGTAATGAATTATTTTAAAAACTTTTTATTTTCTTGTTATCTATCACAAAGATTGCGTCGCGTATTGTATTATATTATCCTCTCTGGATTGCGTCGACTCCCTCGCGCAAGCAATCGTCTTGTTCCTCTGAGTTGTCACCTCACCATCTAAGAGGATGTAAGAGGGTTACTCACCATTTATTTGCACTATGGGAGATAACATTAATTCAATATTTTGTTTTACTGAATAGAAACTTTGCTAAAAGTTTTCTAAGCTTTTTCATTCAAGTAGTAATATAAAGGTTGTATTACTGTTATGAATGAGCTTTGTAGTCTCCAATCTTTTTTTTCTGCAGAAAACTTCCATACAAAAAGGAATGCAAAAAGGTTAAATAAATACAATTTCATTCAGAATAAATGTATATTTCCCATTATATTTCCTAACAATTTATTATCCCTTTGTATCAATTCTTCAATGTTTTTCATAAACTCTTGTGACCCACATAAAAGAAATTGATCGCTTGATGCAAAGGGTTTTAGAAAATTAATATCCTTTGATTCTAGTTTGTGGTGCAGAATTGGTTCCTGATATTTACTCTTCATATTATGTGTAGTTTGGCTTAAGAATATTTTATAGGAAAAATTCCAATAGTCTTTATAAGAATACAATTCTTCTCTGAATATTATTGAATCCTCATCCTTAGTGCAGTAGTAAAGAATAATTCTTGTCATGTCATCCTCATTTTCTAGTATTGTTTCAATAATGGTTATAAAAGGTGCTATTCCAGTGCCTTGAGCGATCATAACAATTCTTTTACATCTATTAGAACTGATATCAAAAGAACCATAAGGTCCCCTCCATAATGTTTCATCTCCAACATTTAATTGATTTAAATAATTTGTAACTAATCCATTTTCATACACTTTGACTATAATTGAAAAATCACATTCTTTAGTTAGATTTTTACATTTGATAGGAGTGTAAGCTCGAGTACATGGTTTGTCTTTATCATTATATTTTAGAAGAAAATGTTCTCCCGGCTTCCACCAAACTTTTTGACTATCTTTTATCAACTTCCTAAAGAAAAGTTGTATGTGAGCTTTGCAAATCTTCACTACTTCTACAAGAGTGAATCTAGAGTATTCCAATTGTGAAAGAGCGTTTTTCAATTCACTAACTTCTTCAGTAGTTAGACCAGTTTCCAAAAACTTTCGGTATAATTTCAATTGTTTTTCGTACACATCAAATATGCAAGGGTTACATCCACTGTTGCAACAATCTTCTTTGCTAGGTTCAATAGGTTGTTTCATGGCCTTACTATGTTAATACTTAATTTACATCGTCACTTTTAGATAAAAATACGATATTTCTCAATTACATAGTAACATAACAACAAAACCAATAAAGTTCAAGAAAGGACAAAGAGGTTAATAAAAAAAAACAAACGAAGAAAGATTCGTCATCCGAGGTAGTGTTGCCGCGATAGTCCAATAACGATAGCCTATCGATATACTATCGATCAACATCATCAACGGTGTGAACCTCTTCCACTTTTTTTTATTTATTTTTTATGGCTTCTGCATTTAGCAATTTAGCCAGTGTCGAGTAATCAGCTTATCACGGGTAGATAAGAAAAAGAAAAAAAATATTATTAAAAAATATATATTATATACTAAATTAAACGGACGCGATAGATATTTCCTGAAACAAGAAGAAAAGACACTGTTATGGACAACACAACACAAATAAATACATACTAAATACTTATAATTTAATGTTATTAATATTATAGTCGGGCCACTTTATGAAGCGACTTTTGAAGTTTCATGTATTTACCAAAGAACGATAACCTTGTACCAGCGTACAAATAAAAAACAAGGAAAGAAACACTTTTGAAGCATACTTCTTAGATATAATCAAAGAACTTTAAATTTTACACTACTTCAAATCTTAATTCTAAATCTAATCTAAATTCTATTTAATTTTTATCTTCAAAATTACAGCTGCTATGTGAGCGCAACAATTTAAAAAAGCTATAACAAAAATATTAGGCCGACGCGTAAAAGTTACGTCGGCCGTAATATATATTTTTTTAATTCCCAGTGTTGTCACTATCAGTACCAGCCTGATAGCAGTCATAACGTGAGTACGCTCAAGAATTACTTTTGAGTATAGACATTTTGTTATCTAACATTGAAGCGATTGTGTAGGGTGCATCGGCGTCTTTTGTACTTAAAATTCTGAGAAAAGATAATTAGTTATTCCGTGTAGTCTTGTTAATGTTTCGATTCAGTCAGTCAGTCTTTCGTTTTCGTGCGCAGTGGCTACATGTGTTTTTTTTTCGGTTTCGCAAAGTATTATTTTACGGTTCGGCTCTCTTTTGGACTCTGATTTTTTTTTTTTAAATACCTGTATTTTTTTGCTTATCTATGTTTTTTTTTCTGTTAATAGCATATTTTGTAATTTTTTTCTAATCATAATTCTAAATGGTCGATCTGTTAATTTTAATATGACATCTGCATATTTTCATATAATATTATAATCTGTACATTGATAGCGTCACATAAATAATTTTATTCTGTGATACTTCACAGAATGTGTATGTCGATTATTTCCAATAACAAAATATCGTCAACACCGATTGTAATACAAAATTTAACAAAGTACTAAATAATTTTTTTTTCGTAACTAATTACGAAAATAATAAATATCAAATAGGTAGGCATCTTTGTAAGTAAATATAAGAAATGAAAAGGTTTGACTGAAATACTAGATACTAGGCAAAGTCAACCATTACACTACGGGACATCACTATTTACGTCACAATGACATCTTTCAAAAGTCACTTCATAACGTGGCCCGACTTTAAGCGGGGGGGTTTTGCCATAATCTCCATGCTTGGCAAGCGGGTTGGAGATCGCAGATTAAAAGGTTACTGTATCAGAGAGCGCTGCTGCCCGTTCCCTGTTCAATGTGTAGTCTCTGGCCGTGTGGTGACGGCAGAGTAGAATACATTTGTCACCAAGCCCTACTCTTCCCGTGGGTGTCGTAAGAGGCGACTTAGAGACTACACATTGAACAGGATACTATCGATAGTTAAGCATAGGTTATTGGCGGAAACGGCGATTCAGCAAAGCAATGTTGATGGCTTAGAGCAGCGACGGAGGTCAAAAGCTATCGCTGGTCAGATACTGCATCTGAACTTGTTCCCAATCGTAGCGGTTCCCGTTCCATTGGACCAGAACAAGGAAAGACGAGAGAGTGCATCTGCAATTGCACACCTGCTTATGCACTTAAATATTTCCTGCGTAATTGACTGCTTCTGCATAAAGGACTCCGATCAGATCAAGACCTGTGGCGATAGATGGAGGTGGAGGGGTCGGGGAGTGATGCACCCGGCTGTGTCCAAAGTCTGCACATAGGCGGCTAGAGGAGAGTGGTCGTTTCTGCGTTGCATCGGGGTGACAGCGCGGATTCGGCAGCACCGATAGTGACGAAGCAGCCCTGTTTAGGGAGGCACTGCTTCCCCCGCTCAGCCGAGGAGGGGGCTAGAAAAGGTGTCCCAAAAAATGTTCACCCCAACCCGATGGGAGGTAGTAACCACGGCTGCCTGGCATCCCAATCTGCGTGGTCGACGCAACAATAAAGAAAAGAAAACAAAATGTATGATATTTGGAGCTTGGAATGTAAGAACGCTTCTTGACCGGGACTTATGCCCAGAACGTAAAACCGCCGTGGTATCTCGCGAACTTGGTCGCTACAAAATAGATATCGCTGCGCTCAGTGAAACTCACTTAGCAGACGAAGGTGAGCTTGTAGAGACCGGCGGTGGCTATACGTTTTTCTGGAAAGGGCGTCCTTCATCTGAATCCAGACAATCTGGTGTAAGATTTGCGGTCAAGAACTCTATTGTGAAAAGACTTGAAGAATGTCCTGAATACATCTCGGACCGTTTAATGTCGTTGCGATTACATTTAGAGAACGACAACTTCCTTAACTTGATCAGTGTCTACGCCCCAACTATGACCAATGACGAAAGTATCAAGGACAAATTCTATGAGGAAGTCACGCACTGTCTTTCGAAAATTCCGCCACGTGAACAAGTACTACTTTTGGGTGATTTTAATGCCAGAGTGGGACGAGATTTCGAAGCATGGCCAAAAGTTTTGGGTAGATATGGAGTTGGAAATATGAATAGCAATGGTCTGTTGCTATTGACTATTTGTGCACAATTTGGTCTTACCATCACAAACACCATATTTAGACTACCCGCCAAACACAAAACAACCTGGATGCACCCACGTTCTAAACATTGGTATCTCATTGACTATGCAATAATCCGGCAATAATCCGGACATTTCGCAAGTAAGCATAACCCGCGTAATGCGAGCTGCAAACTGTTGGACAGACCATAGACTTGTTGTTACAAAGCTCAAACTCCGGCTGCGGCCTCCTAAAAGATCGTGTAGAGCTAAACCATCGGGCCTTAATTTAGATAAGCTAAATGATCTAAAAGTGCGTGGATAATAAGTACAGGCTGTAAACAGCGCTCTTAGCACACATAATGCCGAGGATAGTGACTTGCTCGATAATTGGAAGCCCTTATCGTCTAGTATCATGGAAACAGCCACCAATACGTTAGGCCTCAGGAGGCGTGTCCATGAAGACTGGTTTGACGAAAATAATGCCATTTTATCTTCGGCTCTAGAGGAACATCGTACACTCTTACGATATGAACATAGTACTTCTGAGGATATATCGAAAAGCGAGACCGAGTTAAGAAAGCTTACACGTGAACTGAAAGAGAAGTGGTGGGCGGGCAAAGCTAAACATATGCAACGGCTTTCTGATACAAATCAGCTGGGTGCCTTTTATGGGGAAATGCGGAAAATCATAGGCTTTACCAGTCGTAAAAGTGTGCCATTGAAGTCACTTGATGGGACACAATTTCTGAAAACAAGGAGAATGTTTTGAAACGTTGGGCAGAGCACTTTAACAACTTGTTTAATGTAGATCGAACAGCAGATTTAGAATACATCCGTTTGTTGCCTAATTTCCCTGAGGCTGAGGATTTGGATGAGCCTCCAACATTGCAGGAAGTAATCAAGGCAATTAAGGAACAGCAGAATAAAAGAGCGGTTGGTGTCGATTGTATTGCTGGCGAGCTGCTGAAGTACGGTGGCGAAAATCTATACGTAGTTATCTGGAAGATTTTTGTTCGAATGTGGAATGATGAACTAGTACCACCTGAGTTCAAAGTATCTCTAATTTGTGCGCTGTACAAAAATAAAGGAGATCGCGCCGACTGTAACTCGTATCGGGGCATTTCACTTCTTTCAACACCTGGAAAAAAGTTCGCTCGGATGGTACTCAACCGCCTCTTATTGCTTTCAGAATCAATACTACCAGAAACCCAGTTTGGCTTTCGACCTGATAGAGGAACCTGCGAAGCTATTTTCTCCATACGCCAGCTTCAGGAGAAGAGTCGAGAACAAGGTCAGCCTCTGTACCTCTGTTTTGCTGACCTTGAGAAAGCTTTCGATAGTGTTCCCAGGGAAGCCCTATGGCTAGTTCTGGTAAAACTAGGATGCTCCGAAAAGTTTGTGCGCATGATTAGACTCCTGCATGATGATATAACATGCTGTGTGAACGCTAATGGAGAACAGTCTGATTATTTCTCAGTTAGCTGTGGAGTGAAGCAAGCAACTTCCGTTGGTATTCGTATCCGGTTCCGCACTGATGGCAACATCTTTAACTTAGCCAGACTTAAAGCTAATACAAAAGTATCTCATGCCTTGATAACGGAAATTATGTATGCCGATGATTTATGTTTTGTGGTGAAATCACTTGATGGACTTCAACATCTCATCTCTACCTTTGAAGAGTCCTGTAATAGATTTGGACTCAAAATAAGTATTACAAAGACCGAGGTAATGGCAATGGACTCTTCTCTCAACAACCAGCCTCTCGAGGTGCACCTTGGTGGTCAGACTTTGAAACAGGTGGAGAAGTTCAAATATCTGGGGAGCACAGTAACATCAAGACATGATTTAGATGCTGAAATAAATGGCAGAATCGGTGCAGCATCGGCGGCTTTTGGAAAGCTTATGCCTAAAATCTTTCGCTCCCATGATATCAAGTTGGCCACAAAGATTTCCGTCTATATGGCAATTGTGCTTCCTAATCTTTTATATTCCTCCGAGACGTGGGTCCTATGCCGCAAGCATATACGCTTACTAGATCGGTTCCATCTAAAATGTCTACGCAACATCATGAATATACATTGGTCAGATCGTGTGAGGAACACAGAAGTACTTCGACGTGCTAATGTTGCTGGCATTGAAGCATATCTCATGCGACGATAGTTGCGGTGGTGTGGTCATGTATCGAGAATGTCTGAGGATCGAGTGGCGAAGCGTATCTTCTTTTCTGAGCTAGAGGATGGCAAACGGAAACCAGGCGGCCAGTTCCTCCGGTATAAAGACGTTCAGAAGAGACACATGAAACGGTGCAACATTGAGCCGTCCAAATAGGAAGCACAAGCAGCGAAGCGTTCAGAATGGAGACGTTCGATTAGGGATAAAATATATGACTTCGAGGAGCAAAGAAAAGTAGACCTCGACACCAAACGTGATGACCTTAAGGCTAGACCACCCATAGCCATTACATATAACTATGTTAATGGAGTCCTGGCATGCCCTGTGTGCTCACGCACTCTGCGGACCAAAGTTGGCTACTGCAGTCACTTAAGAGCACATGAGCGTGAGAATTAGCCTAGTTCGCGCAACCAATGCAGTCGCTGTAGTCGAAATAAGCCAGGATATGATGATGATGATGATGGTGATGATGATCGATAGTTTAAGTAAAAACGACACTATCGATAGCCTATCGATAAGATCGATGTACTATCGATAGTATTGCTGCTTATTGATAGTATTGCATTAAAAATAAGTTTAAAAACTAAAACCCAACTACGGAAAAAACGATAGGCCTATCGATGGGGTACATGTTTTTGGCGTTTTAATATCGATTGTAAAACTATTGATTTTTCGGCAGCACTAATCCCAGAACCGAGGATAGTGTTGCTACGATAGGTTTGCGATTGTCTATCGATCCATTGAAAAAACGTCAGTTTCCATTTTATAAATAAGGTATGAAACGATAGGGAAAGTACTTTTGTATGTTACCGCTATACCATTGATTAGATTTCGACCACTATACTTCAGAAGGAGCTATACTTACATTCATTTAAAACACACTCATTCAAATTCCCTCTACAATTCTGTAACATTCCTCGTATTCCGAATCAATAGTTTCCAATTGAAAAATGCCTATATATTTTATGGTAAAACGTGAGTAAAACTTATGATTCACTGTTTTTTCAAGGCTGATCATCGACAGTGAAACTTTCGCTATCGTAACAACACTATCTGCCGACTGACTGATGGTTGGCTTAAAAGTCGTGTAACCAGGCCATAAAATATAAAAAAAATGGACTGAATGATATTTGGCAGAAAGGAAAAGGAAATGAACGAAGTTATAGGCATTCATTGGTTGATGTAAGCCATAGATTCTTTTCTATATGAAGGACAAATGGTACCACAGCAATAGATTTGGCGGGCTTTTTGAAATCCTAAATTATGTTTTAAAATAATCAATTCTTTCAATTTATTTTGATTTATTTACAATCGGTGACCCTATAAACATAAGTAAATAGTGTTTAAATTTATTTTTTACATAAAACACGGAGAAAAGACGAATATTATTTAAATTAATCTGAAATTATATGATTGCCTATAGCGCCCTCTGCATAGACGCCAAACAAACAACCGGTTCGCTGCCCGCCCGGCCCGGCCCGCCATAATATTCTTCGACCATTGCGATATCGTTTGCAGTAAACAATTCTGTGAGTATTTTATTCTGATTTTCTATTTAATTTAATTTTTTTCCTGTTTTTTTGGTACCGTAGATTTTTTTTAATCATAGAAAAATGAATGAGCCCAGGATATTGCTGCGCAATTCGTAAATTTCGTCTTTGCTAATCTGGGCAGACTCCATTATATTGGCTTGGGTCTCATAAAATTACTTAGCAGATTGTGGTCAGCGTCTTTACCTTTTTAGTGTTTTATTTGTGGATTTTGAATTTTTTGTTCATAAGTAACGAAAACCTAGTTTATTTCTGTTATACGGGGTTCCCTATTGTTGACCATAATTATCTCGCCATAGCTGGCGTCTTTATGTGGTTATTGACATTTCGTCAATTGTTAACTTTTCTGTTACGTGTGTTAGTTACGGTACCTACTACATTAATTGAGTAGTGTTTTGTCTTTGTTAAGACCATATTTAATTGCATTAAACGTTGCAAGTTTTATTTATTTCCATATTTTATTCTAATCAATATCACTTACGTCCGTCCATTGATTGACAGACCCGACGCTCCCTAACCGGCTATTCAAACATAAAAATCTTCAATTTGAAATATAACATCAATCATCTTTTTTCAGATTTTTTTGTAAGTTATAAAAATCACCTTTCAACCATGTCTGATGATGGATCAACGGCTGTGGAGAAAAAAGGAAGGGGTAGACCTAAAGCCAATGGCACACAAGCGGTTAGTGCAATAAAAAATAAATATTCATTAATTATTAAAAATATCTTATTAGCATCCAGATTGACAAATTATAATTAAATGTTTTGTTATTTTATAGGAAGCGAAAGTAGATGCAAAGAAACGAGGTAGACCACCAGCAGCTTCTAAGGCCAAGGAATCCACAAAATCATCTGATGATGAGCAGGCACCAGTAGTGAAAAGAGGAAGAGGCCGGCCCAAAGGCTCGAAGAAAAAGGCTGCAGTCCCCAAGGCTAAGGTATATCTTTTTATATTGGACTAGCTTTACCGTTCCATTTATGAATTGAATAACTACAGACTTCTTTTTTTTAGGCTGCTGGCAAGGGTCGTGCAGGTTCGCGACCGCGTAAAGACGCGCCGCCGAAGAAGGACGCCGCGTCCACAGAAGAGGAACAAGACGACGATGATGATGAGGAGGGCTCTGACCAGTAAACTGAGTTTACTCTATGACAAAAACACTCTCACTTAGTGTAATATGATTGTCACGATAACTCTTGTTTGCCTCCTTCAAAACATAATCTGATGTTTTGAACATGATTTTAATATGAATGACAAAAATTGCATTTTTGGAAATAATATGTGGGGTTATCTTGACAGTACAAAGTAAATTTATTCTCCACTGAGACTGTTGTCCACCTAAGTTTAATCATGTGGGATGTCAACAATTGTTCCGGTGTTCAAATTTTAAATGGCACAATTTATTACAGATGCATTTGACTTGCATTCGTGGGCTGCTTAATTAACCTGACATGACTAAATATTGGGTTGACAAAGCTCTCCCTAGAAATGTACAACCCTTAAGGAATTATTTGTAAGATCCTTTTTTGTAGATTTATTCTATTCTTATAACTAGGTATTTTGTAATCTCTTGATTTATGTATGATTAATGTGAAATCGACGCATACGATTGTAGAATTATTAAGTATTATTTTCTATAATAAATATTTTCTTTTCATTTTAGTTTTTTCTTTTTGCATTTGGGATGAGCCCTATGTGTCAGAAAATAACAGTTTTGGAAGATAATTGTGTTACATAAAAACTGTTAAAGATTATTCATAGTGGTACAGGTAATTTATGTATTATTATGGTGGTGTGAAGTGCCATTGTATGTCTTTGGAGAGCTGACTGAAAAATAATTTGTTTTTAAAATAAACATTAATTACTGTGTGTATGTGCGTGAGTGTATACAATTTAGAACAAAATATAAATAAATCTATGGATTTATGTTCTTTATTTTTCACCCCATGACTGACGATACATACATAAGTGCATAAATTCAGTCGATAAAATTTTAAACCAACCATTGTTGTATCGGTCGATGCCGTTAGGTGAGATGATGCATAAATAATAATGATGACCTAGCCTAGGTTTTTACGTTAGCGTCGTCGTCGTTTGTAGGGGTTAACTAACGTCAAAGTTAGCCGGCTTGCTTCGGCTTCGCTTTGGGTGGGAGGGGGAGGCCTCAATTCTAGCCTTTGCATTTGCATGGCCTTTGCCTTTGCCCACAGATTAACAGATATATAGCCTTTGCCTTGCCCGCTCTCCCTCCCCTTCTCTTCCCGTCGGCCGTCCTACCTAACTGGATACAATCACTTGCAATATTGTACAGTAGATGGCGCGCTGTACATTGTCAGTCAAACAGTATCTTACTCTATTGTCTATGGTTCATGAGACGCTTCATTCATTTATCATTTGGTCTTTACTCATTCATTTTGACCGAGATTGTGGCACTTTTGTTGGAATTTTGTGTCTGCGTCACTCGTGTGGTGTCCGTTTCTTCTGAAATATTTGATGTGTTCGATGTTATTAATATTGTGAATGTTTTGAAACATTTTGTGATATTACCCTCCCTAGACGCCTATTATCGTCTTAAGTGTGCAAAAAAGTGATATCTGTGTTGTTAATTAGTGCCTTCAAAAGTTTTGACCAATTCCAAAGTTTTGTGAAGTGGTGTTTTTACTTGATTATTATCAAAATAATGTGTCAATTTCGTGTTTTTGGATGAATACAGCGCCGTAATTGATCAGGTATGTAGTGAGAGTTTAATTCTGGTGGTCTTGGTTGGAACGACGGCGTGGAACAGGTAGATAATCACATTGGAATGTTGTCACTGTGATTACGATTTACCTGCCAGCGGCCTCTCGAAGGTACGTACTAAGCTAGAACAACGTCGAGAATTTGCGCGAGAATTGAGAGGCTTTTGAATTCTAAGTCTTCATAATATTAGTTTGTAATCTAGATAGCCATGCAGTTAGGAAAAACTACTGTTTACAACTTTGTTATGAGTGAATAGGTTATGAAAGAGATGGATTAAAAAAGTTGCAAACATTGTTTACTACAACCTAAATTGAAGTTTATGGCTGTTCAAATAGCCTACACAAATAAATAGTACACCAAACTTTAATAGGTTACTGATAAAAGGTAAAAAAGTTTCAAGAGCCCAAGTGATAAAATACATTGTAATAATTAGATTGTAACTTTTTTTTTCTAAAATATTTTAAATTAAAAATGATTCAAATGTTTATTCCATGTTTGAAGTCAATATCTTAAACCACTGAAGTAGTCCCTACTGAGGAAACTATAATAGGTTGCATCACCAGGGCATCATTACCAGATTTTTTCATTGACACCAGAGTAACATGTTGCGAAATTGATTTCCATTATTTGACCCAAACATAGAGTTACTAAATTTTATTTATTTATTTATTTATTTATAGCTTATTTCCAGGTTTAAAAAATACATTTATTTTTGTAAAAAAAGAATCACACCTTCCCTGGATTGTCTTTTCCGACATAAGCCTCCTCCAGGGCTTTCCAACTATCTCTGTCACTTGCCCTTCTTATCCACGTCTTCCCTGCCTCCTCTTTTATCATGTCTTCCCTGCCTCCTCTTTTATCTCGTCTTCCCATCTCCTTATTTGTTTCCCTCTTTTCCTTTTTCCTTCGGAAAGAGTTAAGGAAGGAAGGAGTTACTAAATACTAACAGATATAACTTGTAATAAAGTTACTTGTCATACCTAGCGGGGACTTTTTCTAACATGAACAGTAACTCTAAGCTAAAGAATCAATCAATACCAATCCATCAGTTAGACCTTTCTCCTAAATTCAAATTTAATGCATTTGTTTTCAGTTATTTTTATTAATTTGTGTCTGCAATCATTCTCTAGTTAAAATGAGCTGTAAACTTAAATTCATCTTAACATATTCCTCTATTCCTTTTGCCATCTCTAGGATACCAGTGTAGTGTGGCTTTAGATGAAAAATAATAAAATAAGAATGAAATACTTATACACTTATTGGTGTATCTTTATTTAGATGCATATTTATTTTTATTAAATCTTACCACAACACAAATGTGGTTTTAGTGGCTCCCTGTTGGCCCACTGAAGCTCTACTCATCTTACTTACCTCTTTAGGATAAGAGTGTGATATTTGTGATGTTGGCTCTGCCTACCCCCCAAAAACAAAACATTAATTAGACATATTTAAACTTAATAAATCAATATGCAGCCTATTTTTAAAGGGCCAAGCTCAGTGTGGGTTTTTTTAGCTTTAGGTGCACAAATAAGCGCAGGAGTAGCTAGATATTTCCTTTTGTAATGTGAAAAGTTTTTCTGTGAAGTTGCACCAAATTTTTTGTGTAAGTTATTTTGACACTACGCTGAACATAACATACACTTGAGAGCAAAGAATCCAGGTCCGGTTAAGAACACACCTGAAAATCTTGGATACTAAGAATGCTAACTTAGTGAAACAAATTGTGTTTAATAGACAAATAAAAATACTCCTTAAAAAAAGTAATAAATGTATTGTCACTTTGTAATTTATAAAACAACCTCATCTTATATAAAAAAATTGTAAATCACAATTATTTTCTACAGCTTAGTTTTGTTAATTGTTAATTTTTGTGTTACGAGCTAGTTACCGCGGTTGTGCGGTTTGTCCTGTTCATGCGGCAGATCTGCCTAGAAAAGTCCCATTTTTATTTTGCCATTTTTGATGGCATAAGTTTTTGTTTTTGGTTTTTCAATAACTATAGAAAGAAATGACAATTGTTCGATCCATCTGCTAAGTCGGCTTTTATGACGTGCACAAAACTGTATTTATCTCTTAGACAAGCACAGATGCAGCGATTTACTGCATCATAACAGGTTTATGAATAAGTACTTAATGTACGACACGTTTATTTTATTATCTTACGTAGCTAATAGTTGTAACTGTTTAGTCTGAAGCAGTAGACATTTATAGCCCAAGTTTGTCAAGTTACAAGTCACCAGCAGAGTCGAGGCCGCTGCGCCGACGCAAGTCATACAAGTAACGGTACTGCGTTCAGCTAAGAACCTTATAAGTCATTATTATTATAAACTTACCATACTATTAAACGTGTTACTTGCAGATGTGTTAGTTACATACATATGTTAAGAATGTTGGATCGCATTCTTCTTAGTAGGTAATTTCCGTTTTAGAGGCGTTTCTAAACTGACCAACATGCGAAAATATATTGATGAGTGTATCAATCAAATGATCCTAGATCCTGTAGTAATTTCGGTTAAAGTTAATACCACCTTGGGTGTCTTATTTGGTTAACAAACATGGCGATAAGGTGACCATAGCCACAAAATAGTGCTTCCAAATAATAGATTTCATTGATTTAATTGAATGTAATTGAATTGGTGAATAATTGTAATTGGTGATTACAAGCATTTCGGAATATCCTTCTTCGTATATCTCTTACTCTAATTTGTCATTGGCGTATTTATTGTGCATCAAAAGCACGATAACAAAGGCCATGCGTATTAAAAACTATCCAATAAATAAAAGGAAATACTATCAAAGAAACGCAATATACGACATCCGAACCGAAGCGAAAGAAACGAATTACCATGATTACCATTTGACCATTGAACGCAGTGTTGCCAGCGACAATTTATTTACTGCCGTGTTTGGTGGGGAAAATTGCTGCCATGACAAATAAAAAAAATATTTATTGCCGTTGGCCGCAGGTTTCCCTTAAATTATGTCTGATTTCCGTAAAACACGTCAATTGCCGTAGAAATGGCAACACAGATTGAACGATTGATTGGTTGACCTATGAATGACCTAAATAAATATGAGTGAGTATGAATGAATATAACTAGGTGAATTAATAAAAATATAAATTGGTAAAAAAAGACAATTATATTATTTAAAATTTCTTTTCACCTGGCAGCCCTGATATAAGGGGTCACGCAAATAAAGGAATCGATGTGCCTTGCGTTTCGAGACGCGCTGAAATCGATTTTAGCGCACTCAAAGCGCGTACCGAATTATTGCTAGCAGGCGAAACCCATACAAAATCTGGGTTGCGCTGACAGTTTGATTCGAAAGTGATTTAAGCGCGTATCGGAATGCGTCCGTGATTCATTCATTATAACATACATTTTTTAATGGTAATGGATTGACGTTTAACCACTTATTTGTCTTATCTATTTCTCCCTTTATATTTTCAAAGATTCAACTAGTTTATTCCGATTAAATAATTGAATTGGTGTATGAGTGTGTGATATACCTCATCTCTAAAATCCAAAGACAATGTAGAGATACCCGATCGAAATATGGTTTGAGGTTAGAGCGATTTATTGATAATTTTGCGAAAAACTTAGGTTTTCGATGATTAATTCTAATAGAATTTGTGAGTGAATGTTTGATAAGTATTTGTTTCAGGTGTATTTGCATTTTGGACTAGTTCTATAGTGTGATTAGCACGTAAACTTGAGATTTTGTCGAGGTGAGTGGTTTGTTTATCAAATAAGACAGTCAGGTTGGTATCAGGTATACAAGATTCAAACAACCGAAGATTGTTAACTTTTTTATTCTAACAGTCTACATTGGCCGTGAACATATTCCTGGGATGGCCTAATTTTTCCTGGAATTATACCAGTTATAATATTGACTAACGAACACAACAATACAAACTTGTACTATAACTATAGGCCAGTCAATATCAACACAAAAAAGGACAAACATCGCAAACGCGCATGATACTACGATTTTTTTATATGTTGTTAGGTCCCTTGAGAGTAGTTAACACCCAAGTTTGCAACCCTGAAAACCCTGTACTACCCAAAAACCTCGAAAAACCGCGAAAAACGCTGACCCAGGACAAGGTGAAGACCTTGGCATCAGTCACCACCTCTGTGAAAGTGTTCATCAAGAGAGTTGATGTTGATCCCCTTACCATATTCCAAAGAGTCTGCGTCACAAAACAGTCAGATGAACAATTGAAGCAGTTCCAGGACCATTAGTTTAGCCAGTACGTGTCTTTGAATAGGACTCAAACACAAAATATACACTTTAAAAAAATAAATGTCTACCTTTAACAAGCTGTATCTCTGCAACTAATGGACCTAGAGTGCTGGGGTTAAACTCAAATTGTATAAAATCTAGCTAGCTTTATTAAATTATACGGCAAACATACTTGAAAAACGCTTCCTTAGGGTAGTTTAAAAAAAAACTGAAACTGGGGGTAGCACAGGGTTTTCAGGGTTGCAAACTTGGGTGTAAACTACTCTCAAGAAACCTAACAACATATAAAAAAATCGTAGATACATGCGCTTTTGCGATGTTTGATGTCGATTTTGACTGGCCTACTATATAAAACTGTAGCTATGAATTGGACCCCACATGTAGAATTAAATTACAAGTTTTTTAAATAAAAATAGTCAGTTTTTAAATATCGATATGTAAGTGCCCTATAGATAAATAAAGTGTCCGTAACGACACAATAATTAATTTATTTCGATAAGGTTGGTAATGTATAATTGACCTTTTTTATTTATACCTACTTATCGGTTTTCCGTTATACTCGTGGTGATTGCCAGTAAGTTCATTAGTTTATTATTTAAGATCGCCATTTATGTTTGGGCTCAACGTCATGTAGGCAGTAAGGTCGTTGACTGACCTCGCAAACCCTGGCGTCATAATCACTTCATCAAAACCTCATATATACGACCCCACCGAAGGGCTCGAGCCTTCCCTGAATTAGGGCGATTAGGCCTTTGTCGACCACGCTGGCCCATTGCTGCTTGGTAGACTTCACACACAACCTAATTGGATTTCCTTGCAGGAGTGTGCAGGTTTCATCACGATGTTTTCCTTCACCGTATAAGAGCGTCGAATAAACGTACATATGAATTCTATATTGGAAAACATATTGGTACGTGGTGGGGATCGAACCCGCGTCTCCCGGACGGGAGGCAGCGGCCCTAGCCACTACACCACCGACGCTCTTTATCTCATAATCACTTACGATATAGATAATAGTCGGGACCCGCGACCGGATCTTCCGAAGCGCGGAATCATTTTATTTTTCGGATAAATATACGATTCAATCTACAATGTCCTATCTAACCAAAGTGGAGCCAGTTTAACAAAGTAACTTTCGTTTGTGGGATTTTACAAAATGTTTTTTTCGACGTCCAAGCTAGTGCAAGTTAGTTCATAGTAGAAAAAAAAAACTTTTTAAGGACATAAACGTGACTATATCACTATCATAATCTCAAACGACACACGACTTGACAATGAGGAGTTTCTCCGCGAATTGTCTCCGAACATCGCGTTCCGGTGTTGCATCCGTCGCCGTTCAGTCTACGCAGATGCAGCCAACGCAACTGCGCTTGCGTTTTGCAGCGACACGCTTCGGTGAGCCGACCCTCTGTTGGTCGTTCCATGAACCCTGGCGTATAGCGAGATCAGAGTGATATAGGTGTAGGTAGAGTATAGGTATCCTCAGGTTGAGGAAGTTGAGTGGTCACTTGATTCTAAATTATTTGATTGTCTACTTGTTTCATGGTTTCATAATCGACTAATATACCTTAAGTTCCTACTGAATGGCTCCAGCCTACCCTAAATTACGGCGATCAATCCTTAGTCAGTCACCACCACCACTTCACACACAATTGTTGGTGAACTTCACACATAATCTTTTAATTTCCTCGTAGGCACAGGCTTTCTCACAATGTTTCCCTTCACCGAAAGAGCGTAACCAAGTTGCCTTTTGCGTTTATAATGGCCCCAAGTAGAATTATGCTGAAGTCCTGTACAAAACATCTTAAAATAAAAAACAAGGGAAGGTAGAAATTAAAATAACAATGAATAGGAAATTGAAAGTCTAAAGTGAGACAGTAGTATTCAAGATACGGAGGCCAAAGAGAAATATCAAAATCCACTTTACAACATTGTATTTCGTTTTCTATTGAAACCGCGTTTCTTTGTTATTGTTACGCATGCAGCAGGTAAGCGCTTTAGTATGCGTGTGTCAAAATGTGAACGCTGATGGCTTCTAAAATCTTAAATGCAAACGACGAGAATTTAGTGCACGCAATCACGTTATTCAGTTTTTTATCGACTTTGGGGTACCAACTTGAAAAGGTATTTTGCGTGGGAAGGCTGAACCTGGCAGGTATTTTGTTTAGCACAGGGCGGATGATGACTTGTTGTCCAAAATATATTGTTTTAGATTAATAAATTATATGTATGCTAGAGATCAAATAGCCCATTTGTTTTGACGGCCATAATCATTACTATTCTTAAAAAATTATCACGCTATAAATAATTATCAGAGTCAAAAAGCTGTAAATTAGTCTTTGAGTTCCTACTCTACTGTAAAATACACTGGAGAGCAATGAATCCGGGTCATATGAAGACATGTAGTTCGAAGTATCTGAAAATCTCGATAACTATGAAAGCTACCTAGTAAAATAAATTGTGTTTAATAGACAATTAAACACACTTCAAATGATAGCAATAAGACTTCTTGGTTATTACCTTTTCACGCAAAAACTACTGAATGGATTGGGATGAAATTTAGAATACAGATAGTTTGTATCCTGGATTAACATATAGGATATTTTTTACGGGAAAAAGTCTTATTCCCACGGGAAAATCTAACCCAACGCGATCGTAGCCGCAGGCGTGCCGCTAGTTTATAATATTAGTGTTATTTCGGTCAGAGATGATTTTTCGATTTGATGCTAATCTATTACTTTCGTGACTCAGTAGTACATTTCGTTTAAAAATGAAAGAGATCGAAGAATACCTCTGTAACAACTTAATTTCGCTTGTGGCAATCCGAACCGACACAATAAAAGTTCTTTGGTCTTTCAATTGACACGTGCGGTACTTGGCATGGCATCGTCGGTATCGGGGTTTGAATCACGGCCACAGTACGCGCCCCACATCCTAATTAACCTTTTATGGGCTTTTCTATGTCGGTCGCCTATACACTCTAACGTATATGCATAGAGTGCAAATATGAATAAGAGATATCCTTATTGTTCCTATAAACCAACAGCATACTGATTGTTTGTTCGCTTGTAAAAGAACGCTTCGGAATTCGAAGAATTGTTTTAATGTTCGTCTAAGGATGTGGTAAAATTTAAGGCGAATGAATAGAATATGAATTCTTGTATATTCTATATTGTGTTTTGCCGTGTGGTGACGGCAGAGTAGAATACATTTGTCACCATCCCCTACTCTTCCCGTGGGTGTCGTAACAGGCGACTTAGGGACTACACATTGAACAGGGAACGGGCAGCAGCGCTCTCTGATACAGTAACCTTTTAATCTGCGATCTCCAACCCGCCTGCCAAGCGTGGAGATTATGGCAAAACCCTCCACTGAAGTGGAGGAGGCTCATAGTCCAGCAGTGGACTGTAACGGGCCGTTGATGATTGATTGATGATTAGTATGAGTTCTTATTAAAACAGTTTTAGGTATCATATGATATTCATTTGCAACAAAAAGCAGAGGTAGGCAACTCGGTCGTTGGCACAATGAGTCATAAATGCAAGTCGTGACTCAATGCGACGATTGAGGCACCAATTTTTATAGTATTAGCCCCATTTGGGGCTAAGATTTTCCGAATACTTCCGATCTTTATTGTGTTGTTGTCAACTCATATACGTTCCCACCGAGGGGCTCGAACCTACCCTGAATTAGAGCGATCGGGCCTTAGTTTAAATCACGCAGGGCCAGTGCGGATTGGTCAACTTCACACACAACCTTTAATCTTTTTCGCAGGAGTGTGCTGTGCAGGTTTCCTCAAGATGTTTCCTACACTATAAGAGCGTCGAATAAACGTAATAAGAATTCGAAATTCGAAAACACGTGAGGTCTAACGTAAGAATCACCAGTTACAAATCGTCTATGCGGCCTCCCATTGACCTAGTCGTCCCTTGTAACCACCAATATACGTACCCTTTGCAGTCCTACATCCGTCCTCTAGACCCATGGTCATCATCATTATACGTATTGCGTTTGCATTGTAAGGTTGATGACTGGACTCACCAAAGATTTCTGACGCGCGTGTCGCCTCGCGCTTAGCGGTCGTCTTTTGCTTATCTGAGGAACTCATAAACCCTCTGTGTCTGTATTATTGAGCGGCTAAAGGCCTTTGCCATGGCTCACGCTTCGATCACACCTTTCTGTGATCGAAGGGCTCACGTAACTGATACGTCAAGACGAACGGCTTCGTGCCTTTCGAAGCGCAGAATCATTTACTTATCGGACAATAGGGGATCGGACTATTTTATTTTTATTTTATAAATCCAAGCTTCTTAGTTTCTGCTATCGAACACTTAAAGAATTTTTGCTCTATCTTTAAAATTGACCGAGTTATAAAGGTTTGAAATTCAAGATTAGACATAGAGGCACATACTCACTTGTGACGTCATTTGTTAGTAACGCCATATAATCTCCATATAAAAAATGGTTTTTGAAAGAGACAAACATTTTTTTTTTTTTTTTTACGGACCTAATCACTTTTTATACCAGAGTGGTATTATAGTGGGCGTGGACTTGCGGGGGAGCAGAAGGCTCGTACCCCTTAGGAATTTTATGACAACGTATCTGGGGGCGCCCTCAGACGGGCTCGGACCGCGGCCCAGAACGTTGCCAGGGCGAGAAGCGCGTCGGAGAAGAATGACCCCTACCGGGTCTTACTGAATTAAAAGAGACAAACATATTGAAACTTTAAAAAGTCACTGTAAATTAGTTTTTCAACCGATTCTGTTTTTTTCTTCGCTAATCGTCTGCTACTAATCTATATTTTCATAATAATACATAAAATATAGTAAATTTAGGAACAGTCCGATCCCCTATTAGATGACTCTACATGTCCTGAACTAACTGGAGAAGGTTTTACTAAGGGATTTGACAGTTTCTCTAACGAGATTCGGACCCAAACCCTTCGGTTTAAGAGCTGAAGCTTTTTCCGCTAGACCACGGATGCTTATGTCTCTAAAAGCACTGTTTCATTTCATCAAACTCTTTACTCATCAGACTTAACGAGGTCAATACCTATACATGTTCTTGTATAGAATATTTACATACTTGTATGGAAATAGGTCTCCGTTATCTGTTAGTATTGATTCACAATGAACCATGTAATTATTGGTGCGATAAGTAATAATTTGCATCCGTACATGCAATATTAATTCTGTACTTCGAATTGTCGTTGGAATTGTCGATATAAAGGGCAATTTATTTATTACAATTTGAAATGGTTATGCTGACATACATTTTGTAGTAAACACGGACGAACAGGTTAATAAAAATTCAAATAATATAGTCACGCTTTTGTCCCTAAAGGTGTAAGCAGAGCTTAAGTCGACTTACAGAGAGTATGCACTAAGACATGTTGCTAAATTTGTAGAGATACGGTGCATGCATAATGCATTTACACCGCTGCCGTAGTGTCTCTTAGTGCACTGTTGCTTGCGCGTCGTCAGTACTAATCCTAAGCTCCTTGGTCACCTAGTTAGATGAAGAACCGACCGGTAATACGACAAGATATGGTGTGGCCCAGCCCACCCCCTTTTTCTTTTATATAGATACCCTATACCCTATTCTTCTTTTAACCACACGGCTATTATAGTTCTAGTAAGCGTATTAAATATGAAAGCTAAGGTCATGTTAATAAAATACAAAACCACAACCAATTAGGGTCAACAGTTAACAACTACATAGTTTAATGTTGTATGATTATGACCCCTTTTTAGACGCGTTTGAAGTGTCAAAATTCATTAAGAGACTTCAATTGACTTTCGTTTGTTTCAGACTATAATGGCGTAGAGTTCTCACTGCTGTCTGCTCTGACGACTGGATATATTGTTCCAACGTAAGTAGAAGCGTAACAAAGGACCTCCAGCACGCCCACTGTTTGCTACTACAGTAGTTAGTAGAGCAGTGAGGGCGATTCTGACCGCCCTAACTCTAAATTCAGCTTAGTCGGGAGTAAACAAGCAAAAATGCATACTCGCTCACATATTTTGTTCTAAAAATGTTTTTTTAAATTTATTTTTCAAAAATAGTTGTAGTTTATTATTTTTAGGCATTTCTATCACATTTCTTTTATAATAAATAGGCGATCATTCAGGTTTCTTAATATTTTTCTTTGTTTCTGATATTCTAGAAAAAAATGATTAGCGGATGAGTTAAGAGCTCTTATTGTTTAAAACTTAATAACTAATGTTGTTTTTATAATGAACGAAACTCAGCTCATCAACATGCAATCATTATTTCTTTACTTGTTTTGAAAATGTCAGTCCCCCTGATTAAATTAGGCTATTGTTAGAATTCACCCTGTAAGTGTCTCTCAATAAAGAAGTGTTGCACGTGCTAAACGTAGTTGTAAACACGGCAGTGGGTCAGCAGCATGTCAGGAGGCACCGTGAGTTGCACGCCGTATCGTCCTGAATTTTTAAGCACGCCATTAGGCCCTGGAACTCACCACATCGCCTCGGTAACTGAACGCTTTTCTCTCGCAGATTGCTTCTTTTTACTTTCTCACGACGTTTTCACCGCAAGTCGTTTCAACATAACGCTTGCGGCAAGTCTTCAAGATTTGAAGCTAGTGTCGGTCCCTAGATCCCTCCGGCCAGAATGTCTCTTAATCTCGAACTAGGCTCGCGTAAGTTTTAAGAACTGGCGATGCTGGAAATAGTACTGCATTCATCTAGAATATTTGGTTTCTTTTATGTTTTTTGCAACCTAGTTGTAATTTGTCATTCTCGAGACGCAATAAGTATATTTCAAAAATAACTCCTTTACAAATTATATTTAGCACTTGAAGATCAGTTTTGCCGAAAAAGCAAAATAAATGTGTCAGGAAACATTATTTTAATAAAAATTTACTTACATCAACTTACTTTTCAAAATCTCTTAAATGGCTTGTAAAATTTCTCCCATTTCCTACCGGAACTTTCTAAAGCGATACGAGAGTAAATATAAATAAAAATATCGTGTTGAGTTGCGGAAGCACAGCTTAATCGTAATCGTACGCGCGCACGCATCTACGTAAGCAAAACAAATAAAAAGTCTGTGCATTGACGTTTACCATACATGCATGCATGTGTATGGTAACCACAAAGTTTCGACGTTTATCTATCGTTTATTTCATTATGCGTGTGTTCGTTTACTAGTGAAATCTCAATATATTTATATGAAGATTCCCAGCAGCAAATTGGATTTATGTGGGTTAGTAATGATGACGATAGTACAGCGTGCGATGTTTGACTTCATAAGAAAGATGTGTAAAGTTTAAACAGACATAAAGACTCAAATTACCCTGTATGAGTCCACATCTGGACGTTGGACATAAGCTTTCATTGCATACTACTGAACATTATCTTTAATACAATACAAATACACTTCGACTCTTATTATCCAGTCGCTACAAACTACCCGCCATATATATATATATATACTTTCACCTAGCTCCAGGACATTCTACACATTAGTCTGCCCCAGCAGTAATGTAGACCTCATAGAAAGCTATAAAAATGTAGAAAAGAGTCGGATATAGATGCGATTAGAGTAAGACTTCAAAGGATATTCTTTATCACATGCGCTTGGCGAAATAAGTTACTAATTCCTTCTGTGTTGCAGTTATTTTTCCTATCGTGTCGTTGGAAAAAAAACTAACTATAATACGAATTTATTTTTTTGGCGGTTTAGTAAAGTTGGAACTGCAACCGTTAGAGCGCATACGTGGCATTGATGTAAAAACTCCTTGCTTAGCGTAGCGAAGGAGGCCTATACGTGGCAATTTGCGTTGCGCCTCGAATACGCTCTGACGTTGCAGGTATAACTTCACTTTACTACTACTGCAAACTATTCCAGACCAATATGCTCAGCAACACGAATAATATTTATGTCTTCATATAAGTCCTCTTAGAGGGCGTACAACACGGGACATGGTTATGCAATTGACACTTTCCATGCCCGGACTTTCCTGTAGTTTCTTTTAACATTTCCTCCTCACTTACAGATTTAGCGGCTGTTCTGATATTATGTAAATCGTTAGAGGGAGGGTGGAAAGCGGTCAGTGCGCGCACTGCCGGTCTACTTCACCTAATTGAATTAGAAGCAATCGGCTCTGGCCGATGTACCCGGGCGCTTATTCTGAAACTATCGACTGTTACATTATTACAAGCTTTTATTTAACTTCACTTGTTAGTCTGTTAGCATGTTTGGGATTTTTGCAAACACGAACCACTTTCTTTTTGTTCAGTGATTTGCATGCTTGTTCTGACAATACCACACAATGTACATCTACTATATGTACACTACACAATACACTTCTTTTTCATGGTGTGGTTTGTTAGGTCGACAGCCGACCTCACAAACAACAATATATTAAAACGATAGAAGTATCCTGATACTGCTACCGAGGATGTCTCCTCATGAGTTAGTTAAATAGGACTTACTTATTACCTTAACTTATTTAGCGAAATATGTATACATTTCTTTTTCGTTTTTAAGCATATTTCCCATTATTTACCAGAAATTATTTTAATAATCAGAGTGCATCAGTCGACCTTTCACTGGTAGCATGGTCTGTCTAAGATCGACTAAATTATTATTTTTTTCACTTGATAAATATTAAATATTTTGTTACAGTCGTAATCTGTAATAAAATAATAAAGACGAATAATAATCTAATCTATCGGAAATTCTTTTTTAAATTAGGCTTATTAGAGTAGTTTAAAATATTGATAACAGGATTGGACTATCCAATTTGACTTCTTTGAATTTAAAAAGTTACTTACGTGTTGCTTAAGTATTGCATTGTGTTCAGTAAGCAGCGGTGCTTAAAGAAACTCTATGGGTGTGTTCCGAATCAAACTGTCAGCGATCAGAAAACCAAAAGATTGTATGGGGTTCGCCTGCTGACAAAGGCTGACAGTAATTCGGTACGCGCTTTGAGTGCGTTAAAATCGATTTCAGCGCGTCTCGGAACGCAGGGTATCATGAACACTCGTATATTATGTCGTTGATTTTGCTGTGCCACTTGTTCTTTGAACCAGAGAAGAACACTAGATTTAAGATACGCATGGTTGCTTACTCGTAAAAAACAAAGCATATTTCGAAACCAAAGTAAAAAAATAGCTTTCGAAAAAGTTTCTTATTCCTTCTTTGTCGATGTTCCAAAACAATAGGGGATCGGACTACTTTTATTTTATTATATAAATCCAAACTTCTTAGTTTCTGCTATCGAACACTAAAAGAATTTTTGCTCTATCTTTAAAATTGACCGAGTTATGAAGGTTTGAAATTCAAGATTAGACAGAGAGGCACCCACTTGTGACGTCATTTGTTAGTAATGCCATATAATCTCCATACAAAAAATCGTTTTTGAAAGAGACAGACGTATTGAAATTTTAAAAAATCACTGTAAATTCGTTTTTCAAACGATTCTGTTTTTTTCTTCGCGCATCGTCTGCTACTAATTCTATATTTTAAAAATAATTCATAAAAGATGGTGAACAGTCCAATCCCCTATTGTCGTAATTGTACGTTCGTATTCGATGTTACTGTTCACCTTATCGGCAGCTGTAATATTTCCCAGACAGTTTTTAAATATGGAATAAGGATGTTGTACACAGTCGAGTACTATACATAGTACCATGTATGTGTTGAAGCCCCTATTGCATAGTTGGAGCGCCCTAAAGTCTTTGTTCCTCCCACGCGACAAAGATGATTATTTTATCAAATTGCAATTCAAAATTTTCCATTCATTAGTCAGGTTTGAACGTTCGTGAGGAAACCTGCATACTACTACGAAAGAAATTCTCGGGTTGTGTATGAAGTCGACCAACCTGCACAAGGCCTGCATGGTAGACTGATCGTTAGAGTAGGCTCGAGCCCCTCGGTGGGGACGTATATGATCTGTTGATGATCAAGAAGTAATAAAAAGTCAATCATCATGTAGGACAAATAGACGAAAAGATTTTGATGTAAAAACACCGAGTAATCTAAGATTGCATTTTATTTTATCACTTAAACCTTATCTATCAATGAACAACCTTCACAAGTGCGACTTTCCTGAACATGTTGTTGTCGTTATCAGCCCACCGAGGGACATAAAAAAGGTTGCTGATTTTGAAACCTGTTTAATATAATAATGAAAAATGGTTTAAAATGTTCTTGTAAAGGCTCGTACATACCTACTATATTATTTATTATGTGAAGTGTATTTTTAACGTGTATTCTAAGGTGCTGAGCAAGTGACTGGTTTTGTACATGTGTTTTTATATAAAAAGCCTAGATTGAGTTTTCTCGCTACAAAATAAATGCCAAATACCACCACGGAACGGACAGACCCGCACTGGGTTGCATGGCTTGATTGTCGTTAATCAGGATAGACTCGGGGAGAATCCTTGGTGGGGACATAATCACAGTAATATTATAAATGTGAAAATATGTTTAGATGTTTGTTCCGCCTTCACGCCTAAACTACTGGACGGATTTGGACGAAATTTGGAATGAAGATAGTTTGTAACCTGAATTAACACATAAGATACTTTTTACGGGAAAAGGTCTTATTCCCACGGAAAAATCTTACACAACGCGAGCGTAGTCGCGGGCGGACAGCTAGTCACCCATATAATATATGCGCTGGTATTAACAACCACAATTAAAAACTATCACTTACTCGTACCTAGACTAGGTTATACATTTTATAGCATTGGCATGAAAGTCGCAAGGTGAAGCTGGCCAGATATATTTATAAAACATAGCGTTGCAAATAGTATGTTCAATGCACAAACATCCGCGCGAACGTCGGTCGGCTACCTTCCGGCGAGCTACCCTTTGCGGTGTAACGAAACGCGATACTACACCTCTCAGTGTACAGTCGTTGACTGGGAAAACTGTGCCTTAGGGTACTCTATAGACTAGCAATCAAACTACTAAGATACTGTTTTGATTGAGTTGGCTGTACCTCGGTTGGCGACAGTTGTTTCATTCAACAAACCGTGTAATGCTAAAAAACTAACAGCTAATCGTCTTAACTCTATTATAATATTTGTGATGTCAAATGAATGACCCTCCTTCTGAAGCAGTCAAGTAAAATTAGATGAATCAAAATTCATCTAATTTTTACCTTTTTGTTTTCATTGGCCTTTGCTTTTTAAAATGAAATATAAGACATAAATATAATAAACAAATATAAATGTTCACATCCAACGGGAAGAGGCTGATATCCCACAACACAGGGAATCCTAGTGTGGGGATCAGTGTGCAACCATTGTTAACTTTGTTTGTTTGTAGCCAATAAAGATTTAATATTATTATTATTTATTTAAATTTAAAATCATCTTAAACTCGGTCATTTGTTTGCAGGTATTTTTTCTTCACGGTATTTTCTTTACTGAAGTCGTAATGTAGACCGAATTTTCATACTAACTGATAAGTAAGATTTCTTTGGGAATTTAGAAATGTTGTGAAGAAAAATACAAAAGTTGAATGAATGAATGAATGAAATGAATGAAATATACTTTATTGCACACAGACAGAAACATACAGTAATTACAGAAGTAAAAATAGTACAATTGGCGGCCTTATTGCTCAGGTAGCAATTTCTTCCAGGCAACCGGCAAAGCCAAAAGTTCAGTTTCATGGGTAATGTTGTACACAGTGCGGTGAAACTAGAGAAATTTTATGACATAATCGCAAGTGTGTAATAAAGAGCTTTTAGCGATTCTAAGGTTTACACCGAACATCATAGTTGAAAGCCGCATAGTTTAAAAACTGGTTGCAACTAACTAACTGGTTGTAAATTACTAGCAAAACTTGTGAAAGTTAAGTCGGCGGGGCGTGTTCACCATAGAAAACAGGCTCGCTTTTCTGACCGACATGGGATGCGTAAGAGCACGTGTGGATTGGAATATGAAAGTGACATCTTCAAAATTTTTTAAGTTATATATAAGTTTATGAGCTTTTCTCATTGATTTACAACATCTGATCACTTTTTTTTATCTTGACAGCTAATTTCTTTGATGATTATGAATGATAATATCAAGCATATCGATGATTTTATTTATACCACATTATGACAAATTCTCATTTTTATTGTTATTTTTATGGTACTTTAATATCAGTATCGATCTTTATCGAAAAAAGTGTCTCCAAGTTGGAATATAAGGGTTTCGTTTTTCCTTAATGGTACGAAACCCTAAAATAAAATATATTGTGAAATTCTTTATTTTTTTTAGCAGGTTCTATTTTCATTGCTCTCTATCCTACGCATGTTCTGACCAGAGCAGTGTGATCTCGCAGGCTAGTAAAAGAAAAAAAACAAATTCAAAGAAATTTTCGCTAGTCACCGTATTGTCTCTGCGGCAAAAGTGATAGTGGCAAGCGAGTGTTGTTCATAGAAATGCTTTACTTGTGTTATAAAGGTTGTTGGATTACTTGTGTGTTGGATGACGTTGCTGATCCTCGCATTCCGACTGATTGGCTTACAGCTCAGTGAAGGGTACAAGGTGAATTACGGTCATCAGTTGCACCTACTATAGTATATCAATACTCTATACTATGTGTAGTAGAGAAACTATGTACGTACAGTACTTTTACTTGTTTTCAATCAGTAGTCTTGCGATGTTGTTGATGTTGTAGAGCGTGCCGGTTTTTTACAATACTTACATACAAATTATTTATTTCACATAAAATAAATAGCGTCAGGCAATGGGCGGTCTTATTGCTTTGAGCGTTCTCCAGGCAATCCAGTAAGGTTGACGCTAATAGTTTGTGCTTTTTTTTAGTTAATTTTTTTTAGGAGCTAGTGATTGAAATTAGCTCAACCGATCTTGATGACATCTAGCATAAAGATGAGTTAAAATTATAGACTTCCGAAAACCGCGGGACTTAGTTATGTTTTTTTTTTATTTGCAAAAATTGGTACATTTGACATGTACACAAACAAATCTCGCCAAACTGAAACAGTTTGTTGGCGAGTACTCAACCATTAATGCGAATAATGTACCTATCACTAATTAAAAACTATCATGCACTAAAAACTAAGCTTGTTCCTCTTCATTTATACCTAGCATTATATTTTTCAGTTTCTTTTTTAAAATAGTTTTAATACTTACTAGTTTTACTTACTAGTTAATGACATAACAACAGAATAAATAACTGTAGCCCGTATACAGAAAAAAAAAACACTTAGAACACTTAGGTAAATCTGCTATTGTTTTGTTATCAACCTATTCTTTTATATTGAAATATTTATACAGCCAGTATCTAATCATAACCGAACGTGAGAACGGTTCAATCGACTCACGCGCAGGAAATGGACGTTGATATTGAAATGGTTAAATTATTTAACACTTAGCCGACTTGCAAAACTTCAGTAAACAATGGCTGGTAATGGCGCCTTGCTTTTGTCTGAACATCAATGGCGCAAGACTGGTATTGTCTAAGATTATCTTTTTTAATCCATACGCTTTTTGGAGTGGTGCGTTACGTAATGACATTTAAATATCTGTTTAAGTTTAGAACGAAACGAAACTGTGCAGTAACAGCGAGACAAAAACGAGGAAAGGAAAATTATGTATTCGCGTTGGTAGGTTGGACTTGTAATTGCAACTTCAGAACGAACTGGAAGTATGAGTGATTTTAGCCTTCAATCATCATCGTATGGGTTGTAGGGTCGACAACCGACCTCACACACCCTGATGTCAGTGTTATAGAGCCGCCAAAGACCACTGACTTGGCTCAAGTAACGACTAGATAGTAGCCGGGACCAACTGCTTAACGTGCCGTTAATATGCTATGAATTCGCTAATTTCACTCACCTGCTAAGAGCTACGCATACTTTATCTGCCCAATGCCCGTATACTCCTACATTTAATCGACTCCCTGCCAGTGATGATTAATAGCGACACTACTTACATAGTAATTTATTCAATACTACAAGAAACAAAGTTTTTACAATTATGAAAAAATACTGTCAAACTATAATTTCCAATGCTATTACCTCTTTTCATATTATTTTCTAGTCATATATTTTGTCTACAAAAAATATCATTTACCAGCCAACATTACCGTATAATTTACTGCCCGGAAAAATTGGCATGTTGCGTTCCAGTTTCACAAATAACTCCAATAGACCCAGAACGTAAAGGAATGGGGGCAATATAGTAACGTGACAGTTTCCGTATCAGGTTCGCCATTGAGGGGAGGCCGGGTAGAGGTTCCCATTGCATGGCACACGCCGTGCCAGGCTCCGGACACCCTTCGTACTCAACATGGTCGATACCACGATAGGTACCGATTGTAACAACCCTTTGTCAGTAAGCAGGTGTTTACTGATCACAAAGTTAACTATGTTCAAGTTATCAGAATTTTGAACTTGCAGTGAACGTGTAGTGGGTACGTCAAGGAATTTCGAAAAGAAAAAAATAAAATAAACAACAAGTGAAATATACCGTAAAAACGGAAGTTGAAAAAATAAACAATTCGAAAAGAAAAGTTGTAATTTGGTGCAACTCAAAGCTAATAGATGATGATAGATGAGATAGATGTAACTTTGTTAATAGTTTCCGATTGACTTTATGACCGTAAATTATGATAGAAACCAATGTCTTCTGTAGCATGGCAAACGATATTTAGGAAAGTCGAATTACTTTCTTAAATATCGGATACTAGCAACCGGACGTTGCTGTTGCAGTATGTTCCTATTTACAGTCTCAAGTGCGACCCAAATGCAGCAAAGTTAATAGAATTTGTCACTAGATGATATACTAATGTGTATTCGCTGCTGTACTTATAACTTTCGCGGTCGGACGAGTGGCGAATCATCATCAACAGCTCATACACGTCCCCACCGAGGGGCTCGAGCCTACCCTGTATCAGAGCGATCAGGCAATCAGAGCGGTCGACCACGCTGGCCCCAGTGCGGGTTGGTCGACTTCACACACAACCGTTAAATTTCTTCACAGGAGTCTGCAAGTTTCCTCACGATGTTTTCCTTCACCGTAAGAGCGTCGAATAAACGTACATATGAATTCGAAATTCGAAAACACATTGGTACGTGGTGGGGATCGAACCCGCGTCTCCCGGACGGGAGGCAGCGGCCCTAGCCAATACACAACAGACGCTTCTAAGAGTGGCGAATACCAAATCCTTTTTATTTCCGATCGGCGGCGTCGACCTCTGCGATCGCATGTTTCGCGGTCCCGTTCGCGTCGAGAGTGAACGTGGCCGGTCACGGTCATTCGTCCGAACCATGCTGGCACGGTGCGGCTGGTCTGAAGCTTGCCATCATGGCGTCACACTTTTCTCGCACGGCATGCCAACTGGAGACGCGTTTTTGGGTCATTCTTAGTGAATTGGCAATCCGCATTCGAGAACAGTTTATGTATACACGTTAAATTTCGGATAGTGTCGTTTTTTATATTTTGCTCTTTATCTAAATCAACTATTCTTATTTACGCACGGATGTTTAATGATCATAAACCGACATTTCACACCAGTATACCAATTTTTTTCAGTCAAATTGAAAATTGGCGCAGCACCGTCAGCAGTTTAATCGAAATAGTCTTGTTAGGTAATAATATTTTAGTCTGTGCTAAAAATCTAAAAACGAGTGTTTAATAGCACTCATTTAATGAATTTTCTAAATTACTAATTTTTTAAATTTCGTATACTAGTAGATATTGTGATAAGTTCGAAATACAAATGCTTCAAAAATGCGTCTCCAAGTCTGAAGCTTGCCATCATGGCGTCACACTTTTCTCGCGCGGCATGCCAACTGGGCTCTCTCGACGCCGGAACGAAACCCAGCTTCGATCTGCCCTACTATTACTTCGCCAACTCTCTAAAAGCGATATTAAATCTCCCGATGACAGTAACATTCGTCTATTTGGCGTAATTCGATACGTAACGTTCTCTTGAAATTCGAAACATACAGCTGTAAAGTAATTCGATTCTAGAATTGAGTCACGAGTTAGCATCGAGCAGGTGCACGTACCCTTGATGCCGGTCTAGTCTGCGCAGTCGCAGCGTATCACATAATTGCACAATGCTTCGTAATTTATCAACTCGTACGCCGCTGCACTGTTTAGTTTCGGTTGTTTCTCACGGCGATGACGATATCATTTTGTATGTAAACATACCTAATTTGCATTGTACTTCTACAAGTGAAAGTTAAAATGAAGTGTGGAGTATGTGCAGGCCCTTAAGTACTTAAGTTTTGGGTGGAGCTCTAGCGATCTCGTCGTTGAGTTTCGCGTGCCTTACGTGTGAGTCATAATTCGTACCTTTAAAGAGCCTTTAGACTTGGCTAAATGGTGAGTCTAATCCTGTATACATTGCTGTGTTTGGGTCTGTAAATTAGTACTACAACTTTTGTTTGCCATTTTTCTATTAAAGACATTCCTGTACCCTAAGGTGGTTTGGGAGAAATCCACCATTGCCACCTTAGCAATAAGGCCGCCTCTCTGTACACTATATTTATTTTGTGTATTTTGCTTCTGTGTATTCTATTATAATCCACAACTGCAATGACCTATATTTTTAGATATAACTTTTTTTTTTTTTTTAGAAAAAGTGAATAACGGCTCTTAACCACTTGAAAACTATGCCAACTCTCATGATTGTTTATTACTAATCCTCGAGGCGAAAGGGTCTTGTTATCGCTACACTTGGAGACTTATTACTCCGGCGCGGGCGCACCCCTGATAAACGCGATCTGAAGACCCGTTGTCCGTCTGCCAAGGGCGACACAAAAGCCGGTTTGAACTGTCTCTAAACTGCCATCGAGATAAGGGTTCCGATTGCATTGCAATGGCGGCGTGCAGTTTTAGAATAGTCGGTATGCAATCCGTGATATTTTTTTAACCTTATTGGGGATGTTTTTTTTTAATTTGATATCTTAAAATGAGGCATTTTCTTTGTGTAGTATGAACAAAGGAAATGTGCATAATGGTGTTTTTATCTATAAATTGAATTTGGAATAGAGCGTATTGAAGGCGCAGGAGCAGGACTGCTACGTCAAAGTACGCTCTGAAGTTGCAGTTCTAACTTCGTTCGATCGCTAAAAAGATTATACCTTAAATTTTTGTTTCCATACCCAATTTACATCTGTATTTAGAATTTGACCTACTCTCCGGTCTTTGCCACACTCATACAAAAACAATAGCACGAAACACCACAGCTCAAAATTACGCTAGTTTAGCCGCTGCCGGCATCGAGATAAGCATGCGCATGTGAAGATGAGACTACCGGCAATTAAGTATTGCGTGACATTCTATAACAGACATCAGTACGGTACCATTGCATAACATACATGGGAGTTTGAACACAAGGGGACGGGGTTCTCAAGCTCGTTGTCGGTTGCCTCGCGACGGCTATCAACGAATGTGGTCTCGAGTTGCACGATTCCCGTAACTCGAGTTGCCGTATATGAATGGTTATCAACGTCAAGCTTATACACCACGCTATAGGGTCTTATCCTGTTCTAAATTAAGACGATTTTGACTTGACCACGCAGGCACGATTGTATTCCCATTTTTCATGTAATGAGTACAGTAAACGATACAAGCGTTTCAGTCGTCAGATAAACATAGAAACCTGCCAATTTTAAGTAACCCTTGCTAACAATGCAACCGACGGGACGCTATATGCTGTCTTACCCGTTATTTCATGCGTGTACCTCTACCATTCCGTATGAAGTACTTTTATATATTGTAGTGATTTAGCTAACTCAGATGCAGTTTAGTTAAACATAGTGTTATATTCAATTTGCAAGACCGCTAGAAAAACTCGTTGAACAGCAATCAAAGTAATGGTAAAAATTACTGTAGCGTAACGCTGGAAGAGGCGTGAAATGTCGCGCAAACTACCCGATTGTTAGAAGATACAATAGGTAATATTCATACAAAATATTAGAGATTTTATTTTACTTACCCTGGAAGTGTGTGCTCCTTGTGAGGCAGCTAAAGCTCTACTCAAACTCAACCCTTTATTAGGGAAAAAATCGTGAATCTATGGATGTGTGAAATGGTTCATGGGTCTAGCCTGAAAGGTATTAAACAGAGTTTGATTTTTAACACATGAAGTTTTACACATTGTTTTAGGTATTGGTGTAGTTTGCATTTTTAGATTTTTTGTGATAACTAGCCGTTTAGTTTATTGGTATGCATTTCGGACAAAATTACAAAAAATTAATTATGATTTTAAAATGCCTTTAAATTAACGTAACGCTGCCGCAGTCGGACATAATTTTTCTGAAGTTTCGTTCAAATATTATGTTCTTAGTATAGATAAATAAAAACAGGTTTAAGTATACAGTTAGTAACGAGGCTATTATATTGTGTCAGATGACCGGGATCGCGCCACGAAGATTGTTTTATTAGCGTGTCCATAGGCGTAGCTAGTTTGTACGAGCCGTGGACGTAGACCAGCCAACCGTGAACTCATTGACATGTCGACACGTACTCTGATGGAGAACAAATAGACTTATTATTTTTAAAAGTATTTATCTAAGTGTATATAAATATTATATTAGTTATCATGTAATTTAAGATGTTATTACCTTTAAATCCTAAGCCATAGCAAGTGGAAGGAATTGGTCTCTACTTAATTCCTCCGGATATGAAAGTATAGCGTGCATTAATGGTCTATGTATATTTTATGTAAAATCAAAAGCGTAAATGAAACAGAAATAATCACAAACATCGTTTGTAGAGAATACTTTTTTTTATATAACGAAAAAGCAAGTAAATAGTAATTATTCAAAGAAATCGTCAGCAAAAAACAATAGAATGGCCACAAATATTTATGTCACTAAGCTCGCTTTTGTCACTATATTTAAGACCCGGTTTACAGAATTTAACGATAAGTATCTTATTAAAATCGGTCAATCAGTTTAGATTCCATATAAATACTAAATAAAATATTACCTAATATTTAGTACCTACTAACATTGGGTGAAACACTATGCAGTCTTACTTTAGTATGGAAATACATTAGTCGGCTTAAAGTTAATTAGATTTTTGGGTTTATGTTACTCGGATGTTTGTCCGTTCCATTTGATCAAGCATTGAACTGTTGCAACTTCCGCATTGTAAAATAATACATACTTGAAAACAGGGCCACTTGTAATAGTTATTTTAAATCGATAGATATAATGATGCATCAATAAAAATAGTTAAATTCATTGCCGCCCTTATAATATTTATGTACCTGTATATTATATATCCACCAAAGATTTTATAGTCTGCTCCTATTTAATTTGTTCTTATTTTTTTGTTATTATAAATAATAATTTTGTGGGAATGTACCGATTTCACCTCCAACCCCATTTAATATTACCTGTATTTACTGTAAAAATAGACCTATATAAAAACTTTTATATAATAGAGACGACAAATAAGTAAATACATCACTTCAAAATCAAAGATACTTCATGATTAAAGATTTTCAGATAATATAAACCAGGGATTTTCTGATTTCAAGCTTATCTTAGCAACGACTACACCACAGTAATTTTCAGCATATCCTTATAATTAAAATTAATTACACTCTCACGTTCAAGTTCATAATCCTAGTATTAAATTCATCCTTCGCACGCTAATGAAATTGAACCATAAAAAAAACTCGTATGAATTACCTTCAGCCAGTGTTACGTTTCTTAGTTTTTTGCGGCGTTTAAAAAAATAAAGTGTTCTTATTTCAAGTTGGAGAGCTCAAGTGGCCAAATGCCGATGGAGTCAGGAATGTTGGTACCGTATTTTATAAAGGGCAAGCTCGAGGCATAGAAATAGGGTGGTTGAGTGGATGGGATGTGACGCATCCAAATGCAATTGCAAAAATGTGATGTCATGCTTCTGTGTGATAGAGTTGTGTGCAAAGTCCATATCATATTCTATTTATCTATAGATACTGATTTAATATTTTTAATTATTACTCATATACGCACCGTATGGGTGGGAATTGTACTTGAATGCTACATTGCTACATGAATTTCCTCGCGTCACGACGGCAATTTTCGTTTACTATCATACATAATAAATTTAGAAGCTTAAAAGTTTTTTTTTATAGTGATGGTGATGACCGCTACTTTACCTGAAATAAATTTTTGTTCTTTGATAATCAAGTGATAGGTTTGAAGATGTCTTTCGTCTTTTCATTTAATTTAATCTATCCTAACACTTTGAAATTGAATCGTCCAGTCTTCTAGTTTGGTAGCCAGCTCTTTTTTTGTTTGTTTAAAAGAACTACAAAAATCAGACACAATATTTCGAAATTAAAAAGATGCATCTTTCGACCGAGTACTTTTCATCCTTTCTGATAATCCGTGGGCATGGAGCTATGTCGCCCTACAGACCACGTGTTCCGCCCCTATGCACTTGCCAAGGGTCGCTGCTCGGCGCGTTTTTGCACCCACCTCGTCATTTGAACCCGCGCGTTCCCACGCTGCACTTTAAACGGAATTAACAAGTTCAATGGAAACTATAACCCGGTTCGCGTTAGGATAGTGCTGCATGCCACCAACGTTGTCTATTCGGAGAATGGTAGTGTTGCCGTTCGATAGTCCAATATCGATAGCCTATCGATTTACTATGGATAGTTTAAGTACAAACGATACTATCGATAGCTACTTTTCGGGGTACATCTGTTAGTGGGAGAGCTAGCTACGGAAATAACTATACAATTTATAGAGCAACGAAATCCCTCTAGTTAGTATGCCATACTATCATTATTAACTAATTCTAGCGCCTGGCAGCTTTTCAGCGGTGGGTGTGAGAGTGGATGGCAACATAGAGGTTGTAAAATATTGATTTTACAACCTCTACCTTCAATTGTGAAGGTATACAATTTATAGAGCTCACAACACGCCTGGACGCAGATCTAACTCTTTACAAAGCCCAAGTCCGATCTTGCATGGAGTATTGCTGTCACCTTTGGGACGGCTCGGCCAAATACGAACTTGCTGCACTGGACTCGGTGGAACGCAGAGCCAAGAGAATCATTGGCGACACAAATCTGGTGGAAGCTAAGCTTAACAGCTTGGCTCATCGTCGCAAGGTTGCCTGCTTATCAGTTTTTTACAGGATGTACTTCGGGGAGTGTGCTCAAGAGTTGCATGAACTCATTCCGCTTTCCCCCTTCTTCCGTCGGACGTCCAGACGCACGGCAGGTTACCATCCTTTCTTGGTGACTATTCCTCGCTTGCGCACCAAACGCTTCTCAACATCTTTTATAATGCGTACCGCAAAGGAGTGGAATCTCCTGCCGGCGTCTGTATTTCCGAGCACATATAATCCGACTCTCTTTAAAACCAGAGTGAATAGGCTCCTTCTGGGTAAGCTCGCTACAACGTAGATCCCATCCCTGCTCTCGGGCTGGATCGGGGTCAAGAGCAAACCCATACAATATATATATATAAAAAAAAAGCCTATCTATACTATCAATAGTATTGCTTCTCGATATTGCATAAACAATCGATACTATCGATACCTTGAAAAAAAAATCACTATCGATAGTTTTGTACCATCGTGTTCAATCTAATAATGCATTCAGGGCGCTGTTGGGGCTGTCGTGGCGGTGTAGCGCGTCAGGGATGTTCGCCGAGGCCCAGGTTGATGGTTTTGCAGCCATCATGAGAAAGCGATGCGCATCCGCACTGGCTCGCCTCCGCGGCAGCACCAATAGTGTGCTGCGTGTATTTGCTGATCGGTGGGACTCTCCCCTCCTGAGGAGATGGTTACAGCTCCACACCACTTTTGTATAAGTTTAAGCCCATACTAATACTAGAATAAGTTTTTTTTTATATTTTTATTATCTACTAACAAAATATGGATGTATGTCCGAAATAAAATATTTGAATTTGAATTACATTTTTTTATCGATAGTATATGCAATACTGAGGAACAATACTATCGATACTATCGATAGTTTTTTCGTTTTCAACTATCGATGCTATCGATAGTATTGCACTAAAAGAAATATCGATAGGCCTATCGATTGGGTACATGTTTATGGCGTTTTACCATCGATTGTAAAACTATCGATTTTTCGGCAACACTAGATCGTAGTGCCAGGTTTCAAGCCTTATGCCAATCACCGTCATAATTCAAACCGAAGTTAACTTTACAAGTGTTTACAAGCAAGGTCTTAACTCATTTCGCGTCTTGTATAAGTGTCTGCTGGTTTTCGGGGAAAACAATAGGATTATTAAATTTATATAATATGGTGCCGAGGTCACGGAATCGTCGCATTTTTAAGGATGCTACTTTGCATATTACATTTAGTTTCGTTGCGCTGATTTCGCTGTCATTTATTTTTTATTAAGTCGCTTCCTTGTCTGTTTGTTTGTCGACTGGAATTTTGACATCCAATTTTTTTAATTGATGTCGATGGCTCGTCAAAAGCGATATTTTTTATTAGCTCTGTATGCTAGCACTCTGATTACAAAGTATTTCTATTTATGTATCAGTATTTAATGTAACCCGTATACAATAAATGCCGTGTGGTGACGGCCGAGTAGAATACATTTGTCACCAACCCCTACTCTTCCCGTGGGTGTCGTAAGAGGCGACTTAGGGACTACACATTGAACAGGGAACGGGCAGCAGCGCTCTCTGTTACAGTAACCTTTTAATCTGCGATCTCCAACCCGCCTGCCAGGGGTTATGTGGAAATAGCTCCCATAGTCGCTACTTTGACGATCAAATACCAGCACTTCTATTGATTCTATAAATGTAAAAAAATATATGCTAACAGAATATATCTTTAATTCAATTTTAAATCGAGTAGAATTTTTAAATACATTATAATAATTTAGAAATAAAAAGCACAAGTTTTAAAAAAAAAGCAGCAAAAAAGTTTTTTGACTCGTAACTTAAAGCGATAACCATAGTTTTTTTTTAATATAACTTGCCAATTACTGACTCAGATTTTAAATCGATCACATTTTTCATAAACTCTGCCATTTTCTGTTAATAAGCAAAAGAGTTCAAGAAAAACGAGTTTTTCGCACGATTCCTGCGCAGTGTCAGACGTAACCACCGTGAAGCATCGCCCGCTAATATGAGCGTTATTTCAGTAATGCGTCGGTTGAACTTTCAACTAAACCGCGTTGAGTTGCTAATTTTTGCAATAACCCGGCCTTAAGTGGAGGAGGCTCATAGTCCAGCAGTGGACTGTAACGGGCCGTTGATGTTGATGATGTTGATGTATGTGCATAGTGCATATTGTTTTTGTACTATCAACAACGGTACTGGCTAATCGTATAACTAGTCTAGCGTAGTTAATTGTATAGTACAATCTCGACGCGTTTTGTCAAAGTCGCATCTTGTCGATGTTCCAAGAACATTATATAAACTTACAGTTATTGAGGATTTCAATTACCCACGGGCTGCGTGCGTGCGTGTAATTCGTGTACTTACACCTTGAAAAGTGGTTGTTACTGCCTTAGAAGGTAAATGTACGACTTCATCTTTAACTGCTTAGCCGTTTATGTCATGAGCACGGAATGTCCGGTGAAGAAAACTATGCAGTTATTTTATATTACTGCCTCTTAGCTAGCTAGAACTTAGATTTCCAACTCTACAGTCGAGACCTTTACAGATCATTAATCAAATTTTAATTTATTATTTGCCTCTTCATCAGTTTTTGTTGCTATCTCCTCGTGGGCGTTTTGTTATAAGTGTTGCTGAAAAAATAGCTTTTGTATGATCGTCCTTGAGTGCATTTAGGCGCATAATGTCAAGAGCGCAAAATGTCCACCGGCCAAAAACAAACCAAAAACTAAAAACTAAAACTACCGGTCAAACTACTTTTGTACCATTTGTAGCGTTTAAAAAAAAGCTAGCTAACCTGTGGTTGACAACCACAGGCGAAACGTGGAATTTAGGAGAACAAAGAAAGATTTAGTTAAATTTGACCGAACAGTATAATTGAGATTTAAAAGGGCCTAGATATTGCCAAAGTATCAAAAAATGAGCCGAGAGTCGAGTCCTGAGGGGACTCCGTCGATATAGTGTCGCTGAACTAGTGTTGTGTTGTGGTGTATCGATGCAGGAAGGTGTACCAAAACCGCGGAGTACCCCGAGAGAGTATAGCCAAACGGGAACCAAAAAAGGAGGGCCAGAGAAACCTAAAGGGCCTTTTTAGAATTTAGAAAAAGGAATTTAAATTTGGCAAAATCCGCATACAAAATTACACTGATACAAAAAACAGGCTAAAAAATCCGCGAGACGGGCAGTATCCCTGGGGGGACGCCGGTGCGCGGGTCTGCGGCACTCAGCTGGCACGGGCGCGGACGCACACAACGCAGGGATCCAGGCACGTTCAATGCCTGGTGGCCTCAGGTGTCCGGAACCACCGCAAGAGATCGTGAAGGGCACGGAGGGACCCTCGTGCGTGCGTCGCGGAGGCCGGAAATACACTGTAAAGATTGACAAAGAAATAATCGCCATCCGACCAAGACCAGGAAAGAGAAAAGTGCGTCGATAAAAACCAGTAGGAAGACAACACAAGACTTACCCGGCTAGTCCAAAGTAGGGGCCTGTACAAGGCTTATCGCACCATACGGGAATGATCCCGGGCAAAATCCGATTGGGTAGAATTGAATATTTTCTAACAAAGCGACTCACGTTTTGGAGATCGATTCCAGAAAAAATCGCTCCTATCAATATGACACTTCGTAAAGCAATAAACAATTTAGAAAAAGGTCAAACCAAGAAAATTTGAAATTTGAAAATGTGACATAAAAACCGGCCAAAAGAAAAAAGAACCATACCAAAAAGGTTATTAAAAAACCTGCAGTAATGCTGCACTTTCAACAAAATTATATTTTCGCAAATCCCAAAAGTCAAAGAGATATAAACGTTGTCCTGCCATTTTTCCCAACATCTACCCGACACCTACTCTACCCGCGTTTAATGAGTTTTCCCGCGGTAAATAGTAGTCTATGTCCTTTCCCAAGCTCTAGTCTATCTCTGTACTAAATTTCATCTAAATCTTATTGGTTTAGGCGTTAAAGCGTAACAGACAGACCGACACACACACAGACAGAGTTACTTTCGCATTTATAATATTAGTAAGGATTAGGATTACCTAATTCATTAGAATTAGGATATAATTGAAAGAACTATAAAACAACATTGCGCGCACAATTCTGTGCTGAAATGCATGCATAACTAGAAGAAAAGCTAATTGTTCCGTGTAACTGTTAGTCAACACAGAAGTACATTACTCGTATAATAATAGGATAGTAGCTATGTTATCAACAAATAAAGGGTTAGGATACGTCCCTGACTGATGTTTAACCATGGATGCAGCTATGATGCGGGAGGGCATCCCTCCCGTGGGCCTTCTCTGGCCATGGGGCTTTCGTGATGTGTCTGTGTGTGGGTGTGTTAGTGCAGTGTAGTGTTAAGAAGTGGTTAGGGTTTGTACTTAGGTTATATATGTTTTTATATTTAGTTGGGGTATACTCATACATTTCCAAATTTTATGATATTGTTTCTTTTGGCCTCTGTGGTAGTATGGTTCATTGCTCGTCATATAGTCGACCTCACAGTAACTTAGAGCGCAATTTCATAGCAGAAGGGGCAATATTTAGCAGTCGACTGTACACGAATTTTAAAATTGGCTTATCTGTGTCTATGGTGCGGCAGGAGCTTTATGGTATCATGGTCTATGTTTTGGTTTCTTATGAACTTCAGAATCTGTTTACAAAATTAATATTTTCTTAAGTTACCTGCGTTGCGGCGACGTATTTTATATCAAGACGTAGAAGAGTAGCTTGTTTCCCAAGAGTATCTATAGTTACTAGTTAACGGGTTCTTTCTAATAAACTTTATGATTATAGCAAAAGTGATACCATGTAAAGGAGGTTGTCAATCGTGGGCCGTGGCGGAACTTCACGCTTGGGCGCCGACCTTGCCCCTTCCTGTGACGCGGTGTGCGCGAGCGCACTCGATCTCGCCAACTCGCTCAACTACACACTGGCCACTATTCTAACATAACAAATCGTCGTGTCATAATAAAAAAAAATATCAGTGTGATTTGATTAGGAAGGGAATGCCAATTAAAGTAGCGATTACACTTGTCTAGATCTAGTGACATACGAATTACATTGCTGCGTTTAGGTCGTGGGATGGTATGGTTTATTAATAGCAAAATTAATGCTAACTACCAGTATCTGATATTTAGAAAAGTGTAATCCAATATATTATACCTATAGAGAGCGTCGGTGTGGTCTAGTTGCTAGGGCCGCTGCCTCCCGTCCGGGAGACGCGGCGGGTTCGATCCCCACCACGTACCAATGTGTTTTCGAATTGCGAATTCATATGTACGTTTATTCGACGCTCTTACGGTGAAGGAAAAACGTCTATCGTGATGAAACCTGTACCCTCCTGCGAAGAAATTCAAAGGTTGTGTGTGTAGTCGACTAACCGGCGTAGTGGGGACGTATATGGGCTGTTCATGATAAATCCAATATTACACTATAGCGAATATTCTTTATCACTGAACCAATTTTTAAAAGTACAATCCATATTTAACATCCAGACCAAACCCAAAATAGATAATTCAAATATATTATGTCCGATCGTTAATACCTTGCGCGGAAACCCTCCTTGAACCCATTTCGTTTGCTTAAATTTATGTTTAGCAAGGATAAAAAGTAAAATCAAGCATTACAGAATTATCCACTTAGAAAATAATTAATAAACGATCACATAATAATATAGGTACTATTAGGTACATAACAAATATATAATCACAGCTTAACTGACAGCCTGAGACTTTGGGCTCTGCAGCGGACCGTATATAACCTGGAACCTTTTTGCAGAAGGCAGATGCTACGTCAAAAAATGATCGATCACCCAAAAGGTTATCCTGTAATTTTGAGCTTACGTCTCGACTTGTAGTCTCACCTTATAAGTAAATTTCGGTGCGTCACCTGCAACTGCACCGTTTAAAACCCATGCATAATAAATTATAAATTCAATATAATATCTAAAACGAGCTCTATTTACTTAATTTGCCTTTCCTATCTCTATATTTTCTTTAAAGATAAAAAGGACAGAACCAGCTTAATATTTTTAGGTTAATCGACTGTTGTGTTCAGAATCGAGGTTCCACCTAACGTGCTGTTTATCAAACGATTAAAACTAGAGCGATGTTAATAGGCGTCAAGGATTAGACGCATTAAGTTTCTACTCAAATTAAATATTTAAATGCATCAGTCTAGACGCGATTAGTGTTAATATTTTATTTATGAGGGCGATCAGCTTTCTCTTGGTTTAATTTAAGCATTCACAACGGTTTATTTTATGTTAAAAGTCCTATCCAGCTTCTCTTTTACTATACAACAGCCTCCGTGGTCGAGTGGTCGAGATTTCGACGCCCATTACGGAGGTTCCGGGTTCGATTCCCGGTGGGGATAATGTCAAGCAAAAATCTCTTTGTGAGACTTTCCCCAGTTTGGGTAGGAAATTGCAGGCTGAATCACCTGATTTTCCGAAAATAAAGATGATTCCGTGCTTCGGAAGGCACGTTAAGCCGTTGGTCCCGGTTACTATCTAGTCGTTGTCGAGCCAAGTCAGTGGCTCTATAACACTGACACCAGGGTTTGTGAGGTCGGTTGTCGACCTACAACCCACACGATGATGATGATGACTATACAACGTGTTAGTGAAATCACGCAAAACCTTCTGGAACTTTTCCGAATACTAAAAAACATTGTTATTTTTCGCAGCTTGATATCGAAGTCTTTACTGTCACAAACTATTCCTTCAATATTTGCTGTAAAACTTAAAGGTTAGTTGTGAATTGTTCAATTTATGTCTTGTTAACGTACAAACACGAGTACTCGTTGAGCGAACGTGGCAGTTACCTAACTCGTCACTCGGTGTTTATTTTTACAAGTCAATGATCCGTGCACCGAGCTGAAATGTTCGTTTCCTTTGCCCTTGCTGCAACTGTGGGCACGTATTTAGGACTTGTTTATCTTAAACCAGAGTTAACTAACCGCTGGACGCCGAGTTATGTAGGTACGCGTCAATGGTAGCCAAATACGAACATAGCTTGTTTTAAGATTTGTTGTAATATTACCATAAGCTACTCAATGTATATTAAACTAGCTGTCCGCCTGCGGATTCTCCCTTTTCTCTAAAATTAACAGCGGCATCTATGAACGCCGAACGAGATACACTGATCGTTCCGAACGGTCACGACAGATGGCGTTGTTAGTTAACTGCTGTTAGTTTTAGCAATCTTATTAAGTTGTTACACTGTGAGAATAAGACATTTTCCGCAGTAAAAAGTAGCATATGTCCGTCCTCGGGTACCGAACTATATTTGTACCACGTTTCATCAATATCGGTTCAGGTGTTTTAGTGAAAGCGTAACCAACAGACAGACAGACAGAAAGACGGAGATACATTCGCATTTATAATAAATTAACTGCCCGCATCTCGTGTTGTGTAAGATTTTCCCATAAAGAGTATCCTATGTGTTAATCCAGGGTTCTAACTATCTTCATTCCAAATTTCATCCAAATCCGTTCTGTAATTAGGATATTAGAGAGGATTTAATAAACACATACCCAGTCCAGCACCGAAACACCCGTCAGCCATGTTATGGTCGGTCTCGCTTCCGCTATTTGGTCTACGGTAGGGTTGCATACAACATGTAAGTACGTTTGAACACAATGGGTAGTACGTATGATGTATACTCAGTTCAATCTTATAATAATTAAGATTAATAACCTAAACATTTGCACGCTAACTCTAACGTTGGCAAAACATGTTAGCACTATTTATGAATTTTGTTACCTACTATCAATCTTAACCATGTTTTAAGAAAATAAATGAATTATTATAATAATAATAATATCTTCCTACAATATGAAAAAAAGCAATAAAGTATATTAATTCATTCATTTGTTTATGGATTTGAAATTGCTTAGAAGCAAATTATATTTTAGTAATTAAAAAAAAACAGGGCCAGCGTGGTCGACTAAGGCCTTGATTGCCCTAATTCAGGGTAGACTCGAGCCTCTCAACAATTTGATTCCTAAACCGATGTATTTGTTCTTCGGGTTTCTAAGTTATTTTTTACCTTTTAGCCTGTTTAGAAACAAATTATATTTTAGTAATTAAAAAAAACAGGGCCAGCTTGGTCGACTAAGGCCTTGATTGCCCTAATTCAGGGCTCTCAACCATTTGATTCCTAAACCTATGTATTTGTTCTTCGGCTTTCTAAGTTCTTTTTTACCTTTTAGCCTGTTTAGAAGCAAATTATATTTTGGTAATTAAAAAAAAACAGGGCCAGCTTGGTCGACTAAGGCCTTGATTGCCCTAATTCAGGGTAGACTAGAGCCTCTCAATCATTTGATTCCTAAACCTATGTATTTGTTCTTCGGCTTTCTAAGTTCTTTTTTACCTTTTAGCCTGTTTAGAAGCAAATTATATTTTAGTAATTAAAAAAAACAGGGCCGGCTTGGTCGACTAAGGCCTTGATTGCCCTAATTCAGGGTAGACTCGAGCCTCTCAGTGTTGGTCGACATTTTAGAGTTGTTCTCGTTACAGAAATATTGACAACCTTCTGAATACCGAAGACGTAACGGACTTACAAGAGTTATGCCAAACTGCACGGTGCGCGGCGCAGTCAAATGTTTGCACGTAATACACATAATAGTTAACGCATCATAGCATCATAGACTATACCTACTAAGCTATAATACGAGTAAATGTTAGCGGTAAATTGATAGATGGTAGAGTTCGATAAAATGAAATAATGTACAAAATTACGTGATAAGAGACGGTGCGTCGTATTACAGATTGTAATAAAATATGCTAACAATCACTTTATTAACATAGTAATATTATTTTGTAAAAAGCAACCGCCAAATCCAGCCTAATCGATAACAAAACCAAAATATAGAGCAAAAAAACATAAAAGCAAGCAATGTTTCATTGTGAAATCTTTCACATGAATGATACATTTATAGGTATTTTGGAGATTTTGATCGATTATACGCCAAAAAGCAGCTTATTTGACCAATATATATGTCACCGTAAGATTGTGAACGCCGTTAGTACGGCGGAAAATTGTTAGTTACGGAAAATTGTGAACTGAAACCAACCAATTACAATTTTACGTATTATTTCACGTTAGTTTATAATCTTACGATGTCAAACCGTAAATTGTAAACAAAGGTGCCGAGTTCATAATCTGTCGGGTTTAATCACCCGTAAAATTGTGAACCGTGTTCCTGATTGGTCGCTTTTGGCAGAATGACAGCCAAGAATAGCCGCGCTGGACACGTCAAACGTTTAACCAATCAGCGTGCAAGGTGCGTTCCGTCGCATGCCAAATTTTAATCAGTTCACAATTTGACGGTTTGACATCGTAAAATTATAAACTAACGAGAAATAATACGTTAAATTGTAAATGGTTGGTTTCAGTTCACAATTTTCCGTAAGTTTATAATATCGCGAGTAAGATTATAAACTAACGGCGGCGTTCACAATCTTACGGTGACATATATATATATATATATATATATATATATATACATAGGTAGTATTTATACTATGTTATTGTACTCGTAAACATCAAATTGTAGTTCCGTGCAACGTGCCTGAGTCCACATCGGCTAGCAGTAACACTAATAAACTGATTTCAGAAAATCGAAATAGGAAACGCGTTTCCTAGTAACGCGAAACATAACTCGTACGTTCGATTTCGATTTGCTTATTTGTATTAGATTTGTAAATGTACAGTTACATATCCCGGCCGGATTCTGGGAGTGGCTAGAATCATTTATAACTATGTAAACATACACGCTTACTATGTAAAGATAATAATAGATAAATACGGATATTATAGCGTCAATGGAATGGTATTATCGTCTGAAGAGTTAGACCAAAGAAATTATACAATCTCTGGCCAGCTGGCCACAGTTCACTCAGTTGCTTACTAGCTCTTGAGCGCTTCAGTCTTGTTTGTTTTAAAGCGAAGAAACGTGAAAAATCATCAAATATGCCCTCGTGTGTGTTATGATGTTGCACTAATAATTCTAGTAATACGGCGAAGTGCAAAGGAACAACTTTCCTTCGGTGAAAAACTAGATAATCATTTTTAAACTTAATCCGAGCAAAATATTTAGCGGACGCCATGTTGCGTCATTTGTCATAGATGAAACAATTAAGATGTGACATTTGGGTGTGTAACAAGAGTAGATCATAATAATATATTTTACAGTGGAAAATCATAATCTTACACATTATTTAGCAATAAAATTAGTAGTAAATCAAGAAAGATGAAAAACAATTGTTTTTTTTTTTATTGATCGTTTTCATTGATTGATTGTTTGTACAAGTATATATTATTTATTTATTACGAGATATTTTGTAACATTGTATTACTTCAAGGTTTCCACGTCTGGGCCGTAAAGATAGGGAAAAATTGATAAAGTTAATCGAATATTGTTTGTTTCGCTGAGTAAATTCAGTACTTATAACTAAAATAAATATTATAATTAAATTTATTTGTCAGACATCTTTAAATATTCCCACCCAATTGAATAGGCAGAATATAAACAAAGTGTCGCGTCTATGACGGTGACCTCGCATCTATGACTTATTAGCCGGCCCCCGCGCGCCCCGCACTGCCGCGCTTGTTGCACAGATTTTGTAGGCAGCGTCTTTTCTAGTACGTAGTACATTATACTTCAATGAAATATTCAAAATTGTTTTCTTGATGAATTTTATGGATCGTTTAAAAAGCTCAATCGCGTAGTACAATTCTGCATTGACATTGCGGTTTTCTGTTCTGTAAATGTTTATAACTTTTAGAGCAAGCAAAATTATGATGATAATGGTATTTGATTGAATGAGACCGCTGCTGTTAAAATAAACGGACATTGCCGATGATATCTCATGCATGAAAGACAAGCAAATTGCTTGTAGATTATCTTCAATTAGCAAGCCAGTGTTTCTTTTAATATCGGTATACATTAGATTGTAATCTTCATGTAGTGTGGTTGTTATTATCGCTTTTACAGTGTCTTATTAAGAATTCCTCTAGAGGCCGAGTTCTAGAGCGTCTGTCTCTTGTTCAGAAGTTTCGATTCCCAATGGGGTCGCTGTCAAATAAAACTGTCCCCAGATTGGTTGGGTTTGGACATTGCAGGCTGAATTATTTATTGATTGTCCTGTACTAAGTAAGATTCTGTCGGAAGGCACGTAAAGCCGGTGGTCTCGGATTCTGTCTTCGGAATTAATTACATTATATCAGCCATGTGAGAGACTTTTGGCGGCTCAATAACCCTGACACCAGCCACCAGGGTTTGCAAGGTCGGTCGTCGATCTTAACCCAAACATTTTTTTTTATCATCCTATACACGGCCATCTGATCCCAAACTAAGCTAAGCTTATACTGTGGATATAAGACAGCTGATATACATTACTTAAATAGATAAATACATACATACACAAAATAACATCCAGACACAAGGCAGACACAAGTGCTCATCACACGAATGTTTGCCCTGGGCGGGATTCGAACCCGCAATCCTGTGCTTCGCAGGCAGGCGTACTACCAACTAGGCTACGGGGCCGTCAATATTAATAAAAAGATTATTGCTTTAAGTATCTTATTAACGATTGTGGCTAAAACTCTTTTTTCTTTGAACCATAAAGTAATCTTCTCCATTGATGTGTCATAAAATTACCTTTAATATTTGCTTACCTTTAGTGGAATTTAGGAGCATCGGTCGGTCGATTCACGACCGGCGGCGGGCCATGTGTTTACGATATAAATACTACGTGTAGGTGAGCTGCGCAAGCGCTGATGAATTTGTTTGTACGTCAGGAACCGCCCACTTGCACTCTACTTTTATTCGTTGATTAATTATTTAATTCCTAGTCTGAAAGTTCGCAGGAACTGGAGCTGTTTTATTAGAAGTTCATGGTCGTGGATTATTAAGTCCCCTTCGGAAGAGATAGCCTTTTGTAATGACTTCTCTTTATAGATGTCAAATGAATTATGTAAATACTTAGATTGTGCTCTAGTTTAGGTGGATTTAGGGATCATTACGCTATTAAATAAAACTGTAGACTATATTACAAAACTGCTGGTTTGGTTATATTAAGATAAAGAAAATCTCAAAGGTTACAAAGGTGGTAAAGAATGCGTTAACAAAGGCTAGTAAGTAACGAATGAATAATGACTTTTTGAATTCAAAAATAAAGGTGACCTTATTGCTCTGTTTACAAAAATAGCTAAGAAAAGTATACAAAGACAGTTATTAAAAAATAAATAAAAATTAAAGTAAAAACGAAACGTAAATCCATAATGGACCATATTCTTAACATTGATGTTCAAACAAAAACAATGAACTTTCAGTTCATAGTTTGCTTGGGTTTACTATAAGTAGAAACTGACTGTGATAATTATGATGATAAGAAAGTAGACTCGATTGTCTTGAATGCCTTTACAAGTAAGCCCTATAAGAAGTGCAAGTTTCTCCTAAAATTGTAAAATAATAGCTGTTTTATCTTAGCCGAAAAAAAAGTCATGCTTTTCGAATAGGTGATCAAGGAAAGTGCTTTACAATAACTTCAGTCTTGTGGCCTCAATTACGATTGCCATCGCGGACGGTTGCCATGGTCGCTTTGTTTGGCTGAATCAACAGTTTCACCTGAATCTTCGTTTCGTAACGCAAAAATTAACAAAGAAACGTTATGTTCGATTGTGTAGGTAGAAACTGGTTACTTGCTCTAAAAAAAAAATTTACTGCTTAAACAAAATGGCGACTTAACTGAAGAACGTTGGTGGTCTAGCGGCTAGGGCCCCCCGTTCGGGTGACGCGGGTTCGATCCCCACCACGTACCAATGTGTTTTCGAATTCAGAATTTATATGTAGGTTTATTCGACGCTCTTACGGTGAAGGAAAACATCGTGATGAAACCTGCACACTCCTGCGAAGAAATTCAAAGGTTGTGTCTGAAGTCGACCAACCCGCACTAGGCCAGCGTGGTCGTCTAAGGACTAATCGCCCTAGAGCCTCTCGGTAGGGACGAGCTGTTGATGAACTAAAGAACTATTTAAATTAAAAAAGAGTTTGGTTTATGTAGTACAGGGTTTAAAATCTGCTGAGACTAGCTTGTTAATTTCAAAAATAAGAAAGAAGAGATGGCTCCGTAAAAATACATGATAAGTTGATTGTTAATTTAAAGTACAAATGAAATATAATATATATAACTGGCCTGTTGTTAATCAATGACCTATCTATACATACATACATATAGGAAAACGATTGAATGGCTTAGTTAATTGCGAAAAATATTGATAGGTGCCGTAAGTTGAATGGGTACTCCAGACGCCATTTGTACAGGTGCCGTTGAAACTTGAAGCTGATGCCAAATGTGGAGGACGTCATAAGCAATAGTCCAGTTGGCCAGTTTCGTAACTAACAGGTACTTGGCTAAATAGTTACATCAATCCAAGCAGCGGTAATGACAGGCTATCGGAAATTAACCAACCGTTATTCCCTACTCGGCCAAGCCTCAGCCAAACTAGCAATCAAAGTTGAGATACTGATCTTTAAGTAACTGAGTGGTACGATACGATATAGGTTCATATTAAATTCAAGTTTTTATTATTGCACATAAAATAAATGTTCGTACAGTACTTCTACATATAAAGAATCAATCAATCAGCCTATTGCAGTCCACTGCTGGACGTAGGCCTCCCCAAGGGCACACCAAAGCGCACGATCACCCGCTTAAATATAGGTACACACCGGCACAATTAGCGGAATAGGAAAGAAAGTAAAATTAAGTAATCTTTTTTCTTATATATAATAATAATAAAATAATAATAAATCTTGACTTGACTTATATCCTACTTCAAAAAGCATGATACATGCCGAATTGTACGCAAATTCCTATCTGCTTCAACCTAATATATCAATCAATCAGCCTATTGCAGTCCACTATTGGACGTAGGCCTCCCCAAGGGCACGCCAAAGCGCACGATCACCCGCTTTCATCATCCAGCCATCACCAGCGACCTTCCTCAGGTCATCAGTTCACCTGGCAGGGAGGCGTCCCACACTACGTTTCCCGAGACGCGGTCTCCATTCGAGAACCCGTCTGCTCCAACGCTCGTCGGTTCTGGCCACGTCTGTCGATATAAACAATATGACAGAGAAATGGCTATATTGGCGGCCTAAGGTCTTTCGGCCACTTTAGAAACTAATGAGGTGAAGCGATTTCTTCTGACTGTGGTCTTCCATGGATTGTTTTGTGAATCTTATTTACAGCCCGACAAGCTATATTTGTCAGGGTTTTCAAGCTACCAATCGGCTGCCTTTATTTTGACCTAAACTGAACGAACATCACACACTGACAATAAGTACCATCTGTGTTAGTTAGTAGTCGGAAAAAAGATGCTCGTTGAACAGGTGGGCAACCAAAGCTGTCCCGCTATACTTATTTGTCACCAATTATTAACACCGAAATAATAGACAAACAACAGTTTTATTTTTAAAATTCTAGTAAAGTTTTCGTAACGTAGTCTCGCTTCAGCTGGCGGTTACAGTCCGCGACAAATTACCTGTAATCGCCTGTAATTTTCGACAAACACTTGTCGAGTGTACGGTATGATTATATTACACCACTATCGCAACGTTATCGATGTTACCTAGTCATTACCTTCCATTATTAGTCATTTGCTGGAAATCTGGAAATCAAATTAACTATTTTTGTCGACTTTGCTGTCTTAATCGACGTATTTGTTATTTTTTTAAAAGAATCTTTATTGGCACTTTGTTTCTATTGTTACTGTATCGATGTGTTTGTTTCTTTAATAAAACAAGTTCCATTAGTTCATCCTGGCAATTTCATAAAGATGTATGTCATCATCATACATACTTATTGATATACTTATTGTTATGAATGCATTAAAAACCGATGTACATCAGTCACAAGCTTGAGTTTAGTTAGATGATGGTATGTACCCTCTTTCTTTTCATTCTTATTGTTATAGGTCGCCGAACGAATGTAGTTCCTGCCCTAGATACTTTGATTGATGAGTAGGGTAAACTTTAATGTGAATGCTGTATCGAAGCGAAATATCAACCTTCATTAATGTCCGTGTCAGGCAAACATCAACATGTTTACTATATCGATTTTAATGCACTGTGGATTTACTAGTTTTATTATCTTGATTCAAACTCTTGTTTGCATTCTCCAAAAACAGAGCCTAGTTTTTTAGCTTCCATTGATTATGCCAGTTACTTAACTCATTAACTGTAACCAAGTGTCATTACATACTCCTCTAGACTAGGTTAATAATCATTTTAAAATTATAGCTATAATAGTAAGGTAGTAATTATGTGGCGTAGAAATATCAGTATTTATCAGATCAAACCAAAAGCAGCAATCATCTTAGTAATAATATGCACTTGTTTAATGTAGTAAAACCGGTATAACGTAGGTTGATCACAATATTGCACGCCTTCTTATTCAAGGAGCAGATCATCTATTACACGCACGAGTGCAGTAACTAGCAATAGTCGGTGCTATAATATGAATCATTCCTGAATTGTCTCAGTGGCTATTGTTCCATAACAATCTATTACTCTAGTACGTGTAATTGTCAGATGTATTGCGTTTGCGCTGCTATTGTGTCGACCGTGCGAATCGTAACGTTTTGATCAGAATAACTATAAATGATTCAATATTTACACTATTTTTGTCGGTTGAAAATTATGTAATTGTTTACTCTTGTTGAGATCATATTAGCTAACTTTCTTTGTTTGTTTAGAAATATAGTTCTGTTGATATTTTTTACCAATGTCATCTAAACCGTCGATTCTACTCGTATCTAAAGAGACGGTAATGCTGTCAATATTTTATTCTTCAGTTCTGGCGCGTTTATATAATTGGTACTTTAGATACTTGGAAATATAAACAGGTAACCACCAAAGTAGAGAGAAAAGTGTGTTTTCATACCAATGACGACAACCCAAGCGGGCTCTGTTCTGATAGTCATTAGTATGAAAACTATCTCTTAGTTTTGGTAAATACCGCGCTTAACCCTTGCCTTGCTGTTGAAGACTGTACTAATAGATTTTTTCTTACTTTTCAGGGCTGACTTGATGCGGTGAGAAAATGGATGCCGCCGACAAGCGCATGCTGGAGCGCGAGGCGCTCCGGAACATGATCCAGCAATGGAATGCCAACCGCCTCGACCTCTTCGAGCTCTCCGAACCCAACGAGGTGAGTCGCTATTACCAGGGCTGACTTGATGCGGTGAGAAGATGGATGCCGCCGACAAGCGCATGCTAGAGCGCGAGGCGCTCTGGAACATGATCCAGCAATGGAACGCCAACCGCCTCGACCTCTTCGAGCTCTCCAAACCAAACGAGGTGAGTCGCTATTACCAGGGCTGACTTGATGCGGTGAGAAGATGGATGCCGCCGACAAGCGCATGCTAGAGCGCGAGGCGCTCTGGAACATGATCCAGCAATGGAACGCCAACCGCCTCGACCTCTTCGAGCTCTCCAAACCAAACGAGGTGAGTCGCTATTACCAGGGCTGACTTGATGCGGTGAGAAGATGGATGCCGCCGACAAGCGCATGCTAGAGCGCGAGGCGCTCTGGAACATGATCCAGCAATGGAACGCCAACCGCCTCGACCTCTTCGAGCTCTCCAAACCAAACGAGGTGAGTCGCTATTACCAGGGCTGACTTGATGCGGTGAGAAGATGGATGCCGCCGACAAGCGCATGCTAGAGCGCGAGGCGCTCTGGAACATGATCCAGCAATGGAACGCCAACCGCCTCGACCTCTTCGAGCTCTCCAAACCAAACGAGGTGAGTCGCTATTACCAGGGCTGACTTGATGCGGTGAGAAGATGGATGCCGCCGACAAGCGCATGCTAGAGCGCGAGGCGCTCTGGAACATGATCCAGCAATGGAACGCCAACCGCCTCGACCTCTTCGAGCTCTCCGAACCCAACGAGGTGAGTCACTATTACCAGGGCATCGCATTTCTGATGACTTTTGTACCATTTTTGTCTTCTGATTCAATAGTATTTAGTATTCTACGTTAACGTAATTGTACTATATCGCTACCTGCATTTGCAATTTATAACGGAAGAACAGCGTTGTGACGTGCCTCGTGTCGTCGCAATATTATGCTGAGTTAGGTAGGGCCCATTCAGGGGTGCAGTACATCAGCGATATCATATTTTTCGTTGTCTCAATATTTATTATATACATTATTTTGTCTTTGTTGTTCTTGTACTGTATCATTGCATAAACAGTTCATCTATCTATCTATCTATGTCTAGTGTAGAAGCTAAAAACTGAAGTAAATAAAAAAGAAAAACGCCGCATTTAGTGCAGCAACTAACCTGTGACTGTGACCATTAAACCTGTTGTTGACGTATGTTTATCATCGCAAGTGATTTACTTTATAGACTTAGATAAGCTTCTTGGTAAAGAATGTTTGTTCTGGCTTATATCATTTCGAAATCAACTATAATCTTATCTACTATTATAACCATAAGCAACTGTGCAACATTTTGTTGAAGGTGTGAACCATATTTAGGTCATTTAGACCCCAAGACTTTCTTATTCTAACGTATTCGTTCGTTACAGTTGATTAGCAGACTGAACTTGGAACTTTCTGCATTCTTTACCTTACTGCGTTTACTCATTTTTTACGCTTTCATCTGCCTGCTTTTGAACAGTAAATTGATTGAGTAATTACGTAACGGTATTCTTCTAAGAATTCGCCATGTCAGGTTTGTAGCTTGGATAGCCTTAACAGTTTTTGATGCCCTTTAGTAGACAGTTTCCAAATTAGGGTGTGTGATTTTGAAGAATTACTTCTAAATTAACAGACAGATTTGGTTTATAAAAGGTAGTTTAATTTATTTTGATGAAATAATTTAAACATTTCGACATCAATAGCAATGAAACTCAACGTTGCGTTAAAAAATAAGGTGGACGAGCCTTCTGCTCCCCCGCAAGTAAATACCCGCCAAAGCGCACGACCACCCGCTTTTCTCATTCAGCCACCACCAGCGACCTTCCTCAGGTCATCAGTCCACCTGGCAGGGGGCGTCCCACACTTCGTTTCCCGAGACGCGGTCTCCATTCGAGAACCCGTATGCTCCAACGCTCATCAGTTCTGCGACAGACGTGGCCAGACCACTGCCACTTCAGCTTGCTACATTTCTGGACCTTGGTCCTCTTCCGGATGATTTCGTTTCGGATTTAATCCCGTAGCGAATACCAAGCATAGATCTTGGGCAGGCTACGTACAGCAGTGGACTGCAATAGGCTGATTGATATTACCTCTCTGGTAGGAATAGGGATTAGTCCGTCAAAAAATAATAATATTAATACACTTACTGTGATGCGTAACAAATAACAAATATATCAATGATATTTCATTTAGAAGCAATTATTTCATTATCACCATTCTCGCTTCTTCAGGCGTGATATTGTGAATGCATTTTTTTACAATGGTATTTGCGGCCACTCTTCACTTCTGGCCTTCAAATTTGAATTAGCTGATTGTTTTATAAGAGTTAATCTCCATAATGACCTTGCAATTGTTTCTATTATGATTATTATGAATAATGTATCATCTGTTTCGTCTCGTTACCGACTAGCGAATATGTTAACACATTACTCAACAATTCACTTTTTGGGTGTAGCTAATGGGAGTTGAATACAAATTTAATTTGCTACCTACTTTGCTATTTGGGGCTTTAAATTGTTGAAGTTTTGCTTTTGAATATACTTCAACTCGGCTACAGCTGCAGTAAAATTATCGTACACCAGCACTATTACCATAAAAATTTAATATAAGTAAGGGATATGGGGTAGATTGGTGCCCCTCGGACAATAACAAGGGACATCATCATCTTATGGCCTCCTGCATTTTGTCAGATGATTTAAGCAGCGTCAGGTTTGGAGGCAACGTCGCTCGTGGCTGAATAATCCGATCCTTGAGCGGCACGTTCGTGCGCACTGTATGTATTTATGTAATTTATATCAGCTGTCTGGTACCCATAGTACAAGTCCTGCTTAGTTTGGGATCTAATGGCCATGTGTGAAGATGTTCTTACGTATTTATTTATTTATTCTAAACTGTATGTTTTCCAGTGTTTCTACATTGTTCTAACTGCTCTTTCTTTTCTTCCTCTACTGCAGTCTTACTTTGTAAAACACCAGTTTAACTCAAACGAAAATAGCTTCGTAGTTCCGTGCACGATATTTTAAACCGTGACTCATAGCGTGCACCTTGATAAACAATTTGCATAGGTAGATAAAACTTGTCAACATTCTTTTATCTCATATAACGAGTTCTATTCTAGATAAGAATTTGTTTCCGCCTTTCTTATCTGTTTGAGAGTTCTTTCACATTGAATTCCTCAAGGTATTGTAGTTAGCTTTTGTTTACAGTTAAGCTTGGTAAGGAGAACCGATGCAGTCGCTCAAGGATTTTGAAGTCATGTTTATAAAGTTGGGTTGGTCGACTTCACACACAACCTTTGAATTACTTCGCAGGAGTGTGCAGGTTTCATTACGATGTTTTCCTTCACTGTAAGAGCGTTGAATAAACGTACATATGAATTCGAAATTCGAAAACACATTGGTACATGGTGGGAATCGAACCCGCGTCTCCCGGACGAAAGGCAGCGGCCCTAGCCACTAGACCACCGACGCTCTCGTTCGCGCCCTTTGGTAGAAGTAGCGATAAGTTCCGATAGGAAAAGAATAAGTTTTATCCCCTTGGCTGACTGTACATACATAGAGTCATGTTCTTATCCATAAGCAATCAGTTCTATCACCGACCCAACTAGCCCTGGTGTCAGAAATAGCGCATTAATTTCTCAACTTTAACAAGAGTGGTTGTAATTCCAGAACTTGGAGTTCCACGGGGTGATGCGGTTCTACTTCCAGGACTCCGGCCAGAAGATTGCGACCAAATGCATCAGGGTCGCTTCCGACGCCACTGTCAGTGATGTCATAGGTAAGGAAACTATCATCAAACTTGGTGCTTCGAAGAAACTGGTATGATCACCTGATAATATACTTAATAAAAATAAAAATAAATAAAAATACTTGTTCTTTTTTACAAGCTTTTATTTAACTTGCACTGTATGTGGGTGGGTGGGTATGTTCGGGCGAAATCTTGCAACTCTTGCTGCCATTGGATTTTGCTGAAATTTGGTACACTTATTATGGTACACGTATTATGGTATCATGGAGCTGGTCTGATGATGGAGACGGAAGGTGGCTATAGGAACTCCTCTAATAAACAACACAATCTAGTCGTGTTTGGGCGCGTTGGATTTGTCTTAACAAGCTTTAGTCATACGTGATGTCCAGGGTCTCATGATGTAGCTGGAAGGTGTCCATAGGATCTCCTTAAATACACACCACAACCTAGTCGTGTTTGGGCTCGTCGGATTTGTCTTAACAACGATACTCCACTCCACGGCTTTAAAAGCTTGTTTAAAAAGGATTTTTAATTAAGCTTATTCAACTTAAGAGCTCCGCTCTAACCAGCGGAGTGACTTCCATTTCTTTCGGGTTTCCACTTTATCCTAAACTTGTTTAAGTAAATTCCGCTTTTTCATTTGATCTTCCTTGCCATAATATTTTTCAAAAATCATATCTTGTAAGGGTCCTATCATCTTTGCTCTTCTGTTTTCGATTGTCTTCATATAAGGTTCCTTTTTCCTCCAGCTTTTCCATCCGCCACCAGCACCACATTTGCCTCCTCCTCTCCTCCAACCTCATTCTACTGAATAACTGTGTTCATCTTTACTAATTACCAGTTATTTAAAATGAATCTTTAGCTGGGTTAATAAATAAATCTTCAATGCAGCCGTTTAGGATTCAGAGCAAGAGTTACACGAATTGACCCTTGCACGAGGCACTTAATTTAATTTCTTTCATACAATTTGAACTTGTAAAGGTCTTGCTTGTATGATTGTCCAGTCATTTCGTTGGAACGTCTGCCGGAAATTCCACTCTGTATGGCATGACACAAAGTAAAATAAACACATGTAAAACATCAGGTTCATGGTTCTAAGGAGTGTCTGGGTGGAGCTCCGGATAAGGGCATTACCATTTAAAACAATGTTATACTAGCTGTAAAACAATGTTATTAATTTGGAATAGATATAGTTTGTACCCTGGATTAATACATAGGATACTTTTAACGGGTAAAAGTTTTATTCCCACGGGAAAAACTTACACAACGCGAGCGTAGCCGCGGGCGGACTGCTAGACTTACATACACCTGGAAATATTACTTATCAAAGTTGTGTTTGAAGCACTGCAGAACTTAATAAATTTATAATTGCAAGAAATACAATTCACTTTTAACTTAATATAAATAGTCAATTGTAATTCTTGCAATTATTAATTCACAATCAATACAATGCCTTGGATTACCTCTGGGACGACATTGTTATGCTGAGCTATGTTCATTAGACAACAATGGGTGTTTGTTATTGCCATTACATTAATTAAAGCAGATTCCTCTTGAGAATATTGTGATTTTAAACGAGCGAGTTATATCATCTATATATAAGACGTTTCTTATAACCTCTCCTATAAATTATACATACATACATACATACATAAAGTCACGCCTTTTTCCCGGAGGGGTAGGCAGAGACCACTTCCTTCCACTTGCTACGATCCAGACATACTTCTTTCGCTTCATTCACATTCATCAACCTCTTCATGCACGCTCGTCGGTTTAGGGTACTCCTGACCTGGCCTTTTTTAAGTACATCCCCGATCTGGTCGTGAAACGTACGCCTTGGCCTTCCCCTTCCAACATCTCCATTCACACTTGCCTCATAAATTTGTTTGGTTACTCTCTTCTCATCCATTCATATTATATGAGGAAATAATCTTGTATTTAAGAATTTATGCTCTATGTACTCGTATATTTCAGGTTTATAGATACCTTTTTTTCAAATATTATTGTGATATTGAAAAGTACTAAATCTATGTGAAAAAAATTGAGTTGAAATCTTAATACACTGTGACAGTCTACGAGACTGTGAATTTGCAGTTTTAGTTTCACTTGGCCGCGTCTTGAAAAATCTGTATCTGTCTTGGTTAGATAAAAGTGTGTACTGGATTTTTTATTTTCGTATGATTTATAATTTAAGTAATTGTAAATTAAATCCTATTTTAAGAACTATCTATTTTCCCAAATTACAGAAACTTTAATCGAGAAATTCCGTCCGGACATGCGCATGCTATCCCTCGGCTCGTACTCCCTTTGGGAGACCCACGGGCCTGATGATGAGAGGAAATTGGAGCCGCATGAGAAGCCACTCCTCGTGCAGCTGAACTGGCACGCTGACGACCGCGAGGGACGCTTCTTACTCAAGTGCCTTAGTAACAATGAGGTTAGTATGAATTATGAACACCTGCCCCCGCTGCATGTTCTGTTAATAGTAAATGTAGTGATTCCTCTTTCAATCATTCTGCAATGTGATGAGATGCTAAATTTGAAATGACATGTTTCGTTTATTAAAGGTTCCAGTATCAGAGAAAGGAGACCAGAACTTCAAACGGAAACTGTCGAAACGCGAAAAGAAAGAACTGAAGAAAAAAGAGAAGCTCTCCCGACTGAAATCAGACACGAACGATGAGAACAGACCCGTCGCAGAGAAACTTTACACAGGTCTGTAAACACTATAGGCGGACATTTTAGGAAGGCTTATGTTTAAGCAATCACCAGATATGTATAAAAAAGTATAATGCCAAAAATATCACTATAAACCCTAAAAATAGTAAGTAATTAACAGAATTTAATCCCCATTTTAGTATGAAATTATATTATAACCAATAAATTTATAGCCTGCTAACCTACATAAAGCAAGTAAGTATCTCTAAAATAATCGCTGAACCACCCAGAAAATAGTATATAAGCACCAAAAATTTAACCGCATTATAATTACAAATTTCATCCAAATGTGTTACATATTTTTATCCTACTTGGCATGCCAGCATGGTCACGAGATAACCTAACCCCGAAGGGTATGGAGGAGGGAGCTGAGCTCGCTTCGCTCGCCTAGCCCTTCTAACCTAATGTCGTAGTGCCCCGAACTCCCGTGCTCGTTACGCTCGCACCCGCCCTGCCTTGACATGCATGACTTGGTGATTGTTTACTAATTTTAGGTTTTAAATACATTTTGAAGTGCAGGCATGACTTTAATAGCTAGAAAGATTGTAATTTATGGGTATCATATTTTTGGTACAGGTTTATTTTTTTTGTGCTTATGATACATTTTTTGGGTAATGCAGCTTAAGGTTAAAAAAAATTTTAGGTGGTCATTATATTTTAACCCTTTTAAGAATGCAGTGTATAACTGTGCTGACATTGTGGTGACCCTTGGGGGACGCATTTGTCCAGCAGTGGACATCTTTCGGCTGAAATGATGATGATGGATATCTGGTTTAAACTATTGATCCTTAGGGGATGAGCACATCTTATGCTGGATATTACAACATTTACGCTTAGCCGCGCGTAGGGACCATCTCTCTATATTTCGTGGTATTCACTCTCTATATTTCTATATTTCGTGCAACTACGGGATTTAGATAGATAGATAGATATAACGTTTATTTTGGGTGACAGTACAGACAGATTTAGGCTCCTTTCCACGAGGACATTATAAGCGACTTGAATTTAAACATCATCATCGTAATATTATATCTGGAGGCCGTTTAACGAAGCTACAATTTACAAATTACAAGTACAATTTGATGTACTTTGCGAAGACATTGAGGTAAAACTATACGGGCTTACAGTTTTGACAAATTGGCTACGCAATGAATATCAAATTATAACTTGTTACTAGTAAATTTTATATGCGGAAGCTTATTATTAGCCTCAGATGTTTTATGTTTGCATTATTTAAGTAATTTTAGTGCTGTTAGCTTCCCTACAATATTAAAAATAAATAAAATAAAATAAAAAAATTATTGCTTTGTGAAACGGAGCCCTGGTGGGAGTTACTGAACCACTCAAACAACTCTGATATGGCTCATCTTACGGCTGTATTTCTTAGATAATAGGCGGGCGGGATGTTTTATTTTTTATCACTTTTACTAAAACGACATATAAATGAACACTGAATACGTACTATACCGACCATGAGACAAGACTATAATATGTCTTCACGCTACGGAAGCATAAGAAGCTAGAACTCGGTCGATATTTCACTGTCTAAGCCAAGGAAACACCTCGGACCTTGGCCTCTAACATTTACGTACTGTTTATTATGCCGCGTTCTCTTACTCTATTTAGATAAGCCTTTCTTTAGGAATAAATACCTGTAGTGTAGTCATTATAAAGAAGTTTTGTTCTGGTTTATCGTTAGATGTGCAAATTGTTTTATACAGTTGTTTATTGTCATCTTACAATCACGTTCATGCCCCTGATGTAGTGAGCAGAGCTTGAGCCAGCGAGCCCCCTGGGCTGCTAATTGCGTATTTAGAAAGAAAGAATTAATTTATTCTTAAAAGGTTACTAATCAATGTCTTAATGTTCTACAGCCGCTGTGCAAGCCATTTTAGAACGCATTCCTATGTGAAGAAGAACCTGTCTAAGAAACACGATGGGCGTCGCATCTTTTACATATTTTGAAGTTCTTTGTCTCAGTCGGCTTTTACGTCTCGATTCTCTTACGATTTTCAGTTTAATAGTTAATTCTTCCCTAGATTCCTCTTTTATCGAGCGTCAAGACATACGGCCAAACCATTAATATTTGACGACTTTCATATAGCTCTATTAAACTTCTAGCTCCCGCCATAACGGAGTTATAGCCACGGGGAACGTGCCTGTGTTGGTCATAACAGTAAATATTACCCTTAGTCGCGGTCACCCGGTATTAATAGGCGGTTAGTGCTAGCGTTTTGTATGGCTATTTCAGTTCGCGCGTGCGTAAATATCTATGAGTCCATTCAGCTGCGCAGAAAGGTTAAGATTTTGTTAAACATGAAATATTGTAATATTGAAATACTTCAATATATGTATTCCGACTGTTGGGCTAACTGAGGCTTTCAGATAAATTGATGCTATTAAGGTTAAAAATAAATCATTAACTTATTGTCAGTAACTTCGATCGAAATTATTATGTGTTTAACGACAATAGAAGGGTTATAAATATATTATAGTTATTGCATTATAGATCAAAATATAATCAATAAGTTATGTAAGTCGTAACTGTTAAAAGTGGCCACTTGATATCCTTCGCAAACATAGTTAGAAGGTTTAGCTGAGAGACTATAATCCATGCAGATAAAGAATAGATCTGAAAATGGCGTCCGCTCGCATGCTAACTCGCTCACAATCTATCGCTGTCTATACTCACACAGTGAAGTACGCGCTGCAAAAAAAAATATGACAAAAATCAGTGTTCGCAAACAATGATAATTTTCATTGATGTTGATGACATTCTTTCGGAAATCGTACATAATAATGTAAAATAAATAATTTTAAACTTATCCCATGGTGTTTTTCTTATATTTACCCTTGCTCCATATTTATTTCATTAATATTTTTCGGCATTATTATTAGTATCATTAATTAATAATAATAAACCCGTCCCGTCCCGTTTTAAATCAAAATAATAAAAAAAAACAAAAAAAAGTCAGTAAGAAAAATAAAAATCGATTTTTGAGAACTTGTTTTGCCAACCGTACCATAAGTACCCGCCGCCATTTTCAGATCTATTCTTTATCTGCATGGCTTATACCTATTATAATTTACTAAAAAAAAAAGTGATTATCATATACCTTATTACGTCGATGTTGTCATGGTAAGCTTTCCCCTTTTCCACTTTCGACTAGCTGTCGATTTCCATTAGATGAGATGGAAGGTAGATCCATCATTTTAATGTGTTTCTTGCATTGTCCTTCCTTCTTTAAAGCTACAACAGATCGACGTGGTTTCTTGCACAGTCACACAAATATGACCGCAGTCGAACAGAGCATTTTTTGCCAATTTAGACTAACATTGGACGTTTTCCATTACAGAGCTGCCGGAGACGTCGTTCACTCGCAGCATCAGCAACCCTGAAGCCGTGATGAGGCGCCGCCGCCAGCAGAAGCTGGAGAGGAAGCTCCAGCAGTTCCGCTCCAAGGACGGCGGACCTGACACCGGTATGTTACAGAACTGCCCGTTACAGGACACGTCGTTCACTCGCAGCATCAGCAACCCTGAAGCCGTGATGAGCAGAAGCTGGAGAGGAAGCTCCAGCAGTTCCGCTCCAAGGACGGCGGACCTGACACCGGTATGTTATAGAACTGCCCGTTACAGGACACGTCGTTCACTCGCAGCATCAGCAACCCTGAAGCCGTGATGAGCAGAAGCTGGAGAGAAAGCTCCAGCATTTCCGCTCCAAGGACGGCGGACCTGACACCGGTATGTTACAGAACTGCTCGTTACAGGACACGTCGTTCACTCGCAGCATCAGCAACCTTGAAGCCGTGATGAGCAGAAGCTGGAGAGAAAACTCCAGCAGTTCCGCTCCAAGGACGGCGGACCTGACACCGGTATGTTACAGAACTGCCCGTTACAGGACACGTCGTTCACTCGCAGCATCAGCAACCCTGAACCCTGAAGCCGTGATGAGCAGAAGCTGGAGAGAAAACTCCAGCAGTTCCGCTCCAAGGACGGCGGACCTGACACCGGTATGTTACAGAACTGCCCGTTACAGGACACGTCGTTCACTCGCAGCATCAGCAACCCTGAAGCCGTGATGAGCAGAAGCTGGAGAGAAAACTCCAGCAGTTCCGCTCCAAGGACGGCGGACCTGACACCGGTATGTTACAGAACTGCCCGTTACAGGACACGTCGTTCACTCGCAGCATCAGCAACCCTGAAGCCGTGATGAGCAGAAGCTGGAGAGAAAACTCCAGCAGTTCCGCTCCAAGGACGGCGGACCTGACACCGGTATGTTACAGAACTGCCCGTTACAGGACACGTCGTTCACTCGCAGCATCAGCAACCCTGAAGCCGTGATGAGCAGAAGCTGGAGAGAAAACTCCAGCAGTTCCGCTCCAAGGACGGCGGACCTGACACCGGTATGTTACAGAACTGCCCGTTACAGGACACGTCGTTCACTCGCAGCATCAGCAACCCTGAAGCCGTGATGAGCAGAAGCTGGAGAGAAAACTCCAGCAGTTCCGCTCCAAGGACGGCGGACCTGACACCGGTATGTTACAGAACTGCCCGTTACAGGACACGTCGTTCACTCGCTGCATCAGCAACCCTGAAGCCGTGATGAGCAGAAGCTGGAGAGAAAACTCCAGCAGTTCCGCTCCAAGGACGGCGGACCTGACACCGGTATGTTACAGAACTGCCCGTTACAGGACACGTCGTTCACTCGCAGCATCAGCAACCCTGAAGCCGTGATGAGCAGAAGCTGGAGAGAAAACTCCAGCAGTTCCGCTCCAAGGACGGCGGACCTGACACCGGTATGTTACAGAACTGCCCGTTACAGGACACGTCGTTCACTCGCAGCATCAGCAACCCTGAAGCCGTGATGAGCAGAAGCTGGAGAGAAAACTCCAGCAGTTCCGCTCCAAGGACGGCGGACCTGACACCGGTATGTTACAGAACTGCCCGTTACAGGACACGAAAAAGAAATAATCATCATTTAATATAATAAATAAAATAGGTAACTACTTAAATAAATACTATACAATAAATATCAATAGAAATAATAAAAACCTTAGTAAAACGAAATAAAAAACTAAATGCAATAAGCTAGTTTATATTATTATTGTATATGTATGTAGAATGTAGATAGGTATCTATTTATCGTATAGTTTTATTTATTTATTTGTTTAGAGTAGGCGCACCGGCCCGCACCGTTTTTATCCAACTTAAATGTCTCCATGGTAACCGGTTGCCTGGAAGAAATTGCTACCTGAGCAATAAGGCCGCCAATTGTGCTATTTTTACTTCTGTAATTACTGTATGTTTCTGCTGTGTGCAATAAAGTATATTTCATTCATTCAGCTATTACCACACCAGCGCATAGCCGACTAAAATAAAATAATAAAATAACTAATAAAAATAACACAAAAAGATACATCAAAACGCAGAGGACAATTTCTGAACGTAATAAAACTGGCACAAAGTTAATCTAGTGCCATAACAAAAAAAAAAAAAACGTCATTCCAAGTCGGGCGAGACTGCCTGCGCTTCAAAACGTGCAAGAATCGATCAGTGTGACTGACGGCACTTAACACCCTCACTCCTCCGCTTCCAATCCCAGTTGCAGAACAAACAATAGAAATGGAATTTGGACAAAAATTTGGAATTCCTCTACCCTTTTTTTAAAATAAATATACAGTAAATCGTTAAAGTGGGGTTAAAGTTCAATTTGCAGTACGTAAAATCATCTTGCACACCCGGGCCCCGTTTCACGAAGCAACAAGTTACAATTTGATATTCATTGCGTAGTTAATTCGCCTAAACTGTAAGGCTTTATCTTTTTAAACTTACTGTCTACGCAATGTAAAGAAAGAAAGAAAGAGAGAAAGAAAATAAATTTATTCAGTCTCAATTCACATTACCAAGATACAAATCAAGTGCATAGATATAATGTACATAAAATTGTACTTGTAATTTGTAACTTAGCTTCGTGAAACGGCCCCCCGGTCGTAAGCTGCGATCGGACGAACATCGATGCAGGCTGTGAAGCTTACTTCTGATGGTCTCTTCATTCCGGATGTAACTTCAACAGGGCAACATTGCTTAAGAACGCAAAAGATCAACATTGCTTCGAGCCAAAGTGTTTTCTAGGCAATAAATAAATCCAGTCGCGTCTTTGTGAGGAACTCTATGACTGATATATCGGAGCCCTTCAACAGCGTTTTAGCCTTCCACACAGCCGATCTCTGTTAAACGAATCAAAATGGGACGGTTTTTATCTTTTTTGATACCCAAACAATGACAAACTTTTCTATAGACTCGGCTGCAACAGAGTTCAACTTCAGTTTGTTACGTATGATGTCAATGGTTTTCCCGGACACATCTTCATCCTTTGCTTCTGAGACACCATGAAACAAGAGCACTGATGAACACACATACTTCTTCGAGTATGAGTCTCCAGCCGATCTTGATTATCAATGATTAGTTGCAACTGCGACTTCAGCATGCTAAGCGTTTTCCACACTATAGCTTTGAAAGCCAAGTAGTCTGCAGACAGGGTCTTCACTGTTGGATTACCAGTAGAAGGAGCTTGTTGCTGACTCTGCTCAAACTCACTCAGCCTGGACTCGACAAATCCGTCATGCCTTTGATGAGTTCTGCAGCTGAGGTCTCTATCGTGTTGTGGTGTGAAATTATGTTGGAAAGTAATATGTGATAGTCAACTAGTGCACTGGGTAAGTGTTCAACACATTTGTTTACATGTAACTAATGAATTTTGTCAATAAACAAGGAGAGCTTATCAATATGATGTAGTGACATCATATTAATAAGCTCTCCTAGGCAAGGAAGTGTCCTTGCCTACCCGCTTTTTTTAGCAGAAGCTGGACAGGAAGCTCCAGCATTTTTTCTTTCGTTCTTTAAAACACTACCATTTGCAGTCTATAAAGTTGTTTTTCTTTTAATTATTACCTCATATATAAAATGTATGTACATAATTTTGAAATTAATGATGTGCTAGCTAATGTGTATTATAAAGTCAACTAATTCGGAAGTAAATATTACGTAAAAATTATCATAAAATTATCGTTGCTTTCTGGGTTACATTTCTCGCTCTAATTCTGTGTTAAAATATGCGAATTCATAATATATTTATTTAGTCATTTCGTTACAAACAGTTCTAGAAATTTAAGTTGTGTCTTTCATCTTTTGAATGAATGAATGAATGAATATACTACTTTTATTCTGTATCTGGGAATAGGAGCGTAATAATACACTCGACAGCAAAGAATCCGAGTTATATGAACACAGGTAGTTACCTGAAAATCTTGAAAACTATGAATGCTATCTTAGTAAAATAAGTTGTTTTTAATAGACAATTAAACACACTTTTCACTTCTCATGCTCTGAAAGTGCTTATTTGTGCAGGATATAGGCTGCACAAAATCGATTTGTGCACAAGTGCATTAACGTATCTACTCATAAATGTATCTATATTAAGGCAAAGAAAACGAGCCATACAGACAAACACAATAAGAAGTTCATAGATAGAATTTGTTATTTTATAATATTTACTTTAATATATTTGCCTTATGTGTTTTTAAGACATAAAAGATATTAAAATTTAAATTCAAGTACGGTAGGTTATTTAATTAATTTAAGAAAATTATTATTACAAAATTAATTTAATAGTAGGCTGTATAGGTCTGCAGCCCAAGCCTAATATCAATGTCGTAAGATTTTAAAAAAATAAAGCGGCGAGAAACAGCTCTTGTTTTTTTGTGCATTTATTAATTTCTTCAATTTGCTAAAATGATTAAAAATGTCCAGTGAAGAAGAGGATTTAACACTCTCTCCTAATACGCTTATGGAAACCAATGCACAGAGAATTATGCAACAGATATTACCAAGTCTCGGGAAAAATATCTCAAAGTTTACGATAGTTTTGTAAATTGATTAATTAAAGAAATGTTATGTTGTACTACTGTTTTATTTCCTCGCAATCGAAGTGAAAAGCAGAGTTTATAACTCGTCCACATAACCATTTTACCCTCGACATAGTAATGTACCTCACCTTCGGCTCGGGCTGCTAAAAGTCTCGGTTAAAAATGGTTTGTTTTGTGCACTTGTTGTAAAACCTACTATTAAATGATAGCTATTAGATATAAGACTTCTTGGTTATTGTTAACGTATGCCATCAAAATTGGCAAAATAAAAATGGGACTTTTCTAAGCGGATCTGCCGCATGACCAGGACAAACCGCACAACTGCGGTAACAGCAGCTAGCTCGTAACACAAAAAATATACAATAAGCTGTATGACAAAAATAAGCTGTAGAAATAATAGTGATTTCTTTATAAGATTATGTTGGCATATTTTTACCTTTATGTAATTATTAAAGAATAAAATACAAAGTGACAAATACACTTTACAAGGAGTATTTATTTGTCTAACACAATTTATTTCACTAAGTCAGCATTCTTAGTTTCCGAGATTTTCAGGTGTGTTCTTTACTCGACACGGATTCTTTGCTGTGGCTTTGGCGGCTTAGTGAGGTCGGTTGTCGACCTTACAACCTATACGATGAAGAAACACAAGAATGAGTGGAGGTTATGATATGAATGTGTTTTTTTTCTGTCGTACTGTACACATGTCTAAGAAGTAGTAGTATGCTTAAGTTAAGAACTTTATTAATCACCAATCTTCGTTAAGTCTTCTCAGTGCCTAGGGTTGTCTAGATGAAATTGCTACTTTAGCAATTCGCCTGGGTATAGTCTGTATTTGTATTTTTCTTGTTTGACTCCTGGCATGCAATGTAGTGTCTTCTAAAAATTATTAAAGACCAATTTGTAATACCCATTCAAGGCAAATTTCATTTCTATCTACGAGTATTCATCTAATCAACAATATCTTCCCCAGGTGGTACCCTGAAGATCTACGGTTCTTCCCTGAGCCCAGACGTGCCTTACAAAACACTGCTGTTGTCTATCAGCGACACGGCTTCCGGCGTCGTTAGAGAGACACTCGACAAATACGGCCTCTCGCGACACGACCCACACCAATATTGCATTGTGCAAGTTAGTATGCTGGTTATTTACTATCAAAATATCACATCACACTAATATTATAAATGTGAAAATATATTTAGATGTTTGATCCGCCTTCACGCTTAAAATACTTAACGGATTTGGATGAAATTTGGAATGGAGTTAGTTTATACCCTTGATTAACACACAGGATACTTTTTACGGGAAAAAGCCTTATTCTCACGGGAAAATTTTACGCGAGCGTAGCCGCGGGCGGATAGCTAGCAATGAATAAAGTTAACTATTGTTCAAAAGGAGACATGAAACACTCCAGGAATTATGGACACTCCGGATTATTTTGTAATCAGAAATCATCGAATTAGGAGTTTAGTTGGTCCTTTGCTGGCAGTTTTACTACAAGTGTAAGCTCACTATAGAAAAGAACGACAAGAAGAAACGGATCCGGTCACCTACAGCCACTTCCTTAGACGGCCACCACTCAAAATCCTTGTTCGACCACTTCCCAGTTCGGCCACTTTCTTGAAGGGCCACTTACCAGTTCGACCATTTCCTTGAATGGCCACCACCCAATTTCCTTGTTCGGCCACTTCCCAGTTAGGAGAAACAACAGACTTTATCAAAATAAAAAAATATTTATTTCCATAGTATGTTATTACATCACTTAGATCCGTCTTTTCCTTTTTTTGGGTGAGTTCACTAACACAATGGCGGAATCTGTGGGGAAGAGCTCACCGAAGAAAGTCCACAGTCGTTGCATCTTTTGCGTTTCCTTTAAAAAAAAAAATATTTCAAGTCTTCTTTCTTTTCGTGTCGATGGGGGTTAAACCAGTCCAACCCAAAAATTGGCTAGAGCTACTGCCTTATCATTGGCCTCATTTAGATCTTGTATAGAGCAAGAAACAGGGCAGTTAGGGCAAGACAACAGGTGTTCCATAGTTTGCGTGTCGCCGCAGTCACACTGATCGTCGTCAGTGAAGCCCCACCTTTTGCGATTTGCCCTACATCTACCCACACCCACGCGAATTCGATTGAGCGCCCTCCAGGTCGCCCAAGGTAGCTGATGGCCTGGAGGGAGGTGTTCCGCAGGCGGGATGCGGGTGTCCGTTTGGGGAAACCTTTCAGCCCAAAGCTGAAGTCTTGCTGAAGGTGGGTCTTTTACGACGGGTGTGGAGTTCTTAAGAAAGCTGTGTCGAGTCTTGAGACGGGCAGGAGGAGAGTTGTGGTCGGTATTTCAAGTTACAAAGTTCAAATGTTCTAACCAAGTACTGGATTTTCACAATGCCATGCTATTGTATCCTAAATCCTAATACGAAATATAATAAAATTGGGTTGCGACCGCGAGAGGCCAGAGGAGGCCAGCCTCATCGATTCAAAAGTCGGCTAAAATTAGAAGTATGCCGGCCGCGAAGCCTACATTGTCAGTTTCCCTTTTACTCCGATACGACACGACGCATTTTTCCTTCTGCGGTTTACAAACACTCTACATTTTATTTATTAAAACATTAATTGGCATAGAGCGCGTATATCTTGGTTTTTCTTCTTGTGTCACCAACATATTTGTATAGACTACATTCGTCTAGTTACTAGACTCTAGTAGGTCAAACATAATGTTTCTGTGTTTACAGCGGCTTTTATTTAAAATTTCTGTGTAATTTATTAAAAATACATTCTTAATACGTGATACAAAACGACGGTTGAAAATTTGCTGTCTTTCTCGTCATCGATCAATCAATCAGCCTATTGCAGTCCACTGCTGGGCGTGTGCCTCCCCTCGGGCACGCCAAAGCGCACGATCACCCGCTTTCCTCATCCGGCCACCACCAGCGACCTTCCTCAGGTCATCAGTCCACTTGCCATAGTAATTCTCGTCATAGTAATTTGTAAACAGATGAAAATACAATTGGTCCTGTAAAATAAAGAAATGGTAATAAAAATAAGTATTTTGTATTACATTAATAATGTGTGTTCAATCAGTAAACTGAACCTCATTTTCCAGGTGGATACAGCAGACAACTCGGAGTACATTCTGGAAGACGACGAGTGCCCGCTCGCCATAGTCATGACGCATCTACACCGCAGTGAGTAAAGTTTAATTTCATACTATTCATATTCTACACCAGCGCTTCTTAAACTGACTTGTGCAAATACGGTGATTTAGGTTCTAAAAGAACGTAACGGTTTTTGGCACGGAGATTTTCGTCGTATAAAAAAGTGTAAGTTGTGTGTAAGTTTTGAGATGGTTCCAAATGTGTAAGTTTTGAGATGTTTCTCGTTGAAAATGTATCCGAATGATGTTGCGTTCAGATGAAACCAAACCAAGTAATAAAAAGATTAAATAAATTACAATACAATCATTTATTGACACCGAATGGAAACAGTACATAAAACAAGAGTCAAAATGAGGCGTTATTAGCAGCAAAATTAAATATAGGAGTTTATTACTAATTTAAAAAGACCGACCATTTCAAGATATTTCAAGTTCCAGATAAACAAATAAAAATATTTTTTCAAATATCTTGCTCAGAAACAAAGTTATAAGGCTTCAAAGTTGATGGTTAGACAGAGAGGTCCGACATGTGACGCCATATGTCACGCGGCATCCGCCATAGAAAATTTTGTTTTCGTAAGAGGGACAGATATATTTGTTTAATAATGTTGTATCTAGTTTGTTTTTCGATCAATTTCGATTCTGTTTTGACTGTCAATATTCTATTTTTGTATGCTTTCAGATGAACTATGAAAAAGACTAATAGTTTGTTTTTATGCAAATTCTCTATTCTGCTTTAGGCCAGAGCCGAGTGACAAATGATTATGATTAACAGATTTTTTACGATTTCAGCCCTCGAAACTCTGTAATTTTTTAAAATTTCCAAAAACGTAGTCAACATAAAAATACCAATAATTTATCGAACCTGCTCACAAAATTTCATGAGAATCGGTTGAGGAACGCGACCTGTAGATGAGAACAAACAGATCGACAGATGGACAAATAGACATACAAAAGCAATTTTGGTCAAGCTGGAACGGAGACGCTTTGCGCTCGCTCGGTCAATAATATCACTGTTTGGATAGTATTGATTCTGCGTCTACATCCTGCGTATGGTGTTGCAGAATACAGTCTTTAATTTTAATCTAAAACTGTTTTTTTTTTATTACAATATTACATTTTGAGAACCTCAGCCGCGGACAGTTCCTTCGTAGGTAAGTTATGAATGTTATGATTCATCCCGAGAGCTCATTGAAACGGCGCCCACGGCTCACGCATTCAATCACGAGATTGCTCCTACAGGTTACAATATCTGACTAAGAGCCTCCTACAAATACATGTCGGCTCTTAATGGGAATGTGCAGGGCGCTTTGTCTAGGATAACTAGAATGTTTTACTTATTCCAATAAATAAGATCCATCCATAATACTTGTATGATAATCTAATACTTACATTTAGTTAGTTTTGACGTGGTGACGGCAGAGTAGAATACTTGTTACCAACCCCTACTCTTCCTTAGGGACTACACATTGAACAGGGAACGGACAGCAGCGCTCTCTGATACAGTAACTTTTCTGCGATCTCCAACCCGCCTGCCAAGCGTGGAGATTATGGCAAAACCCTCCACTTGAGTGGAGGAGGCTCATAGTCCAGCAGTGGACTGTAACGGGCCGTTGATTTGATTTGATTTGAATCTAATACTTTAAACGAGCAATTTTAATATAATAAGAATCTTGGAAACGATTGCAACGATTTCGATTTAATTTAGCATATAGGGGGTTTCAGCGATAAATCGATCTAGCTTAGGTTTCATTTTCAGTAAAACAGGATTTCCCCGTGTTTTCAGGCTTAAAAGAATTGGTACGCCATATCATTGAAATAGAAAGGTAATTTCGCCATTGTCAATAACGCTACAATAGCTCAGTCGCAAGTATGCAGTCTATTTTAGTTTTTGGGTCTTGAGTTCGAATCTCAACAGATTTTATTTTTATTATGTTCACGGTTCTTTTTGATTTGTTATTTAGTTTTTTATTCTTTTATTTAGTTATTTAAATAAAAAAATGTCAGAAAATATTACTTATATATTTCTTCGTAGTCCGAAAGTTTTCCAACAGATGGCACGAGCAAAGCTTAATCGCCCTGGCGGCCGTTTCACGAAGCTACAAGTTACAAATTACAAGTACAATTCGATGTACATTGCGTAGACAATGAGATAAAATGATAACAGCTTACAGTTTAGGCGAATTGGCTACGAAATTAATATCAAATTGTAACTTGTTACTTGTAAATGGTTGCTTCGTGAAATGGGACCCTGGTATAATAGATTATAATAAAATAGGATAACGCCCAAATTTTATTTGCCTTCAATCTTCAATTATTAGGTCGGTTGTCAACCTTACATTACAACCCACACGATGATGTAGAATTTATTCTTGTGTCAAACTAAGTAAGTTTAGTTTTTTTAAACGTAACAATTATTGAAGGGTACGCATCAGACAAATAAATATATCTTATTACTTCAAACGAACAATTCTTGGTTTTCCTAAAACGGCTGTACAAATTTGATAAAATTTTGTATTTGGATATTTTATTATTTTGGATTTTGTGACATTTTATAGAATATGAAGGAAGGTGCTGTCTAGACGCGGAGCTATGCTTGATCACTTTTTTATAATAAATAAAATTGAGCTACGTTCATTTGTTAAATAAGTTGTTGCTACGATACAAAAGTATCTACGTTTCCAGGATACATAAACACAAAACAATTTAAAGTTTCATGATTAAATTACTAAAAGAATCTAACTGCTAACATTTCATGTTAAACTCGGCGTTGTTATTATTACTGCCACGGATGAACCCTACTGAACGAAACAAAGTATGGTTTCTCCTATATAAACTCCAATTTGATGATATTTACGAGCAGTTAAAGTATTAAACTCTCGCGGGTTTAACTTTGTTTCATCAAAACTTCAACTCTTCAAGGATATAAAAGCCGCAAGCCAGATCATGAAACATTTTCATCGAAGCCTTGCCTTCGTTTAAGTTTCTAACTCCAGATCTTCAGTGAAATCTATATTATTTTCCAAGTTAAGAAGTTCTTAAGTTCGGAAGGAGGTTTGTGGTTTCATTTCTCTAATCATTTATTTGCGAGAATCAAATCAAAATCAAATCAATGGCCCGTTACAGTCCACTGCTGGACTATGAGTCTCCTCCATTTAAGTGGAGGGTTTTGCCATAATCTCCACGCTTGGCAGGCGGGTTGGAGATCGCAGATTAAAAGGTTACTGTATCAAAGAGCGCTGCTGCCCGTTCCCTGTTCAATGTGTAGTCCCTAAGTCGCCTCTTACGACACCCACGGGAAGAGTAGGGGTTGGTGACTAATGTATTCTACTCTGCCGTCACCACACGGCGATAGTAAATATAGAATGAACGAATGAAATGTACTTAGTAAAGTTAATTAAATCTATTACAGATCTTTTCTTTAGGAAGTTGAATAGCCGCAACTTGGGATCGGCCTTGAATTAACGTGTAGATAGGCGCCGCTTTTAAATTAATTATATATTTTTGAAGATGCAACGACATAGTATGCGTTATCATCAACATCATACGTCCCCAACGAGAGGCTCGAGCCTACCCTGATTTAAGGCGGGGTAAGACCCCGCCCCTCCGCGTTGAGCACGTGCGAAATGGTCGACTTCGCACACAACCTTAGAATCTCTTCGCATATTGCCCATGTTGTAAAAGCGTCAAATAAATGTAATATATGTGGGGACATCTTCACACACGGCCATCTGATCCCAAACTAAGCAGAGCTTGTACTATGGGTACCAGACAGCTGATATACATTACAAAATTCACTTGTGTAGATAAACAACAACCAGACACAAGGCAAACACAAGTGCTCATCACACGAATGTTTGCCCTGGCCGGGATTCGAACCCGCGACTTTGTGCGTTGGAAGCAGATACACTACCACATTAGACAGACAGGCACATACCCACTTGTGACGTCATTTGTTAGTAACGCCATATAATCTCCATACAAAAAATCGTTTTTGAAAGAGACAGACATATTGATTCTTTAAAAAATCACTGGTTTTTCAACCGATTCTTTTTTTTTTCTTCGCGAATCGTCAGCTATTAATCTATATTTTAAAAATAATTCATAAAAATATGGTGAACAGTCCGATCCCCTATTGAATTTGGTCCTTGGCGCTGAAATCCTTGTCTTACCCTTTCAAGTGGAAGTGAATGTTTACACTGCTGGAGTGCTGTAAGTCTAAACTTCGCAAACAGCAAAACTAGTTTGAGTTGAAACCTAATAGTGTTTTCAAGTAAAATCCACTAGCATCTGGCCACAAAAAAGCGTGTATTTTTTTTGTAAATCAACACTTTGCTATGTTTCTGGATAGGCAGTCATTCATTCAGATGCATCCAGCCTCCGTGGCCTAGTGGTAGAGCGATCGGTTCTCAAGAAAGTTCCGGGTTTGAATCCGGGTGGAGACAGTCAAGCACCTCAGTTTTGTTAGCACATTGCAGACTGTATCGTCTGATTGTCCGAAAAGTAAGCTTCGTAAAGCACGTTCAGCCGTTTACCTACGGGAAATAACCGTTGCCATGTTGTTACGGCGGTTTCTTAACTCAAACAAAAGGGTTTGATATCGACCTTATAACACACGATAAAAAGAAGAAGACTTATTCAGAAAGCGTCTGCATCGTCATCTGAAAAAAAAAAAAAAAAAGAACTTCACTTAACTATTCACTTATCTGCGTAACTTTGTCGTAGGCCTCGTAGTAAGTAGGTCTCGTAGCAATGTTGATATCGTAGTCTCGTAGCCGTAGACCGTAGTACAATCGTAGACGTGAGATTCGTGTTGTATGATGCTCATAAAGCTTTTTTAAGTTTTCACTGCACCCGCTAGTATGTTACTTACTTTTAGTTCGATTTGAAAAAATGGGTTGACTTAGTTCGATTTGATAGTAGGATGTAGATTGTAGATAGAGTATATTATGGCCTCGATTCGGGATGTCATGCTCTAATTCTAATTTTAAAATTCAGCTATCCTTTTCGTTTTTATGACCAATGAAAGAGAGGTGATGAACGAATGATATTAATTTGAACGAATGATAACCTAAAATAAGGGCATAGCTGTCAGTTTATGATATTTTTAAGTCGCATGTTTTCAGTGCTCTCTAAAATTGTGCAATCGACACGGCCATAATGTTCAAATTCGATGTTTGACAGCTCTAATATTAGGATGGCCATCTCCTGTCCCTTTTCAATCATTAAAAGGTAAAAAGGACGGACTAACTTATATTAAAGATTAGAGCGTGACATCCCGAATCGAGGCCTATGTATGGCTTAAACAACACTAGTTGTATTTTATTTATAAGAATGAGGATACATGTATTTACGGCACACAGTATACAACATTAAACAAAAACAAAACAGATACATAATATAGTAACAAACAGACACAAATGAGCGTAAACATGTAAAGTCGGATGCCAGCGCAGTGGCGATCCGATCGCTTCCCAACCACAGACCTACCATCGTATCTGTGAAATGGCCAAAATTGGAACTACAAACGTTACTATGGAAATGTCAACTTTCAGAATTGTTGTGATTGGTTAGAATACCATTTTATATTACTACTAGCGCCGCCTTTCATTTCACTACTAGGGAGTGTTCACACCAGTGCAATTTATTTCGTAAATTGGATACCTGATTGTTGATAAAATAAGGCAATTACGCCAGTGGTTTAATAGTTTGGATACTGCCTAAAGTAACTGATGTTAATTACTTTACTAGGAATTGTGGAAGTGAGAAAACAAATATAGAATTACTTGTTTTGGCGTTATAGGTATTTTAAAATAGACCACGTGTAAGTTTCATAGCATCTATATAACTCACATTAAAAACTCGATATTGTAAGCATAGTTCGTTTCACTACAAACGAGATTCAGGTAACGCAATACGAAGCTTCCGAGAGCCGTATCGTATTTTATCGTGGAAGCGCAAAAGCTTCGCTCCTAAAGCCGATATTAGACGGTTCACTTCTGCTTTCATTTTCGATGAAGCATCGAAAGTGAAATGTCTATTTTTGACGTTTCATCTTTCACTACTGATGTGCCTTTTTGGTGAAATGCAAATCCACCCGGTTCGCTTTCATCGGGCATCGTTCATTGTCATCGCGATGAATGATAAATGAAGCGTGTAGACAGCTGCGGCAGTCATTTATTCATTTGTTTAGTGTTTCTTTTTATTTTAAATACAATGACATGGTTTTGAAATGGTGTAATATATAGAAATAATAATATAATATTTTTAGCTCTATGAATCAGTTTAGAAATAACAATTCTAGATCAATAAATTTCCACACGCACTATCTATTGCCGCCACACACATCGAAAAATGCATTCACTTTACATTTTGCGTCTAAAAGCATGAAGTCGTTCACTGCCTTTCATCGGAAATGAATCACTTTGGGTGAACCGTCTAATACCGCCTTTAGATACAAGGGGTCTAATGTAATCAATGATTTATTAAAACACAGAACAAGGTGTAATGCGGCAGCTAGGTTTGTTAAGCTGTTGGGCTCGGAACTATCTACGGAAATATTCGTCTCACGTTTAACAGATGTATGTAGCAAATACTGATGAGATGTTGAAATTCAAAGGTTGTGTGTGAAGTCGACCAACCCGCACTGGGCCAAGGTCTGATCACCCGAATCCAAGGTAGGCTCGAGCCCCTCTGTGGGGACGTATATGAGCTGTTGATGATGAAAATTGTGTCACTCGTCATAATTTACTAAATAAAATAAAAAAAATTATAACAAATAGGTATATTTTTTTTTCTTTATTTGTATTTATACAGGTTCTTCCTTACTCTATCTTGGGAGAAAAGCCGCACTAAGATTGCTTTGGCTTTGTACGTATAACCCAAATACATGCAAGTTGGGGCAGTCGTACGTTATGCCCGGAAACGCATAGCTAATATTGCCGGGGATTTAGTAGGACTTGGTGATGTTTGATGCGGGTAGCTTACGTATAAATTATGTAACAGATTAACAAAACATGTGATAACAATGTGGTACCTAATGTTCCATAGTTAATTTGTATTGCCCGTAATTCTGTAGTAAGGGTAAATGGATCGGGCGCTTTTTATTTTTCTTGTCGAAAGTCAAAAATTATTTATTTATTTCCATAGGATGTTATTACATCACTTAGATCCGTCATTACATTTTTTTGGGTGAATTCACTAACACAATGGCGGAATCTGTGGAGAAAAGCTCACCGAAGAAACTCCACAGTCATCGCTTCTTTTGCGTTTCCTTTTTTTAATAAAAAATTAAAATATTACAAAATTAATGCTAATTAAATATCGAAAAGGCCTGCCACTCAAGCAATCTATTCCCATGGACATCTGTCCTCTAAGTAATCAGATGTCCTATAGTAACCTTTTTTATACAACTTCTGTTTTATAATTATTTTAACTTTTTTCGGAGGACTCATGGGGGGGGGGACGACGACTCAATAACTAGGAATGTACCTATACAACGTGTTACAAAAATACCAAAAAAAAAGAATATTTTTATCAAAGGTATTTAATTAAAATTTTCCCATCTCTAGTGATCAGCTGTGTCAAAGAATATTCGGACCAGATATGTAATTTTAGGTCAATGTGCCTATTTTTACCGCTATGGTTTAAAATGTTTACGTACTACTTGTACCATAACATTCACATTAGAACAATTAATTTCAAAATGAAAAAGTACAAATAATTAAAAAAGCTTTGTTAAATTATTGTTATGAAATAATAAACTAAATATTTCAAAATAATATTTATGTTTGTAAATATGTAAACAAGATAATTAAGGCAAAAAAGAAAATGTTTTCTAACATAAATTGATTTAAGTTCATCTCTTTTAAAAATGTAGGCACAAATGGTGTACAAATATTTTTCTGTTCTGAGAATCTATGTATAGTCTAGGTGTCAATTGACACTAGAGATGGGAAAAATTTAATTATATGCCTGTGATGAAGAATATTCTTTTTTTTGGTATTTTTTGTAACACGTTGTATAGGTAGAGTAATCATTTTGTAATTACCTACTTAAAGCTTTGAAACTGCAACTGTTTGCTCTATGTGTCGTGTTTTTTTTCCGAGGGCCACTTTTTGTATTTTAATTTGATAATACATTCATTCATTCATTCATTCAAAAATGCTATTATCGGTCATTGCTATTACAGTACTAATTTACCGTCTCAATTGCGACCTGAGCACAGAAATATATTTCGAATTAGTCACTAGATCTAGAGTTAGTTACTAGATCCGCAGAAGACGCAGCGTGGGCAGGTCTCCCTCAAGGAGGACCGACGATCTAGGGACGTGGAGTTCCTTGGCGTAGGCCTTCGTCCAGCAGTGGACGCCTTTTGGCTGTCTGAGCTTACTAGATCTAGAGAGATGTATTCACTGCTTGAGATAAACAAACACCTAACTTTTGACAAAAGTAAAAGGCAGTCAATTTAAAATGTAAACTGAATACGTTGAATCAGATTAGGTTTCGCTGTTTTTTTACTTGGTGTCGTAAATCCGATGGCGCTGGCGGTTACGACTTACGAGTGTGGCGTTAAAATATAATTTGAAATTCATAGGACCCTTTATATCTGTGATGTAAATCCGTGGACGGTTTTTACTCTTATTGCGAGTTTATAAGTCATAAAAAAGGCGTATTATTTTCGTTTGTCGAAAAGACAAAAACAAAATGTAGGTAGTGATCATTTTCAGTTTAAAATTGTCCTGAACTACGAGCTCGAGCTTGTCCCATATTCATGTAGGGCGACTTCATATATATATTTGACGGCTACGTAGCCCAGGTGGTAGTGTATCTGCCTCCGACGCACAGGGTCGCGGGTTCGAATCCCGCCCAGGGCAAACATTCGTGTGGTGAGCACTTGTGTTTGCCTTGTCTGGTTGTTGTTTATCTATATAAGTATGTATTTATCTATTTATGTAATGTATATCAGCTGTCTGATACCCATAGTACAAACTCTGCTTAGTTTGGGATCAGATGACCGTGTGTGAAGATGTCCCCACATATCTCTCGGTTCGCAAGGTATGGGGCCTGGCGATCCGTCACACAGGTAATCCCTAGTACGGACACCAGGCTCTCATATTCTGGTGCTGAATTCATTATTATTGCATTATTAGTTTTTAAGAAAGATTATGAGAGCGAATAAATATAACTTATCATTATTATTATTTATATTATTATATATTTTTCTTTATGTGAAATCGTAAAACGTAGCGGTGCGTTGGGGGCGTAGGCTCCTTTTTTATTTTTTGCAGAAGTTTCCTTACAATTACAGATGGATTATACCTATATGATACTATCGAACATACATATTAGTTTTTCATGTACGCTCTTTTCGTACAATAGGTAACAAACAATGTAACAAATAAACCTATTATACCACTATTGATTTTTAAGTTATTATTATGTTAGCATTACTGGAAATGTTATTCGGAGACTCTACAAACATGTCCGTATATACCTAGTGAAGTAAAGTTACGTCTGTAGAGACGGTTGCGTCCCGTGAAATCGAGTTACCCGATAGGAGGGTAAAATAATAATAGGTATTTCGATTGGTATTCTCTTCCGACTATAAAACTAGATACCTTCACGATAGTGTTGCTATTGATTGTCTTCTGTTTAAATAAAAACCTGAAGACGTTATCTAGAAACTAATCTATCAATACGTAAAGTAATATAATCTTTAATCACGCCACCTAGCTTCCACGAGAAGAGAATACCAGGCAAGGCATATTTATTACATCGGTATCTGTGATCGCGGGAAAAATCGCGTAACCGCGTTAGGACAACTAGTACATAATATCATGATATCGCTGCAATTTGTTGCCTAGTCTCACTAGACATCAAGCATTTTATGACCTTTTCCTAGGCTTAACGACTAATATCACATTATATTATACCATATACAGACGACTTGATATCTTCTCATTTTATTTATATAGTGTGATGTGTATGTTATGTAGTTATTGGTAGATTTGTGAGAATCAGTACGCAGTCATTGAAATAGTGTTATCTGTAGATGCGTTTGCTTGAACACGCAAGGAAAGATTATATGGCTCCTGTTAATTCAAATCATTGGACAGTCTAAAATCTCCAATAAAATAAAATTGTAAGTAAATATAGGATGCTACATTGATGCTACGGCATTTGGCAGCCAATGACACCATGGTTTGTGACGTGAGGTCGGTTGATGACCTTACAATCAACATAATGAAGAAGAATCACCTACTACAGTCTTCAAGTTAATATCTATGCGTTTCTTTAAGTTTGGTCAAGCCATTGAAATGTGAAAGAAGAAGAAACACAGCATTATGCTATCGCATTTATAATGAATGAATGAATGAATGAATATACTTTATTGCACACACGGAAATAATAAATGACAGCGTGGAAGTAAGAATAGGTAGGTAGTCATGTATAATACTAAGTGAGGAACCTGCACGTAGCAAAACCTAATGGAGGCTACTCATTCTGCTGAAAGGCACATTCTTGAAGTACAAAGAGAGGCATAGGTCCAACAGTGGGCGAAGTAATTGCTGAAAAAGAAGTAGCCAATTCCTAGGCCGCAATAAATGAATAAAGATAAAAAAGATGTTTAAGAATTTCGTATTTCAGTATTTCGTTTCTCGTTAAGACCTTATTAAGGAAAAAGCGGTACAACAGTAAGTTATCTTCATTAAACGAGTCTCGTGGCGGCCGAGCAGTGTTTTTGTTACTTATAGGCGCTTATAGGCTGTATAGGTAGAGGCGGAGTTGCGAAGGTGAACGGGCTATGCAAATGGGGTCGGCGCGGCGGCAAGCCTTCCCGAACCTTATTTCACGATGACGAACTTCAAAATACCCGTATAAATGTGTTAGACGAGAGGAGAATAGCTCATACAGCATTTTGTTCATGTTCTGTTGTATCTGATGTTAGAGATTTATCTTAAGGTATCTTGATCCTTCTATTTACTTCATCATTCTCTTTATGATGCACTCGGACTTCAAGTCTTGGAGGAATAAAAGGTGAAACCTGCAATATTTAAGAATTATTCAGTTACGGCCTAAAGTGCGAAACTTTCGAGCAGTTATACTGTTGCTATACAGTTTTTAAGCTCGCCTATTACACCGGCCACAACTGGTTTTATTGCATGAGCGTAAGTGCGGTAATGGCGGTCCAGGCGGCTACTCTTGACCCGCGAATCCACGGCTCCTCTTCGCGAGACACAATGGGACAGAGCGGGAGGCAGGCTAGGATACGTCAGTCGCCTCGCAGACGCCGCGCCGCGCGCCGCTACCAACTCGACATGGATTGGGGCATCCGCCGTAAGTTCACGCACGACACAACTTTTCGCCAAACTTGTACGCGCGCGAAATGGCGAAGGGGATTCGCGAGCGCCGGACGGCCGCGATAGCCGATAGTAAACAAACGCATGTGGTTCCGACTAGTCCGACCGGTAGGCCCGCTGATGCCGGTCGGTTGCCGCCGATGGTATTTTTAACTCGTTCCGCGGTTCGATGTCCGGCGGTACACCGAATCGATATGCATAATAACGTCCTTGAAATCAGCTCGCGACTTTTGCAATACTTGTGTGTAACGACGGAGCCTAAAGGATCTATGTAACTTCGCTTCTGGGCAGTAAGTTGTAAACTTGTTTGGACGCCCGAAGGGTTCCGAACGCTGTTCCGGCGCGAAGAACTTTCTAAATCACTTTATGTCGTCCGCAATAAAAGGTCAGGCGTCCATTATTTTTGTCTCCAAGTTAACTACTATTCGACCGACAAAATTGCGCGATAACAACGTACTTTTATAGCGAGTTATAAAGTGACTGAGTCTTTTGCCATTTAACGTTTAGCTTTGCAATGAAGTTGGAGCCAGCCGAATGACATTGTCCCCGATGAAGGACATTTCATTGTAACTTTTGTGAAGTTTGGTTTATGTCCAACTTCTTATTTTGTCCCAGTATTGGGTGTCGTAACTGAATTTATAAACTTGAATTACCACACAAGGATCGAGTGCGAAGTTTGACGAAAGTTGTGGGAGCAAATGTTGTGCTTTTTGTGTTAATTTCCTTTTTCTGTTATTTATAAGGAATTAATTATAGACAAACAATCTATCGGGTTCGTAGTGTGAAAGGAAGCGTGACATTGTAGTGACATACCAAATGAGCCTGAGTTTCCTATTGAGGATTTTAGCGATCACTTTAGCTGATGATTATAGAATCACACATCAATCTATCTATATAAATTACTTTTCACTTCTCATGCTCTGAAAGTGCTTATTTGTGCAGAATATAGGCTGCACAAAATCGAATTTTGTGCACAAGTGCATTAACGTATCTACTTATAAATGTATCTATATTAAGGCAAAGAAAATGAGCCATACAGCCAAACACAATAAGAAGTTCATAGATAGAATTTGTCATTTTATAATATTTACTTTAATTTATTTGCCTAAGACATAAAAGATATTAAAATTTAAATTCAAGTACGGTAGGTTATTTAATTAATTTAAGAAAATTATTATTACAAAATTAATTTAATAGTAGGCTGTATAGGTCTGCAGCCCAAGCCTAATATCAATGTCGTAAGATTTAAAAAAAATAAAGTGGCGGGAAACAGCTCTTGTTTTTTCGTGCGTTTATTAATTTCTTCAATTTGCTTACTACTGTTTTATTTCCTTGCAATCGAAGTGAAAAGCAGAGTTTATAGCTCGTCCACAAAACCATTTTATCCTCGACATTACTATCAGCCCTCACCTTCGGCTCGGGCTGTTAAAAGTCTCCGATAAAGATGGTTCGTTTTGTGCACTTGTTGTAAAATCTACTATTACCTGTCTGTCTACTTTCCTCGGATAAACTTTTCTGAAGCAATTTTAAGTGCTTGAATACCAGAAAAAGACATGCGACTTTTTACCGCGAGAAAACACTTACTCCTACGGGAAAAATCGCAAAACGTTTGCGTAACCGCGAGTTTTCAGCTTAACTGGGTTTTTGAAATGGCCTTTTAATAACATAATCGAAAACTGTGGTCAGTGGCCAGGGTTGATTAATGGACGACTTTATTAATCATGTTGGAGCTCAACGCTGTTGCTACGTCATCACGGAACACGTTTCGCTTACCATATTTCGATCTGTGGTATTTTTTTTCTTCTTCCTAACTAATGGCTACACATCTTATGTAGACGTATTTCGCCAGTGTCGAGTGATATTTGTAGGTTCAAGATATGATATACACAGGAGACCCTAATCCGTGGATGATTGTTGGGTGAATTGAGCTCAGTAATGTGATAGTACAATTACTGAAGCCACCACGAGGCCTCTTGGCATCATCTAAAAATTTCGGCGAAGTGTAAGCGTTTCAATTATTATTGTCCTATTAAAGTTTATAGTCCCGAAACATTCACTGGATAATACAGTATCGAAATTATGCACTAAAAACTTCAATAAACTAAAATTAAAAAAAATAAAACGAAGACACGTCCGCCATTGTCAGATGCTGACGAAAGACCATCTGTGGTATTATCACGTAAATATTTATCTTGCTCGTAAGAACGTGGTTACGTTTTCAATTTCCCTAAATGTCTTTAATATCCGCAGAACGAACGTGCGTATTTATACACCCCGCTAAAATTACTAAAAGGGTCAAAAATGAGTTTCGGGACAGAGGTTCAAATTAAGATGTACATCGGTATTAGATGGCAGTGGTATTTTACGGTAAATAGGGGATCGGACTGTTCACCATATTTTATTAATTTACCATATTTTATGAATTATTATTAAAATTTAGATTAGTAACAGACGATTCGCGAAGAAAAAAATAGAATCGGTTGAAAAACGAATTTACAGTGATTTTTTAAAGTTTCAATATGTCTGTCTCTTTCAAAAATGATTTTTTGTATGGAGATTATATGGCGTTACTAACAAATGACGTCACAAGTGGGTATGTGCCTCTCTGTCTAATCTTGAATTTCAAACCTTTATAACTCGGTCAATTTTAAAGATAGAGCAAAAATTCTTTTAGTGTTCGATAGCAGAAACTAAGAAGTTTGGATTTATAAAATAAAAAAAATGTAGTCCGATCCCCTATTATAAATAATGCTGTTCTTTGCTTATTTTATTATAACTTTGCACATTCTCTGTTACACCTATTTTTTTATTAATTCTTACATAAAAATCTTCTACATACACAAATGACAAACAATGTTGAAATACCTTGCCCTATGTACTGCAATTAAATTAACAATTGTATGTCCACTGATATTAAAACACTGTGTAGGTAGACCATACAAGATTCGAGTAAAGTTCGATTTCAAGGCCATCGATCGAATTGTTATTGTAATCGTATTTAAAGCCACGCTAATCGTTTCCTAAAATCTATAAGCTTTTGTATAGGTATATAACGCAAATAATCAATCATCTACAAGCTGTGTTCATATTTTGAACTTATTTTATTTTAAATGCGGAGCAGGCCGGCTCGTAGCAATCCAATGACACCTCCTTGTCGTAAATCATTGGGAGCCTCACGTCCCTTCGTGAGGGCACTCCTGCTGGCCATTTGCTGTATTCAGTGGCACTCCGCTGAAGGACTCTCTGATTCTAGCTTTTTGTTTAATGTCAAGCTGTGATCATATTTTGAACTTATTTTATTTTAAATACGGAGCAGGCCGGCTCGCAGCAATTTTTAAATAATATCATAGAATATTATACTTAAACTAGCGATCCGCCCGCGGCTACGCTCGTGTTATGTAAGATTTTTACGTGGGAATAAGACTTTCCCATAAGAAGTATGTGACAGTCAACCACTCGATAGCGAGTTTTACATTTCTTCTAGCGCCATCTGTCGAGAACGCACTACTTATAAGATAGATCTCCATACAAGGTGGCGCCGTCGTTGTGAGAAAAAAATTCGATTCTTTTTCCGGTTCCCGTAGGAATTAGATGTATTTTCGGGATTAAAACTATCCTATGTCCTATTCCAGGGCCTAACCTAAACATGTGCCAAGTTTCATCCCGATCCGTCCAGTGGTTCAAGCGTGATTCGGCAACAAACATCCAGACTTTCGCATTTATAATATTAGTAGGATAATCCGACGTTGCTCTTTTTGTGTCGAAATAAAAGCTCACTTCACAGTCCTCTACTGAAGCACTCTTACTTTCTCCGTGAACTTCTATTGGTTTAGCACAAAGCCGTGAAAGGAAGGCTCTTGGCAAGTTTTCTTAAGTCGTTAATTAACAAGCCAGTGCGGCGCGTGACTGCGTTACAGTAACTACTTTATTAACACAAGTTTATAGGGGAATTAATAAGAGTAATCGTAAATAAGACTCTTACCTTGTATCTTTTTTAATTAACGAAAGACAATGTGAAAGATGCGGGACGTTGTTTTCCACAGAATAATTTTACTCATTTCATCGTTTTATTTTGGTGGTAGCAATGAAGTGAAAAAATATTTTCTTAAATTATTTATTCCAGTGCATATGTAAAGAATATTTGGAGTTTATATAAAAAATATTGCTCACTGTTCGCAGCTTTGTGTGGTTTTCTAATTTTTCTTGGCTGAATGTGTTTACCTTTATTTTAAAACGCTAGTTCAAATAAATTTAAATCTTTATAATTCCACACCACACTTATGTTTCAAGTCAAATAGCTCAGTAGATGGTTTGTTTTACCCACGTTTTAATTTAGGTTTTATACTGCTCTCACCTTAATGCAGTCACAAATACAGACTTCTTTTATTTCAACACCTGTTATAATATAATGGAACAAAAAAAAAATTGAAAAATGTGTGAAAATCGCGAGAGTTGAAAACGTTATAACGGAACTGTCTGAAGCACGACTTTTCACGTTAAAACCCGTTATGTATGCGAAATTGGGTCACATTTGCTGCTCACTGGATTAGATTACAGAATGGTGCACATGTTCTCAATCTCCTTCAGGGAGTAGCAAAAGCCCTTTTAAGAAATGAATAAATATTTCGTAAATGGAATGTTAACATACACGTATCGATAAATGAGAGCTAAATATCCATCGAGACGTGTAAAAAAGTATAATTTCAATCGGTTTCGGCTTACTCTAAGTATTTCTTTTTAATCACAATATTATGAATGTGAAAATATATTTGGATGTTTAGATGTTTGTATGTTAGTTCCGGCTTAACGCTTAAAGTACTCCACGGATTTGGATGAAATTTGGAATGGATATAGTTTGTAACCTGGATTAACATATAGGATACTTTTTACGGTAAAAAGTCTTATTCCCACGGGAAAATCTTATACAACGCGAGCGCAGCCGCGGGCGGACCGCTAGGTATACAATATGTATGATTAGTTTATGAACCTAAGTTTTAGAATCTGAAACAAGATGTAAAATTAACTGACTAGAATGAGAAGTGCATACTATTGTCATAAATGTAAAAGTTGTATGTTTCCAAATGGAATGTTCTTTACTCACGCAAAAATAACTGATCGGATTTGTTTAATGAAATTTGGCAATTTGGGAAAAATCCACCGCGGGCGAACACTATACTCTTAGTTATAATGAGCGCCTAGCCAAGCGACCCTTATATTTTAGAACCTACAAAACCTATTTGTTTGTGTCTTTCAATGCCCACGGGGGGCGAAACTGACCTTTTGAGAACCACTGGTTTAAAACGTGTTAGTGAATCTAATCTCTGAGATTCACTGCTTCTGAGCTAAGCTTACACAAGTTCGGGAGAGATGACCCAGTAAACTCCCGACTTTGGATTTTGACAAAGGCACCAAATGCTCAGGACGGTTCTAAAATTATTCTCTTCGTTTCCTTTTACTGAGAACTGAAAGAACGATAACCTAAATTAAAACTTTACCTGTAAATGCGTGATTCGTTCCTTCGCACATTGAACTTCTCTTAACAGTGATTTATTTGTGTAAAAGCTCTATAAGAATACTTCGTTTAGATATTGGCAGACTAGTAGCCAGCTCTACTCGTGACTTTGCGTAATGACTGCTATCGAAACCAACGACTTAACGTGCCTTTTTAAGGATAGAAGACGTATTAAATGAACAACTCTAACGCAACCATGAACCGGGGCGACCGCTGCTGCAGCTTAACTTCTGTAATCACTCAGAATACGAACGTGGGGACATCTCGCATGCAGCCATCAGACCCATCAACAGCTCATATACGTCCCCACTGAGGGGCTCGAGCCCACCCTGAATTAGGGCAATTACGCCTTAGTCGACCACGCTGGCCCAGTGCGGGTTGGTCTATTTCACACACAACCTTTGAATTTCAGCACGACGTTTTCCGTCACCGTAAGAGCGTCGAATAAACGTACACATTGTTACGTGAAATTGGAAAGCATTGTTGTCTCCCGGACGGGAGGCAGCGGCCCTGGCCACTAGACCACCGACGCTCTCCTAGCCATCCGACCCAAACTAGGCAAATACCAAATTAATGCATTGATGTCCTTATTCCAAAAGCTCAGCAGGTTTTAATCCAATAAGTGGAATATTTGGCAGCAACATGACTTTTCCAGGCCAAGTTCAGAATGCCGTTAAAAATGCAACTTGTGCTTAATGTACTCGTATGTGAGCTTGGCAATGGCAGCTACCGCATTTGGCAAGGCTTAAGTACATGTAACCGCAAGCAAGTAGGTAATCGTAGAAGGCTACTTTATGTTTAAAGACATAAAGCAATATTTCTAGTGCATGTGTGGGATATTTTAGGGTCTACAAATACTCTTGCATTTGAACTGTATTTAAGATAGAAAGGCAGTGTTAATGTAGTCATTTCTTGTTATGACCAGTTCTAAGGACCATTTCTGAATTTGATCTCCATCATCGTCATTAACAGCTCTTAAATGTTCCCGCCAAGGGCTCGAGCTTACCCTGAATTAAGTTGATCAGGCCTCAGCCGACTACGCTGGCCCAGTGCGGGTTGATCGATTTCAAACTCTACTTTCCATTGAGTACCTACATCGAACCCAAAACAGCGACGGAACTCTAAAGGCATGTGTCATAGACATTAATTGGGCTATTTACCTGAACTGAAGTCTTTTTATGAGGGACCATCGGGCGTAAATGTCAAGGCGAGACAGTATTACCCTCTACTATACAGGAATGGGGTAGTTCCGGAGATAGATAGCTCGTATTAGCTGGTGAAGGGGGTAATTGATGTTTGGATGTTCCCCCATCCTCATCCCTCCACCCTTGTTTGTGCCTAGAACGATCTCCTTGAATTTTGATTGCTTAAGTAATTTTTAAGGAAGTTTTGATCTGTGGATGCTGCGGTTATCTGTAAATTAGATTTTGTCGCGGTTTCGAACGAAGACTTTTTCAGGAATAAGACGTTTTTGTGTTGTGTAATAGCTAAACCCAGTACGGTTTAGAAAACGATAACACTATTTATAAAGAGCGTAGGCGTTGCTTACTGTAGATTATCCTCTTTCAACCCTATCTCTATATCTAGATCAAATCTTTCAAAATTATTTTTAGCTCATTTATTTTTGTTTCTTCTGAAATAACTTTATAGGTACTTTGTTTACTAGGAAATTAATTCAATTATTAAATAGATTTCACCATTTTCTAATCGTATTATTTAATTTAGTTACGATAGTTCCCGCTAGTCACTTATTTGAATCCTCGTAAGGGCTAATGGTAAAATTCTACTTAGCAAATAAAAAAAATCCGAACGTTAATGTTTAGTAACTAATAAGAATTAGTAATCAAGCCTCCTTCACTTAAGATTAATCCTATTCTGCTAGAGCTAATGCAATTCTATTTCAATTAAAGAGTTTTGGGCGGATATAAAGTTAGATTGTAACTTTAGTTCCAAATGGATCAGGAATAACTCCACTTTGCCCACTTTACGAAAGTATACACCTTGTCTTTTAGTTCCAGAAAGAAACGGGACTTGTTATACAAATAGATTTCTTTATTAAGAAACGAAAAACCAGACTGCTGTAGAAGCCTTATTTTTGAGTCGCAAAAAATCACGGAAATTGATACGAAGCTTGAAAAAAATCTGATGTAGGCCGGCTAGCGGAAGAATAGTACAACTGATATAAATTCGTCCCAGATGTACCATTAATAGTACAACTGGTCCGGCCGCTACAATAGGGGATCGGACTGCTTTTTTTTTATTTTATAAATCCAAACTTGTTAGTTTCTTCTATCGAACACTAAACGAATTTTTGCTCGAGCTTTGACCGAGTTATAAAGGTTTGAAATTCAAGATTAGACAGAGAGGCACATACCCACTTGTGACGTTATTTGTTAGTAACGCCATACTATAATCTCCATACAAAAAATCGTTTTTGAAAGAGACAGACATATTGAAACTTTAAAAAATCACTGAAAATTCGTTTTTCAACCGATTCTGTTTTTTTCTTCGCGAATCGTCTGCTACTAATCTATATTTTAAAAATAATTCATAAAATATGGTAAATTCATAAAATATGATGGACAGTCCGATCCCCTATTCTATCAATGCCTACACGCTTACCGCAATGAAGGATACCATTTGTGGTAAATCGAAGCATTATGTGGTCTTCGTGAATAACGTTATTTCTTTCTTGTTTTCACGTCTATTTATTTCGGTCTCGTTTATCCTACGTCTAACTTAAACCCCTTTAGGATACTTAATCTTATCCCGAATTGCTTTTTGGAACTATCATTTATCTGCTTCTGTTAGCAAATGTGATACATTTTACTTCGAGCACGAAACGTAATGCATTTTTGATTCATTGTAGCTCTATTTGTTGATTTATTGGACGTAAAGCTTATATGGCTTCACTTGTCTTAGAACTTTACGTGTTAGCTTGTAAGAATAAATATTTTCGTTCACATTTTGTGGTCCGAACTAATCGCTAATTCAATTTGCGTATCCGATAGTTGATTGCTCTCAATAAGGTTCTGGCGGAGAGTATCACAGATATGTGACGTCACGTCGTCGTGATGTGATAGACTCTGTATTTCTATTAAAGTCCAATCTATGAGAATAAATACTGCCGCATACTCGGTGTATATAAGATATAAGACAAATTGCTTTTAATGCTGTGAAATACCCAATTTAGATCTTTAATTAGAAGGGGGAAGGGCTCAAGCTTTAAATAAAAAGACAAAAAACCCGACTGCGTGAAAAATTTAAAACTTTAAAACTTACACGTAATTAATAAATGAATTGAAAAGATGCAAACAAGTTTTATTTTATTTTTTGTTTTGAATGAAAAACGCTATGATAGAACATTGTGAATATTTGATGTACCCAGTGTCACTCTCACAAGTAAGAAGAATCTAACGACACCTCTTTAACTAAAATCCATCAAGCAGTTTAGGCTGTAGAGCGTGCCAAAGAAATATACCTATACATACATAACATACACTCGAAAAACATAACCCTCCTTCTAAAGCAGTCGGGTAAAAAATAGTGAAATTAAAATTATTCAGTGCGATATGAAACAATAAAGTCAGCCCAATGGGACCGTTTGGCAGTTCTTTTTCTAATGTTACTTGTTTACGTTGAAGCTTTGTGAACGAAACCAGGTTACCGACCCAACCCATAAAGTTGTTTTTTTATACTTTGCTGGCACGCGTGTAGGTATTTAATCAAATACAAGGGCCGGTGGTATATCATTTTTCTGTCAGTTTTCTTTTTCATTTTACATTTAAGTGCAATCGCCTGTGAAAACGAACTTCTGAACTTTTCTCACTAATTTTCTTTTGGAATCATCGCAATAACTTCTACAAGTCTATTCACGTGGGACGCTCTCTGGATGCTGTTATTTTCTGTATATCAATAGAGCTTTATATATGTCTACTTCAGAAGCAAGCGAAGCCTTGTATTCGTAGTTCGAATTTCGCGTTTTGTAATATCAACCCCTTAGTCAGTTTCTGCATTATGTCTTTACTTGGATACTTCTGTAGCCCGTAAGTAAGTAAAATTTATGAGTTCTGTTTTACAATAGTAAAACCCTTGTCACACCACGTTAGGTACCAAACCCCGCTTTTGAAATTTGAATAAAGGTAGAGTTTGGTATTGTAAATGTATAGGTTACAATTAAGCCTAACCAACATTTGTACTTTACCTTTGAAAAGCGTTAACATTTCAGTAACTGTTTTCGAACTGTGACTTTGTGATCGCGTCGAATTTGCGTGTTCAAATATGTATGACGCGGGGGCCTACAGCTCCGAACGATATTTGAATCCAATTTTTGGTTTGCTAATTTGTTCTAAACAGAAATTTAAATGTGGTTTGCTTTGCGGAACTTAGACTAGACGTTGCTGTAATTAATGTTTTGAATGGATTAAAATAAATAAAATAATAAAATACAATATTTTTAATGCAGTGAATTACTTAATTTAAGTCTTTAATTGGGGAGGGGAAGGGCTCGGGCTTTAAATGAATAAATATTAAAGGAAGAACAAAAAATAAAATCAAGAATATTATTTACGTATTACTGATAACAATAACATAAAGTACATTTTCACATAATTTTCTTTATGAATGCACGTTGAACACAATATCAATCAAATGATCTGTTGAATGCTCTATTGAACGAGCGAGCGCTAAGCGTCTCCGTTTCAGCTTGGTCAAAATTGCTTTTGTATGTCTATCTGTCCATCTGTCGAACTGTTTGTTCTCATCTGCAGGTCGCGTTTCTCAACCGATTCTCGTGAATTTTTGTGAGCAGGTTCGGTAAATATATAAAATTTTATAATCGAGTCAGTTTTTTGAAATTTTTCAAAATGACGGAGTTATGAGGGTTGAAATCATAAAAAAAATCATTAATTAGCCATTTTGAAAAAAGATAATATATTCGCGAGGTCTACAGCTCACAGAGCCACTGGTTAATAAAAATAAGTAAATAAATTTCTATTTGCTATTCATTTTACTATATTTTATTTTCAAGTTTTACTGTTTGTTTAAAGTTACGGGTCACTAGGGTATCGTGCGAATCGTTTTCGCTTGAGAGAGCATCATATGGATCCAGGGCACGTCTCGGTTTTGAAAAGGTCACTCCCATTCCAATTCACTATAGGAATTCTTATACCTAAACCCTCCTTTCCTATCGTCTATGCGTAAACGCGGGTAGAAATCAGATCAGAATTACATGGGTTGCCTCGATGAAGGACGAAGTATGCGCAAAATTATACAAAAAGTGGATTGGATCGTGATTATGAGTCAATTATTAAAGTATGTAAGGTCCCTTTCAATAGAATCCGGCAATAATGTAAACAAGATAATTTTTTGACACTAACTTTCCAAAGACAAACAAGACTGATGAGTAAAAAATGAATATGTCAGTTTTACAAATTATTGAAAGTTTTGTCGTCCGAGTATTTTTTTTAAATAACTATAATTAAGAAGTTAATAGGGGGCGAAATGATTGTAAGCAGAATGTATGGTTCCTTGAAATGCGAATATGAAAAACTCAATGTAAGTAATTACGGAGTAATCGTGTTTAAATAGGTTTGTTTACATTATTGCCATTAGGGGCTTTACACAAGAATTTAAGTAGTCAAAAGCTCGGTTACAATTACCCTTATTTTGCACTAAACTTTTGCGTTGTTTTTCTTGAAGCGTACAGCGGAGGAGTGGATTGTTCCAAGTGATGTGATAACATACTATGGAAATAAATAATTTTTGACTTTGACTTTCTCCCAGCTTCTGTATTTCCGAAATTGTTGACCGAGCGAGCGCGAAGCGTCTCCGTTTCAGCTTGACCGAAATTGCTTTTGTATGTCCATCTGTCTGTCTGTTTGTTTGTTCTCCTCTACAAGTCGCATTTCTGAACCGATTCTTGAGAAATTTTGTGAGCAGGTTCGATAAATATATAGTATTTTTTGTCGAGTCAGTTTTTGGAAATTGTAAAAAAAATATGCAGTGGGGTTGCCAGCTTACAAGGTCTACTGCTGAGGCTGTTTTCCTCTACAGGTCACATTTCTCAACCGATAATAAAATAAAATATTTGTGATAATAAATTTCAAGGGGTTTCGGGGATTTTTGTGGAGAAAAAATAAAAATCAACGGTCACATCAACTCACAAGAAATGTAAAGACTCGCGTGGTCTACAGCTCACAACGCCACTGGTATAATCTAGCAACTTCACTTTATAAATTAACTTTAGAAAGAAAAAAAAAACTGTGGCCCGATACACACTATCACATCTTTTAGTTTACACTATATAGGTATATTCAAATACTGCAGATAGGCGCATTGCAGAGGATATTGTGACGATGTAAATATGTATAAATTGTGATGCACAACATATTCGGTATCAGAACTTTTAGTTTCGATTTAATTATACTTTGTTCCAGTTTTACATAATAGCATTCGTTTGTCTATCGTTGCGTTTACGTCATTTGCTGGATCACTTCCTTCGATTTCCTTTGGGAATAACTTTCCTTTGTTCACGCGTCAAACTGGTTGTATTACTTCGTTACTTGATATGGTTTTGTTTGTTTTGGTACGAGTTAGACTATTCGGAAGACATTTTATTTGTCTGTTGGGTTATGCACACCCAGAGGTGTAACGTTATTTTAATTTTTTTGCGTAGTCATGCTGATAAGAATAAATACCTACTAAGTTCAGTATTTACATCATAATATGTATATTGTTAACAATGCGCTGATGACGGCTCCGTAGCCCAGGTGGTAGTGTATCTGCCTCCGACGCACAGGGTCGCGGGTTTGGATCCCGCCCAGGGCAAACATTCGTGTGATGAGCATGCACTTGTGTTTGCCTTGTGTCTGGTTGTTGTTTATCTATATTATTATGTATTTATCTATTTATGTAATGTATATCAGCTGTCTGGTACCCATAGTACAAGCTCTGCTTAGTTTGGGATCAGATAGATGGCCGTGTGTGAAGATGTCCCCACGTATTTATTTATTTATTATTTATTAACTAATGATTAAAGTTATCAAGGGATATATTATACATACAGTGCTTTAGAGAGCACGCAGGCCATAGATGGAATCACTCTTATTAAACAAAATTAGCTTCAAAAGTTCTATTTTTATTCTGGACTTTTATATTATGGTCCAACCACCGCTATTAAAACCCATTTCCCCAGCTAGATTTTACGATTTGTTCTTCAAAACAGGAATTAGATGCATCTCCAGCCATAGTAGAATCACTACGTCCTTAGTAAAACATCTATCAACGTAACATTAACTTCAGGAAAATATAAATTAGCATTTGTATCGAAGGGTTTTGTAAGTACACCGCACAGCAATGAATATGTGAAGTTATGTGTCCGTTGGCCGCCCAACCCGCGCCATTGTTTGCCCAGGCCCGGTGGCTGAATGTTGCGTGCTCTTTGCCATCAATGTACCGTATTCGTAATGTGCCGGTTGCTAACTGCGCCCATTTGCGAAGCCCTACACAAATAGGCCAATAGTGCCGTCCAGAATTTTTATAGCTATATCTGGATGGGAAGATCAGGTTCAGTGGCGTACAATGGGAGAAGCCCTAATTCGTTGGAAAAGCCTATATATGATAATCTAGTGACATGGGCTTATGATCAGGATGAAGCATTGCATTGGCTATCCAATTTGGACTAACATTGCCGTTATGTTTTAGAAGGATAACTTCCAACTGAAATCATTGTATTGGAAAATAGGTCACAGAAATAATATATGAAGCTGTAACAAAATAAATGTACTTCATGGAGGCAGGTGCCTTTTTTACTACATAGCATTTTTTTTTTTAGGAATTACATTTGATCTAAATTTATCCATGTTCAAGGTTGGTACACAATCTTTTTCGTAATTAACTCAAAGCACAGGACAATGATACATTTACCATAATATATAGCTAATACAGTATGAACCTGTATACTGTACGAATGGCTGGAGTCCTTGAAATGTTGCGTGATCTATGCCATTGTCACTGTGTCGCATTCGTTTATCTGCTAGCTGCCAGCTGCACCCATCTCGACGCTAGAGCTGCTCTATATAGATGTTATTTAACTATAGGCAAGGTTTCATGGTCTCTGAGGAATATTAATAACGCATATATCGTGGTAATAACCCAGTAGATATGTGATATATGTTTTAAGATTTTCGTGGTTGTTCACTACACTAACATTACCGTGGTAACAAACCCGCGAATTGTGAGAATGTTACGGTAGATATGTGTGTTATTAATATTAACAACCGCGAAAACATGTAACAAAGCTAATATTAAAAATCATTACCCTCCTTTTTGCTTCGCCGTAGTCGGGTAAAAAAAAACTTCAAAACTCTTTCCAAGAGTCGAGGGTCGAAATAAAAGCCTTACTTTCCAATTTCTTATACAAGGCGACCGAAAGACTGTATAGAATGTTTGAATTACTTGGAATCACTATGAAGATTAATCACATCGTCATCATTATCATCATACAACGTCTTAGTGAAATAACGCAAAACTTCTCGAGCGATAACTCAGCTCACGAAACTGAACAACTTATTTTTACTTTACACACAATCTCATCAGCCAGCCTAGTCAATTTGTATAAAGAATAAAAAAAAATAATAAAATTGTGTCTTCGGAAAAGTTCCAGAATAAAAGTTGTATACATCCCCACCGAGAGGCTCACGCCTACCCTGAATTGGGGTAATCAGGTCTATTAGCTGCGCACAATCTTTGCGCCTGAAAAATCCCGAAGCGACGCGCGACGACAGTTTTCAATAGTTCAATTTACTTAAAGTTTTCTACAGAACGAGAAGTCTGATTGCGTCAAGAGTCTTAAGAAATTAATTACCGACGCTCTCCAGACAGCCGCTGGACGCTCTTCATCAAACAATAGATTTCCTGAGACGTCACTCGCTATCACAACCGCTTCCAAGTTTGATGTTGAACTCTGCGAAATTTCAATAATTTGCTCTATTTGGCCGTTCGTCTGTGAAATTTGATCTCCCGCCGGCATTCACAAGCCAATTTTCATTTAAATGGCATTGTTCATGCAAGGATTTGTCTGGTTAGTTAATCAAGATATGATCGGGCGATGCATTAAACATCGACGAAGCCAATCCTAGGTGTATTCTCGTACTAGGCCTATTTGTTTGTCAAGTCCAAGTTTTTATTTATTATAAGGAACATATTTATAGAGTATATTTTAAAAACCTTCAGAGTTAGCTTGTCCCCATGTGTAGTGAAAAATACCAAATCTTCACCAAATTATGGACCCTTTTACCATTAATTGAACACGAGACGTGTTGTCGCCCTCAAAGAAAATTCATAAGAATATGTAGATAATTTTGCCAATTCTTGTTTCCAGTTCCACTTCATTGAAATATCAAAATTCGTTAAAAGTTAGTTTTATTTAATTAATAAATAGTAAATTATAAAAAAAGCTAATCACGATGCGTTCCATTTGGACAAGTTTTGAACATGTTGGTTAGTATATTCTAAGTTCTAAACAAAACAAAAGACGTATAGATAGAATAGAATATACTTTATTGCACACAAACATAGATGCAAACGCGAGACCAATCTTCGTGTAAAGTAAACAATATGCTTTAGAATCGCGCACATTGTTGACATTTACAACGTGTCGTGGGATGGAGTGGTTTCTACTCGGAGCTTTACAAAACTGCTAGGGACTGCGCAGACAGACTGCATCCTAACTGTACTTTAGCTGTAAAATTGTAGTTTGAGGAGTGCAATTGCCCTATCTGCATCGAATGCGTTTTTTAACCAATGAGCTTTAATTCAGTCGATGCAGCTAGAATGGATAGAGTCTGTCTGTGTAGGTCCTGGTTCCGCCAGCATTCCGCCCGCGATTTCGTTCGCGAGGTATTTAATCCCCACTTTTCTTAGGAGGGAATTTTTAGAAGTCCCTTCTTAGTGCTAGCGTACGTCCTAATGTCAATTTTCTAGACCCAGTAGTTACGAGTCTGCGTTTTATCATTTTATATTCTATCATTTTATTATACAGGCAGCTATAATATTGTAGTATTAGTTTCTATACAGCCCGTCCGTGCGGTTACAAACGTGACTTCACGTGACGCAAAAAGGGTTTTACTACGTTAATGTGCTTACGTTTTCTTTTTCGTTTTTACGGTGTGCTTACAAGGGTAGACTATTTGAATATTTGTTTTCTTATGTATTTCTTACTCGTAGATCAATAATAAATTTAGTTGATTTAAACAACTGCTTTGTTAAGATTGAGAAAATTCCACAGTATATTACCAAAAACACCTTGTTTCCAAAGCGGGTTTGCTGAATTACATTGTTTATATTTCATAGTAGAAAGTTTGACTGTAATGAAGACTAGTGTATCTGTCGTGGCCATATCGTAGAATAGCCCACATCATGAAACGCTCGAGAATTTCATGAAATGGTCGCATTTCATGATATGGGCAACAAAATCTGACCAGATCATTAAATCGATTGGCCATATTGTGAAAATAATAAAAATCTAAAATATGTTTGGTACTTATTGTTCTCTAAGTCCGACAGACATTTTCATAGTACCTTTCATCATAAATTCTTTTTTATCACTTTCACGATAAGGCCACGCTATATCCTACATCGTCTTTTTCAAACATTTGTCATAGTAGTGTTTTGTTGGTATATCTCACTTGAGCCGAGCCGGTCGCTAGTCGGGGCGGCTTGAGGGTCTCTTGTTTTCAGTATGCCGCGTGTCGAGCCCGCCCGCGCCCTAATAAAACTGAGAGAGCTGTCCTCTCCATTTCAAACAATTGTTTTTATACAAATATAAGATGAAGAATTGTTTCATTTCAACTGTCGTGTTGAATGAAGTAAATGATGGAGGGGCGTGCTATAATCGCCATACTTGGCAGGCAGGACAAGGACCGATGAGCTGGTGAAATTGAATACAGACAACGCAGGTCATTGTGGTGATCCTTGGGGAGATGTTTGTCCAGCGGTGGACGTCTTTTTATTGAGATGGATGACCTACGAGTATTCTTGATGTTTCGTTCTTTAGAGGCAGTATACGCACCGTCGACAAACACCAAAATCGCGGAAATGCAAAGTAACCGCTATTGACAAACAATTACGTGTTAGATTTAAACACATCGCACTAGATACATTCTAGAACTGACAACGATGCCTGTAATTCAGATTATCATTCATTCAAAACATCATTCGTTCTTTTCTTATCTCTTTAATTATCTCAAGAAAACGAAAACTGCAGGACGATCTCAATTTCTAGTTGAGCAGCGCGGTCAGAAACGTTGCGTCGTCGTCGGCGTTGTTGGGGGGGATTTTTATAATTTTTAATTTTTGACTCCTCCTCCTTTTATGCATCAAACTTTTTGTTGGGACGAAAATTGCCTTATTCCAGTACAGTTAGAAGTTTTAATGACATTTTGAAGGTTGTTGTTTGTAGGTTGATTATTCCCTGGAACCCTACAAATTGGACCCTAGGATTAATAGCGGCCTGTAAGATATTTATAACTTAATCGCCCCAATAGTATCTGCATAATTTAATAACATGAACAATCTAGTGGAGCTTACCGTAAATGTGATAATAGGGTCTTGCGAGGTCCAATGTGGATTGGTCGACTTCAGACACGACACGAACTTAGAATTTTTCCTCAGACTAGCCTAGTTTTCTTCACAATGATGTTTTCTTTCAGCGTAAGAGCATCAAATAACGTTCCTATTGGTACATATGTCTTTATATTCTACTATCTCACTCTATATATAGCTTTTACTTTGATATAAAGGTCTTTCAGACGCTTGATTTACGAGTATAAAGTTGAATAGCTGTAAATTACTTACTTACTTAATACGGTTTAATCAACGGGTTTAATTGAATTACGCAGCGCCCTTCACTTTCATATTTGCAAAAGTGTAACCTGGAGAAGTATGTAAACCTGTAAATTACACATGACTTATTATAAGTTGGTTGGTGGCTTCACCTGCGAAGTTTAAGTATTTCCCGCCTAAAAAAAATTACCTAATAACGTCGGTGGTCTAGTGGTTTCGCTGTCTTCCGTCCGGGAGACGCGGATTCGATCCCCACTACGTACCAATGTGTTTTCGAATTTAGAATTCATATGTACTTACGATACGTTTATTCGACGCTCTTACGGTGAAGGAAAACATGGTGATGAAACCTGCACACTCCTGCGAAGAAATTCAAAGGATGTGTGTGAAGTCGACCAACCCACACTAGGTTAGCGTGGTCGACTAAGGCCTAATCGCCCTAATTCAGGGTAGGCTCAAGCCCCTCGGTGATGAAAATTGTGTAAAGAAATTATGCTACATTTATTTTTTATACGCGTATTGAAAAGCTCGTTCAATATTGCTTCCCATTATATCTAAATACGTTCAGCACCTGTTCTCTCCAATACATAATTCGTTTCGTATATAAAATGCTTATAATTTCAAACCAAATACTCATAAAAGCGTATTTTACGGACACAACACGTGCGAGCGTGTCGCGATCTTCCGAAGGACTTATTCCTATTTTACCCGACTGCTTCAGAAAGAGGGTAATATTCGAGTATATCTTTTTGTACCAACTCGCACTCGGCCAGCGTGGTCGGTCTGATCGCCCTAGCCTAGGGTAAGCTGGAGCCGTTCGGTGCGTGTAATCTAAACGGCTTTGTGGATTGTTACATGTTTTATGAGAACATTATAAGTAAATTGTAATAAGGTTTGTCTGCTAATAAAAAAAGATAGATTAATAAATAAAAAACAAAATTTTATACGCTGTTGGGTTCTTTATTTATTTTGGTATACTATTATTCCTAGTGTGTGAACGGCCAGTCTATAGTCTATAATAGTGTAGCGCCATGTCATGCCGAAATCGGGTAGCTAAATAATTACATCGTCGGTAATTTTAAACTATTATTAGGGACTACACATTGAACAGGGAACGGACAGCAGCGCTCTCTGATACAGTAACCTTTTAATCTGCGTTCTCCAACTCGCCTGCCAAGCGTGGAGATTATGGTAAAACCCTCCACTTAAGTGGAGGAGGCTCATAGTCCAGCAGTGGACTGTAACGGGCCGTTGAAGTTGAATTTTAAACTATTGCAATATTCGTGATCATACATTACTTTACCTTATTACAGAAATCTTTAAAAACTTTGATTCGGGCTAGTCCAACTGGCTAACAGCCTGACAATCAAAATTTTTATTAGTAATCACAACTATGCCATATTAAGAAATCGCCATATTAAGTGGACATGAACATGTCCATAAAAAAATTAACAAGCAATTTAAAACTTGATTTACGAAAAGATCCTGCCTTTAATCTGTGTGACTAGTGGATCGCCTTAACTATGTCGCAATAAAAACAAAGACCCAGACCATCTAACCGAAAGGCCGAACTCCGTTGGCCTTTCTTCAACATAGTTTCAACTTACTATACTGTGTCGCGATCGCGGTCTCCTTTTCCGAAAGTGTAATGGCCGAACCTCCTCATTCAAAAACTAAAGCGAATAGGTATACGTGGTGTTCCTCTCGACATATTTAAAGATTACCTTACTGTAGAGGGTAAGATGCGCGTACGCTGCGACCTACGCGCCAGTTGTTAATAAATGCTTGACCGGTCGACTCGCGTCTCATTTCCTTCCCCTCGCCACCTCGCTAACAGTGGCGACGAGGTGAACCGACTTCGTTATCTGCGTGCAATTAAGTTACTTTCGCGTATATAATCATGGCTAAAGTGTCTATTGGAGCTTTGAGTGTCTTACTGTTAGCGGGGTGGCGAGGGAAAGGAAATGAGACGCGAGTCGGCCGGTCAAGCATTTATTAACAACTGGCGCGTAGGTCGCAGCGTACGCGCATCTTACCCTCTACATCCCTCCACCCTTAGTCCTAACATTACTATGTCTACTTATCATCCACATCATTCAGTTCATATAGTCTCTAAAAATAAACATAGGGGTTTCCGGGGGACTGGAGGGGGTGACTGCTCATCTTCTGTCTCAGGAGGACTGAGGGCTGTCTCACGACAAACTTCGACGTCTGTACTGGTTTGAGACACCATTGTGGGGTGTGGTTCTTCAACAGATTGGACTTGTGGACTATCTGCTGTCTCACTGTCGTCAGAGCTGGAATTCCCTGGACCTCGCTCGCTGTCATCCATAGCTAAATTGGCAGCAGAGTGTTTGCGCCAACACTTACAAACAGAAAACAACAGGTTAAAGTTGAATCTTATTATAGCAAGGAAAAGCATGTTTTGTATGGAGTCCCCCAAGGCAGTATTTTAGGCCCCACCCTCTTCCAAATTTATATGAATGAACTCTGCACGCTCCAACTACCACATAGCCAAATTTTTGCGTACGCAGATGACACTGCCATTCTTGTTCAGGGAGCAAATTTTGAGGAAGTTAAAATAAAAACCGAACTCGCACATAAAAAGGTGATGTCGTGGCTAACTGCCAACCTCCTATCGTTAAATTTGGAAAAAACTAATTACATTACCTTCTCGCTCCGTAAAAATATGCTACCTAAAAACTATAAAATTAAAGCTCATACTTGTCGGGACATTGGGGGTACCTGTAACTGCTTCGAAGTTAAACATACCAAAGTAGTTAAATATCTTGGGGTACAAATTGATGAGGGATTAACGTGGGATACTCAAATTGATCTACTCTCTAGGAAAATTGTGCGTCTAATATACATGTTTAAGTTATTGAGAACTTCTGCTACACCAAAAATATTAAAAATATCTTGCACTATGCCAATCGGTTATCAATTATTGTATCTTCGTCTGGGGCGGTACCTATAAAACTAAATTGCTTGGGCTGGAGAGAGCCCAGAGAGCTGTTCTGAAAGTGATGCTAAAGAAACCACGTCGATACCCAATGGTTAGACTATATGCAGATGCTAAAGTCCTCACAGTTAGACAGCTCTTTGTGCTCCAATCTACTTACTTTAAGAAAGCACAAAGATGTACCTCCACCTAGCCGGGGCAAAAGAAGGAACAATCCCAAAAGTGTTTCCCATTGTACTGTTTTTGCTAAACACCAGTATTATGTGCTAAGTAACTATTTTTACACAAAGTTAAACAACAAACTTGGAATATCTAAATATAATAAATATTACCTAAAGATCAAATTATCAAACTGGCTAATGACACAGGCATATGATAGTACAGAAGAACTACTTACCTTTATCAAGTAAGTAAACAGCTGCTATTCTATATACTTGCGCGCCCCCTCTCGTTCTTTCGTTCTTTTAAACATACACTTACACACATATAGACATATATACACTCACTCATTCATACACATATCTTCACTACATATTACACACTCTCACCTGTTCATGTTGTTATGTTATATGTTTACCTTATACTTAATACTAAATCAAGTTATTGCTTACTGAATATGACTCAGACTCACTGCCTCCCAAGACACAAGTTTAATCTTAGTTTGGGAGACAGGGATTGAAAATTTGTGATTTACTTTAAGCACTAAAGTTAAATTGTAAACTTAACTGTATGTCCTTTTTACTTAATAAACTTATTATTATTATTATTAACTCGGTCAGCTTCTCTTCGGCATAGTCTTGTCTTGACGCTACACTAGCGTCAAAGTGACGTACCTTCCGGCCGCGATCCCGATCTAGTACAACGAGCCATTCACTGGATCGATGTAACACGCTTTTGGTTCGCATTGTGCTTTCTGTTCCGCCGTATCTGATTGGCAGATGTTTTCCTGCTGCCTTTGATAAAAACATCATCGGTTAGCTGATCAGTCTAGTTACTTTACAATATTTTTAAACTGAAGCGAATGAAGTAAGTTTTATCGATTTTATACAGAGCTTAAATTTTCACCTAAAAACTTAGGCTAAAAAAGAGAAAGATAAACATTAGATATTCGTATCAGACGCAATCTATAAAAATAATAAATAGACAGATAAAAGGATTGTTATATCCTCCTTATTAAAAATTACGTGTAGACCTGTTATGTGTTAGAATTTGTTTTCATACAGTCCACATTTAGTATCAATTCTCAAAAATTAACATGTACAGTGAAGTGTTCTATTAAATGGCCCAGTTCCTATGTTATTTTGTTAGAAAATTGCTCTAATGTGACAGGAAAATTTGAGTCTCCAAATATCGTTTGGAAGCGGTGGTGCTGTCATGCTGAAAGTCTCATAATATACCGAATGTCTAGAAATATGAGAGACGGGCGCGAGCTAGCTCTCAACGAGCTCTCCGAATATGAGCAATTTATGAACTGTGAAAATATGTAAGAGGAAAATTCTTTCACTCAATTTTATTTTATTATAGACAGATTATTATTTTAAAAATATGGTTAGAAGATAATTAAAAAAACATTAAATTAAAATTCGTTTATTTCAGGCACAAAATATCCCATAGTATCATTACAATAGTATCATTACAATGTAAATAATAAGATACCATGTTTATAAATATTATTTGTTGATTTTGAATGTGTCGCTGCACCAGACAGTTTATAAGGTTTCAACGAAACTAGTGGGGGGTAAAAGATAAAAGTGAGATTCTTCTGAAGTCAAAGCTAGCTAATAAAGCCAAGGATGAAAGAAGTTCATCCATAGTGGCCGGTTCACTAATAGTACAAAGGATCACACACATTTATGTGATAATGAGTGTTGAAACAATGTTCTCTGGAATGTCTTTTCCTTTCTAGTTTATGTTTTATTTAGGAGGCACATTATTATACTTCTAACCATGTTAAGGAATTGCTAGTGTGGAAATTCATATATCGAATGACTAGCGGAATATAAGAGGCTCGCTTCGAGGTTCTCAAAGCAAACTGTCCTTTGTACATAATTCGATAAAGAATTTATGAACAGTGAAATTTGTTTGAAGATTTTTTTTTCTTTGCATTTTACGCACGTTTGCCTTTAATAATACATGTAATAGTTGTATAACTTTCTTGTAGAGTAGGTCAAATTAATATTAATAGTAAAAAATAATATTTAAAGTAACGATACTGGGTGTAATTAATATCGATATGTTTGATGATTGGATTTTTCATTTAATTTCTTTTATTTGGTAGGTTAGAATTTAGAAAAGTAAGAAGGAGAAGGTAAGGTATTATGATGATCCTAAAACTTCTAAAAGTTAAAACTGTGTATTATTTTTCAGTCTCACAACAAAATTTTGCGCGATAGATAGATAATCATTTTTATTTCTACAATACACATCTACACACAATTAATCTTAAAACAAAAACAGTCATTCATGATATTTGTGAGGGTACACAGAGAAAAAAAAAATGTGCAGATGTGTACTGCAGAAATCAGGTGGTAGCTCAGTGTAGATTTTACCAACGCAGGGCAAACACGGACTTTCAGCTACCTCCAGTTTCAGCTGTAGATCGCGATACATAAATAAACTAAATTCTACAAAATTGCTACATGTTATAAAACTACAATAAGAGGTACTTTTACTTCCTTTGAAAACACCTAAAATACGGCCATGTTTGATCACGATAAGACATGGATTTCCTTTCAGGTAAGGTCTGTAAAGGTTTGCGCGAATCAGTTTAATTCAATCTGACGTCCTTTTGATATTGGGTAGGAACGTGTTTATCGTTTCGGAGCTTTCGCGAATGCCCTACTTTCCATTCTACACTGGCAAAGTCAGCAACAACGCCGCATGCGCCTTTCCAATGTAACCTGACATCCGATACCATAAACAGTATTATTACCACGAGATCAATTTATACTGGATTGGACATGGTGTCCTTTCAGACAAGTTATGTATGCAGGACGAATACTTCATTATCATACAAATGTTTCAATTTTCATATCGAATGCATAATTTGTACATTGTCCCATTGACATTGGTTCTATATGCACTTTATTCTGCTTATCAAGCAAGCAGCTAGCAATGTAATATCCAATATTCTTCTTATTATGGTATTCTTCTTCTTCTTCTCTTCTGGTTTAAAAGTTATAAGTAAATCCACCAAAAGATTATGTGGCTAAAGAAAAATAAAGAGATGTTAATAAACTAGTGGCTCTGTGAGCTGTAGACCTCGCGAGTCTGTATATCTTTTCATATTTTTGTTTTTTATTTTTTCTCCACAAACATCCCCGCCCGACCCCTCGATTTTTTATTTATTTTTTATTTTTAAACTTTTTTTATATTATTTAATTTATTTTATCTTATTTTATTTGTTAAGAATGTGACCTTTAGAGAAAAACAGCCTCAGCGGTAGACCTTGTAAGCTGGCAACCCCCATAACTCCGTCATTTTTAAAATTTCCAAAAACTGACTCGACTAAAAAATTCGATTAATTTATCGAACCTGCTCACAAAATTTCACGAGAATCGGTTGAGAAACGCGACCTGTAGAGTGAAACAAACAAACAAACAGATGGACAGATGGACATACAAAAGCAAACTTGGCCAAGCTGAAACAGAGACGCTTCGCTCGCTCGGTCAATAAATGTTCAGTCTGTTTTCTATTTTTTTAAGCATTTATATTCAAGCCATCCTAGTAATATTAGATGTGAGTTATAAAATGTAAACCTGGTTATCAGAAATCAAAACGTCGATATACCCATAGATAGCATTGAACAGAATTTTCAACATAATGTTCTTAAACGTTTTGATGCTATCATTATTTCGTTGTAATTTATACAAAGTACGTAGTTTAGTAAATTAGTAGTGGTAGCAACAGGTGAAAAACACGCGGCGTCACGCACGCGACGGTCAACGGTGGTGGTAGAGGGGGGGTTTAGGCTAGGGTGGTGGTGTTCCACCCACAGGCGCAGTGGTCACCGTCTGGACGATAGTGACCACTCGAGCAAGAGCTCTGACCTATCGACTAGAATATATGAATAACCACTTACTCTTGAACAAAGAAGTGGCCTAATGGCGACTCAGTAGTCAATGCTTTCTGATCATGAAAGTTAAGTTAAGATTATAAGTATGGCTACGTTTCTTAAATGGGGATGATCATTGGTGGCATATGAACTAGTTAGTTACGTGCTTTGGAAGGCACATAAAGCCATTGGCCTCAAGATCTGTCATAGATGTTTAAGCTAAATTAAAGACCATTTAAAAAAACCCATGACAACAGGGCTAGTTGATCTCACCATCGGACTGAGACAATCCCTACACGATAAGTTTAGAAAAATATGAGAATTAATGCTCTTATTTCAGTTTCACACCAAAGCTTTTTTTTTACCAAAGCAACATTTTAAAACTGGCTTAGTGTAAGGTCATACAAAGGCGCTAACCAGACGTGCACTGCCGCCTGCTGCTAATTAGTCCGTGTGGTAAATGCTATTCTTAATTTTTTGCTTGTGGGCTTGACGCCTTCACTTCCGTACTCCACATTGCATCATGTCATTATGCGGTCATTAGGTCGCTAATGTTTATTTAATGTGTAACGTACGACTTCTATAATTACCCAATCAGTATCTTAAAAGGATAATTTATCGTTATATTATAATATATCTGTGCCTCTAGTGTAAAGGGATATATTACAATATATTAGTCTTTTGTTTTAGAAGAATTGCAAGGACAGTAATTTTAAGTGAGCCTTCTCCCTTAGATCTTGAGTATTTAAGGCCCAGGGAAATCTATTCAAAACCTTCTCGGCTCACTTAAAATTACGACCGCCTAATTCGTATTTCTGATATAGGAAATAAACGAATGATATTTTGAATGAATTAAAAATTACATATCAATAAGGAAATAACGTACATATCAATTTTAAACGCGACCTCTTTTACATACCCTCATTGTGCTTAATGCGTCGTTAGGGTCCAAGTCTGATGTTTGACTTCTATCTATAAATAGGAGACGTTTATTACCTTTTTTTCAAAAGACAAAAAGTATAAGCTAAAATGAACTTAATTTAAAATTGTGGCCAATGATTGTCGCGACTCATTGACGTTGACATGGCTTAAAAACAACATTTATCGGAGACACTAACTTGGCGACTTTACTTCGGCGCCGCTAATTCCACGGTTCCGTTGTTCCCTCATTAGGCTGTTATATTGTTAATATTTGTTCTGAATGTAGGTCAGTGAGACAGCTTTGATCCGTGTTTCAAAATACGAAAGTTTCGTCCATTTATTTATTCGTATAGTTTGGTCCAACATTTACCCACGTTTTTGGCGGAAATGTGGCCTTTATTCTTCTGTAGACGCAGTATGTATAAATACGTGCGGACTTTTCACACTTAGCCATTCAACCCCAAACTAGACAGAGTAGATATTAAACAGCTGATAATATACCATACATATATACATATTTACCATACATATCATACATGTTATTTGAAATGAAGTATAAATGTAATCTTTATTTTATTATATTTTTGTTTGACATAAAGTTCAGTACCTCACGACTGTAATATTATTGTTTTGTTTACCAACTGTAGTACTTTACATAAACTGATAGTGTTCGCTTAGTGTTACGCAGATGTTGGATACGAGCAAATAGTGGATACTTTATTGGCTTCTGTATCAACACAATGGTATTTTATATAATGTTATAATTTAATGCTCTCTGTATCCCAAAATAAATAAATAAATACATACAATAGATGAATATAACTTATATACTAGATAAACAACATCCAGACACAAGACAAACGCAAAAGTGCTCATCACACGAATGTTTACCCTGGGCGGGCTTCGAACACTGTGCTTCGATGGCAAGCGAGTTACCACCTAGGCTTATTTCATTAGATACATTTTAAATCATGCCTTCAGTTCCTCACTAGAATGTCATGGAAAATACGGATAAATTACAACCGAGACGCAAATTAATGTTATCATTAAATAAAATACGCTTGCCTGATTAAAGGAAATGATAAATATCTAACCGGAATCGAATCCGGGAGCTTTTGAGTAGAAGATTTGTTAAATTAAATTAAATATCATTTATTTCGGATTACTCCATATACAGAGGCGAAAGACAACTGGTACTTAGGACTAAACTTATTTTAAAATTGTACAAGCAGTTAAAATTACAAATAGTCATAATTAGTTTATTACCAGAACGTAGCACACTTTGTCTAAATTTTGCAGCACGGTGACGGATCTAAATCTCAGTGCTGTTAATTTTGGCTACCTCTCATTTACAATCTTTCGTGGTGTTAAAACATTTTAGTTCTTATTCATGCCGCACGCCGCGTCAGTAGACCTGATGTAATCATTTAATTAGGCCGTCTCAGTTCAAGAGTTGTCTATCGCTGCTGAGCCCTACAGTCCTACCTTAGTCCTAAAATTAAGTTCCACCATCCTTATTGCCTTTTAAAAAAGAGGAATAGTAGGTGAACTATAATTTGTAAAGGTGGTAAACATCGATTTTGAACCTTAAGACGTGTCAATCGCACATTTTTTTAACGGATGTGGATATCATACATTCATTTCCTATTCCTTTCATTACTTATAGAAACGAAAAGGACAGGTGGTCTTTAGGTTTAGACTTTGAAGCGATACTAATCGAATCGGGAGCATTGTTTAGAGCTCTAGGTCGATTATTCAAGTAATTGTGGGAGAAGCCGGTGGTCAGCCATTACCTGGAATGAGTTTGAATAATAAATAGATGTCCCCTGTGTGTAGTAGTTAAGGACACCATGTGCCATGCACAGCTGTCTAGGAGTACGTGTGCCTTGCTTCTTGTTTTAATATAAAAGATCACCGTTCTAATTATAGCTATGTAATTCCAGCTTGTGTCTTAATAAGTGCGTGTGTTAGTCTTTAAACGGATATGGTTGTAATGTGAATCTATTTTCGTATCTGCTATGCATTCTGAGTTTATTTTTCTTTGTATTTTATTTTCCGTTCATGGAAGCAATATTCATCGTATTTTTTTTTAATTAGTCGCTGCCAGCTATCCTGCGTTAAGGCTAGTGATGATGATGAGCAATTTTAAGCAAGTTGATTTTATGTAACATCCCGATAAAAAAAATATGCATCTTATCATCTGCACTCAAGAAAACCTTGTGGGTGTTTTTTATATTTTGTCGGTAAGTTGTCGCGTTTTTGTTAAACGGACTTTTGGCTATATATTACAAAAACATCACTATATATACATAGGTGAGATTTATATTATATATATATTAATTAATGACATTTTAAAACACGATCCCTCCATCGACATATTCTTTACCTCCGAACCAAAGCTTCTCGCGCTGGCGAGTAGGTACTTAGAAAAACTAGCACCCAGGACCACAGTTGCTGAGACAACAGCCCCACACCTGGACTAAAAGCATTCCCTTAGGTTGAAATCACAAAATATTTCAATTTATTGGTCTATTACTTATAAGTTTAAATATCTAAGTATCATCATGTTTGGCTGTAGCTGTAAGTGATGTATCAATAAATAAATAAATAAATAAAAAATAAATAAATATATTTGAATAGACAAACATGTGCTATCTTTTTTTGTTCTTACCGTCGTGGTCGCCGCGTCGCGTCGTCGTATCGATCACGCATTGCATTTTCTGTAGGACAATAATATCAAATCAATAAGTATAACCAGCACTACTACGGACGTTGAAAAAGTGACTAGTTTATGTGAACTAGTCGGACACGTGCCGTCTCCTCTATCGCCCAACATATACTGATTATTTAGATTGCTCGCCGTACAATTTACTCGTCCTGTGTTGGAATAACAGAGTGGTTGTCTGACCACACGACGGCCACTGCCATACTGCCAGTTACAATTAGACTGTCCCATTGTATATACACGCGATCAGAAAACATGGCCGACTTTTGGCGGGAACTCTACGCGAGTGATACGAGTGTTTTCGTTAATGTAATTGAAGTAATAAGTGGTAAAATAAAAAAGTGCCGATGAGGAATTTAAGTGATAGTGTATGGTTTCGAGTGGCAGTAGATTTTTATTTCAGATCTGACATGGAACTTTCGACTCTCAAAGATAGTCAAAAGGTTTTCAGATTTAACATGACATAAAGTGTATGTGCTTCCGTTTCCTTTGCCGATCTGGAAGGGATTGTAAAAAAGTAGCTATGGCCTTTGATCACATGGTTTACAGCCAACATGTGGCTGAACAGATCCTTTAGTTCCCGGCTCCGGTACGGGACAAGAGAAGTTGTGCTTGGTAAAGTTCGCTTCGAAATATTTTATTTTATTTGTATTTAGGAAACTTACAGCTAAAAACACATAGTTGATACGAATACAAGTTTCCGCCTGTAAAGTGATTTTAGTATAAACAAGTGCTTGTTGAGTAAAAATATTCATAGAAAGTTGACACGCTAGTATATAACAAAATATGATTATTGCCTAAAGATGACCAATGAATAAAACAGCTTGACAAACCAACAAAACAATCAATACACTTGTCATTCAATACTTCGGTCACCAAAAAGTGAACTTTGAAATGACTTTTTTATTAGAATTAGACGTTTTTTAATAGAACTTAGCTTAGAATTGAAAATATCAATAAAATAGGCGAAGTCTACGTTGAAACTTTTTAAAGCACGACAAAAATAGGTACCTCGTTTATATTTAATTACTGCTTTAGGAAGAGAAAGTCAAAGAATAGAATTGTGATTACGGACACAAAGTTTGATTCGAGATAAGAGTTCCGGTGCGTCAATGCGTCCCGTAGCAATGTGAGAGAGGGAGATTATGTCAGCAACGTTTACTACGTAAGTTGAAAGGTAGGATGTGCCGGTGTTTAATATGCTTTGCTTTTTACGTCCTGGCTCAACTTGGGCTCAAATCACAAGACTTTTGTGTTTTGGCCGGTACTTGCTTGACAATTTGTTCCTTTTTTTCACAAATTTTACTTTATTTTTTGTTTCAAAAAGCTGTCGTGCCGTACCAAGTCTCTTATCTCATCATCCCTTCCTTTTATAACAACGTGTCGACTTAATTACGCAAAACGTCTCAGGTAATTATTCTGTCCGTGAAATTAACATATTTTGTGTTGCACAATTTTCACAAATTCTTGAATAAGAAATTTATAAAACTCGTAACGTGGTGGAAGACTGCAGAAAGAGGCTTGTGTCTGAAATCGAGACCTCCTTGGAGCGGGTTTCCGAATGGGGTAGACAAAATCTTGTCCGTTTCAACCCCTCTAAGACACAAGTCTGCGCGTTCACCGCTAAGAAAACCCCATTTGTCTCAGCGCCACAGTTCCAGGGCACTCTTCTTACCATCTCCACGAGTATTGGGATTCTTGGTGTCGACATTACGAGCGAGGTCCAGTTTCGGGGTCATCTGGAGGATAAAGCCAAGTTGACTTCAAAAAAGCTTGGGGTGCTCAATAGAGCGAAGCGGTACTTCACACCGGGCCACAGACTTTTGCTTTACAAAGCTCAAGTTCGGCCCCATATGGAGTACTGCTCTCATATCTGGGCTGGAGCGCCCCAATACCAACTCCTTCCACTCGACTCCATCCAACGCCGGGCAGTTCGTATTGTCGACGATCCAAAACTCACAGACGGCTTGGACACCCTCAGTCTCCGGAGAAACGTTGGCTCTCTGTGTTCTACCGTCTGTACAATGGGGAGTGTTCTGATGAGCTGTTTGACTTAGTGCCACCGTCACGCTTTTATCACCGCACCTCCCGCCACAGGGCAGGGGCTCATCCTCACGTCTTGGATGCTTGGCATCCCAAAAATGTACGGGCGTCGTGATCTTTCCTCTCGCGTACCTGCAGGATGTGGAATAAGCTCCTCCCTGAGGTGTTTCCTTTGTGCTTTGACATGGGGTTCTTCAAGGGGCGAGTATATAGGGCTCTCAAAGGCTGGCAACGCGTTGGCAACCCCCCTGGTGTTGCGACTGTCCATGGGCGACGATGACCACTTACCACCACTGTGGCTCGTCCGCTCGTTTGCCTGCTTAAATAATAATAATAAAAAAAAAAGAAACATTAGCTGACCGTATCAATGAGTATGAATAACCATATTATTTTTAAGTGTTTTAGAACAAACAAACGAGGTTTTGCGGTATTTAGTTAACTCATCACGTTGTAGCAGGTGTCCCTTTATGGACAATCAATCAATCAATCAGTCAGCCTATTGCAATCCACTACTGGACGTAGGCCTCCCCAAGGGCACACCAAAGCGCACAATCACCCGCTTTCCTCATCCAGCCACCACCAGTGACCTTCCTCAGGTCATCAGTCCACCTGGCAGGGGGGCGTCCCACATTACGTTTCCCGAGGCGTGGTGGTCTACATTCGAGAACCTGTCTGCCCCAACGCTCATCGGTTCAACGACAGACGTGGCCAGCCCACTGCCACTTCAGCTCGATACACTTCTGGACGACGACCACTACACCCTACACTACACCCTTTATGGAAGATTAGTCTGGTACTGGTATATCGAACTAAACCCTGCATAGTGGTAATGCCTCTTTCACAAAAATAATCGTGTCCCGGTTTTCTTTGATTGGCCCCCATTTTAACCTCCTAACCGACGTGTCGCACCTATCGGTCGTTTGTGTTATGGTTCAAGGTTAAGTTGTGTGTGATATTTGTTTTGTTACTGTAGCTACTATTAGTAATGGATACGGTTAGTTGAAAAACGTTTGGCGTTTAAATTGGGTAGTTTAGCTTAATACTTTTAATACGTCGACTTTAGAACCTCCTCTTTATGTTTTTCGTCTTTTATAATCATCTAAAAATTAAAAACACGTTTGCGCCGCCAAAAAATATATAGCCAGTTTCACTAGGGCTGATGTTAGGATCAAAGTCAAAGTCAAAATGGTTTATTAGATCCGTCATTACATTTTTTTAACGATACATCAAAACCTGTTCAGGTATTTAGAAATTATGGTGGAATAAAGAAATATACATACATACATACCTACATGAAACCTTATCACATAACACTCCATTTTTTGAGTAGTCGTGTAAAAATCGCTGTAATTCCAGTGGGTGGGGTATTGTATTGTGATTTTTCTACTTATTGCATTGAAGTGTGTTTTCTGCTGTAATTAGTTTTTTTGCTTGTTAAGTTTTATTTTACTGATTTCTTTAATTTTGTATCGTGTTTCTCTGGGATAAATATAATAAAAAGAGAATAGTAGCAAAGCAGAACATATCGCGGAATAACTAAAAGCAATTGTAACTTAATTTTATGCAATGAATGCTATGAATTCTTTACTGAACGTGCTGTATGTATGTTGCCAATAAAGGATCGCTGTTGGTGTGTTGACTCGATATTTTACGAGAAGCAAATAAGCTTTTTTATTATTTTCGAATCAGACAGATAATAAATATATTTAGATCTTCCCGCCATAAATATTTCTTATTATTTTAATTAATAAATATCTATGTTTTTGCTCTGTAGTTACTAATTTCTAGTCACACAGAAGTAGTAAAAAAAAAACAGACTATCAACCACTACACCACCAAGCTAGAAACTCTTTACCGTTTTTTTTTATTTCAGATAACCAACAGCTGACATAAACATTTTTAAAAAACATTAATATAAGGTATACATACATATACAGTCAATAGGGAACATGCATAAAAAAACATTAGATTTTTTCATTGTTCTTCTGAAAGTATACAAAAATAGAATACTGACAGTCAAAACAGAATCGAAATTGATCGAAAAACAAACTAGTTACAACATTATTAAACAAATATATATCTGTCCCTCTTTACGAAAACAAAATTTTCTATGGCCCGCGACACATATGACGTCACATGTGTCGTCGGACCTCTCTGTCTAACCATCAACTTTGTTTCTGAGCAAGATATTTGGAAAATTATTTTTTATGTGTTTATCTGGAACTTGAAATATTTCGATTAATGAATTTAAAAAAATGTGCATGTTCCCTATTGCAAGTCTTCACTAATATAACAATCTATCCACCGTGTTGTCGATCGACGTAGCCGACGGACTCATGTCGCCCGATTGTGACCGTCACGATCGGAAGCGGTATCAATAGTTTATGTCCTCTGCATGGGCTCGTGGTATACTTATTGATTTTGCCAGTCAGCTGAGCCCAGGTGCACTGTGCGCTTTGTCGCCAGTTATACGCGATTAACCACTGGTTCGTCCACTGCACATATGAAACTGTGTCTTTATTGTGTTTCATTCAAGCTGAAATCAGACTACGGCTGATACTCTGTGAACTGGAATTAGGTGGTTTTTAGAACAGAGGTAACTTAGAATATATTTCTTGGGATTAGAACTAGGTAACTTAGTTGTTTCAAACTCACGACGAGACGTTTTTGAATAGTTTTAAAATAACACTTATATGATTTCATTGTTTTCTTAGATTCTGTTTTGCTAAAAGAGAAAGTAAAATTAAAAGATCGTTAAGATGAAAATCTCTCCCAGCACATTACGCACTTTGCTTGCGCTTCAATCAATCCAATCAATCAATCAGCCTATTGCAGTCCACTGCTGGACGTAGGCCTCCCCAAGGGCACGCCAAAGCGCATGATCACCTGCTTTCCTCATCCAGCCTCCTTCCTCAGTCCAGCTGGCAAGGGGGCGTCCCACACTACGTTTCCCGAGACGCGGTCTCCATTCGAGAACCCGTCTGCTCCAACGCTCATCGGTTCTGCGACTTGCGCTTACTTCCAAACAAAAACACAGCTTGCTTAAGAATTAGTATTGTTTATTTTTGCGATTCGCCGATAGTTTAGTTGGGAGTACATCTGCCGTCTGCGCAGGAGGTCTCGTGTTCTATTCTCGGATGAGCAGACATGGAATACACGTTTTATTCTGGGTGTTATTTATTAAGACTTGTTTTTTTGAGAAAAAACTCCATTCACAGGCTATATATTTACGTCCGAACTGACCAAAAAATTACCAACCGTTTAAAATTTACCTACATCAGTCCTACATTAAAAATAATGTACCTCTTCAATTAGGTGTGTATTATGTGCCTGTTCTCAACCTAAAAAATCTTCTCAACGTGGTTTGTGGTATCCTTGGGAGCCAACTAAAGCTCTGCCTACCCCTTTTGGGATACCTGCGTGAACTAATGTATTTGTATTTTACCGCCTTAAAAACCCCACAAATTTTTAGGGGAAAATAAAAAAATCCTCGTCTGTAAACTACTGTTAAATTCCCTTCTTCTTAATTCAGTTAGAACAAAAATTTGTGGTATATCAACATTAATGGCCCGTTACAGTCCACTGCTGGACTATGAGCCTCCTAAGTGTTTGGGTTTGCCATAATCTCCACGCTTGGCAGGCGGGTTGGAGAACGCAGATTAAAAGGTTACTGTATCAGAGAGCGCTACTGCCCGTTCCCTGTTCAATGTGTAGTCCCTAAGTCGCCTCTTACGACACCCACGGGAAGAGTAGGGGTTGGTGACAAATGTATTCTACTCTGCCGTCACCACACGGCGTGGTATAGTATATACTTAGGTATTATTACTCTATGAAGTTGTGACTTACAAAGTCAAACACAACTAAGTAATAATTGATCCATCCATGTATGTTCTAGGTATTAAACAATAATAACGAACTCGCGTTGTTTCAAGCCTCGGGGGACCAAGTGACGGGTGGGTACACGGTAAATTGACCCAACTTTGACTAAATGCACCTATTTGTCATAGTGTGGTGGACGTGTTCCATTTTCAAGTCGTTTGTTTCTTCTGTAACACAGAACGCAAGTACAAATAATATGAAAATTCACTAATTGCAAAAGATACACCCAATAATCTTGAAAACTATAATACGCTCGCTAATAATATCTAAACTATCATCATCATCATCATATCAGCCCGTCAAAGTCCACTGCTGAACTATAATATCGCTCTAATTCAGGGTAGGCTCGAGCCCTTCGGTGGGGACGTATATGAGAGCTGTAGATGATCAGGTTTAGGTTTTGCGTTATTTTCCTAACATGCCGTTATGTGGAAATAAGGGTCAGATTGGTATGTAACTAATTATTTATGGTAAGTAACGTTTGTATGAATCAAAAGTACCGATTACATAGTAACGTTAGAGTCGCACTTGGGATGATAAATCGGTTAGACGATATTAAGGAAAGTATATTTACTTAGAATTTTCTTGTTGGCGTGGATTAAGCCTGAAAAGCAAAATTTAACATCGTTGTCCCTCTTTTTATCTCATTTTCAGGTGACCATACGTTAATAAATTACATGCGGGTGAAAAAAAAAAAACAAACAGCCAGTTTTCAAAAGCGGAACGCTTAAACTAAACAGCGTAAAACTCGTACTGCTTTACGTAATTTATCAATTTCCACACTGCGCTATCTGCCATCTTGTTTGCGCTGTTTGTAACCACTTTAATAATTTGATAGTATGTAAAAACAGGTAAAAGTATTATTTATTCATGGAATTATGACATCGTTAAATTATAGTAGATTAAATTTCCTGTTAGTGTTAAGACTGTTAGGGCGTAGAGGTTTTTTTTAACTGACTTCAATAATGAGTAGGTTCACAATTCGTAACTGCACAAAAGGGGTATCGAGTGGTCCTATATCTCATAGATAAAATTCTGACAAAGACATTCATGACTTTGTCTCGGTGTCCATGACAAAAATTATGGGTGATATAATTTTGAAAGATATTTTTAATTCTTGAAGTTCAAAATCAATCAACGGCCCGTTACAGTCCACTGCTGGACTATGAGCCTCCTCTACTTAAGTGTTTGGTTTTGCCATAATCTCCACGCTTGGCAGGCGGGTTGGAGATCGCAGATTAAAAGGTTACTGTATCAGAGAGCGCTGCTGTCCGTTCCCTGTTCAATGTGTAGTCCCTAAGTCGCCTCTTACGACACCCACGGGAAGAGTAGGGGTTGGTGACTAATGTATTCTACTCTGCCGTCACCACACGGCGGATAGTATGTGTAGTATGTGAGAAATTTAGAGTCAATATCACACATATCTACCGGGTTAAAGTGTTTAAATTTAGAGTCAGCGTGGTGTATGATGATTTATCCCATGGGATACTTACTGTATTCTAGCAAATACAGTAAGTATCGCACAGTGTATCCCGCCTGTATGCAAGCGTATTAATTCGTTTATGCAGTAAGTTATAAAGTTATCTAAGACACGGTAGTTATAGTCTAACAATCCAAAATCTTCACTAAAAAATAAATGTGTGCAATTTCCCTATTATATAGAAGGCAGTATATGCACCTACACAGCCCCTACTGCTATGGGATAAAGGTGCTCTCAAACAAACAGCATCCAGCCCTAGTGCTTGCTACAGTACATGGAGTACTTTTGTTCACGTAGCATATTCTGATTCTGCCGTTGTTTTTTGTTTTATTTTTCATCGCAGTGTTGAAACTGGCCAACTATAATACTGCGAAAATTGAATTGTATAGTGAAGCATTGCAGTAAAGGACTGCGCAGACCGACGCGACACACGCGACAGCAACGTCGCGTTGGAATCGCTGCCCATGTTATTTAAATGCCACCGTTCACACCGGAGCGACAGCCACGCGACACTGCAGCGATTTTAGAGCAACACGCTACTCAAAACAAAATACGAAAGTTCTAAATTCAAAACAAGGCTGGCATGCTACTCAAAACAAAATACGTAAACTCCAAATTCAAAATAAGGGGAATATGCCTAAAATGGAACCCCATCAGAAAAGATTTATCTTTTATACGCCAAAACGATCTATCAGTGTAGTTGCTATTTAATGAAAACTTACTTGAACTGAACCTATTAGTTGGCCTTGAAAAATATCGATAGTATCGATAGGCTTATCAAAACTATCAACCCAATTTGAGTATTATTGACAGCTCATAATGATCGATACTATCGCTATTGAAGCTCGATACTATCAATAACAATCAAGATTTTTGTCAAAATAGTGTCTTGACGCGAGTTTCATCCAAATCGGTTGATAAAAAAAAGTTGGAAAATTTGGATTTTTGTAATTTTTTATCGCCGCCGTCTTTCTTACAAACTCCTTATTCATAATATTTTCAAAATTGAATTAAATTTAGAATAAGAGATGACAACTGGAACCGATGGAACCGCAGAGCTGGCAGCTTTCTCTTATGAACCAGGCCATTCAAAGAGGAAACGCTTGTAAGTCCAAAGAATATTATACTCCACAAGTGCTGCAAGTCTGTCAGGTATCTATACAACGTAGGTATTAGCAAAATCACGCAAAAACCCAGCCTATGAAACTGAACTGAATTTTTGATCAAGAAGTTCCGAGACAAATTTTAATGTCGTTTAGTAGGGTCAGCCCATGAAACCGCCAGAGAGGATTTGCGTTATTTAGCTAACACGTTGTATATTTTGCTTTTTAGGTATTTTAATTTTTTGTTTGTTCGAGTGGAATCTTGTAATTCATTTTTGAGCTCTTGCTGTTATCTGATTGTGTTGTAACTTGGCATGCTTATTAAATCTCGATGACAATGCAATATATGGTACCTTGAAGCTGGTCTCGTGATGGAGCCGGAAGGCGGCCATAGTAACTCTTCAACTATACAACATAACCTATATTCTGTATCGAGTTTTATTTAATGACCCTGGATTTTATAGCAACATTTAAGAATGTTATATTTTCGTCTGAGGTCTCAGAAATCTAACTACAAAGTTATGTAATTTTTGAAGGAAATTATATTCTAGGTCGCGAAATTATAGGCCGGTGTTTTTAAAAACACAAAAATAATATGTCGCGTGTCGCGCCGGTGTGAGAGTGAATCGCGTCGCGCTCAAATCGCTGTCGCTGTCGCGTCGGTCTGCGCACTCCTTAAAAGCGGGCTCAATTCTAGAATATTAGTTTTGGGCGGGAACGGCTGATTCCTTTGGGACGTTTAATTGCTAAAAGCTTTGCACTGTGGATATTTCGGGCGAGGTTCGTTTGAACACAGACCTTGTATCAGTGGTAGATTCCGTTTCTCGCTCTCGAAAAAAGAAGTCCTGATCCTTTTAGAGATTTTTGCCCGTTTTCTGAAACAATGCCCATTTTGTTAGACAGTGTGCTAATCATGATGGTATAAAGTACTTAAATAAAATACTTTGTGTCATGTCGGTTTCGGTCAAATCGAATTTCAGCATAATAACTTATTATAATAAATTTTGCTTTAAATTAATGCACGTTAAACATTATGTAAGTTATCTAAATATTTTATTACGATGTGGAATATTACGTCGATTTCGAAACTGTTATAGCGCGTTATTCCACAATTAACATAGAAACCAGTAAAGATGAATTAAAATTTGACGACAATAATTCTCTTGCATTTAATCAGACTGCTCCATAGGTGTACACTTATTTACATAAAGAAGTCTTCTCTTTATACGTCGTCGTCAGTAGTTCGCTACCGGCAACAAAGCAAATTGACGTTTCAGTTATGTACGTCTGACGTAGGCGCTACGCTACGGTCGTAGTAATGTCTACGGCTCGTAGCGGTCGTAGGCTCGTAGCGGTGGAGTCGTAGTAACTCGGTTATAAACACGTTATAAATATTTATTTTTGAATCCCACTCTAATGGAACTGTATAAAATAGTAGTCAAATTTTATATTATTCACAAAAAACTTTTATTTTTATTTTACAAGTACAGCTAATAGCACGCAAAGCGTAACAGTTTGATCTTTTTATTCATAATTTAAGTATTATATTCGTCCTGCGATCGAGTGAGTTCGGGAGTTGCTGTTTTTAATGATCCGAGTAACGTAGACATGTTATGATGTGAATGTTTGACTACAAGCAAGGGCGCTCTCTAGGGGCACTAGTATACTCGGCCTTGAACGTTGCCACAGAGAGAAGCGTGGAATGCTAGTTTAATTTAAGTTAAAGAGGTTGTGGTTCGCACTGTAAACTCTTTTTGTCTTTCTCGGAAATGGTTTATTATTTTTTCGTGTTTCATTACAGCCTCCGTGGCCGAGTGGTCGAGATTTCGACGCCCATTACGGAGGTTCCGGGTTCGATTCCCGGTGGGGACACTGTCAAGCAAAAATCTCTTTGTGAGACTTTCCGCAGTTTGGTTAGGACATTGCATGCTGAATCACCTATAATCGTCCGAAAAAAAAGATGATTCCGTGCTTCGGAAAGCAAGTTAAGCCGTTGGTCCCGGCTACTATCTAGTCGTTACACGCCTTTGGCGGCTCTATAACACTGACACTAGGGTTAGTGAGGTCGGTTGTCAACCTTACAGCCCACACGATGATGATGATGATGATTGCAGACTGGTAATATTTATGCTACATAAAAAAAAAGTAATAAGTCTTTCTAGACAGGGTATTGCGACTTTCTTCATTTTGTCCTAAAACGCGTCTCAGCAAGCATAAAAGTAGACATTATAAAAGTATAACATTATCAAGAAATCTTGCAGCAACTCGTGAAGCAGACACGCTTCCTTGTATACAAACACTGGGATTATTGCAAGGCGCTGAAAGCTGTTGGAGGGTTGTTCAGGTCTTATCTCGTTCCTTTAAGTTGGCAACACTGGGTAGGCGAGGGGGGTAGAGGGGAGCGACAAGCGCTCCTGTAGTGTCAACATCATTAGCCGGCAGTGTGTCGCGTGCCTGACAACTACTGAGAAAATGTAGGTATTGAGTGCTGTATAATCCCCCAGGGGACTCATCTAGGGGAATCTAGTGGCACGAGTGGGTATAAGTTATAGTAAGATAGCAATCTCATCATCACAGTAAGAGTAATCCCTGTACATCATTGTAGTAACTGATTAGCCACCTTTAGGTTTTAATTTACATAGGGAATTCGATTGGTAAAATTTAAAATGGTATTGACAAGTTTTGTAATACATGTTCAGGTATTTCTTAGCAGATTTTTTTGTTCAGAAAAGTTAGGACACAATTTTATTAAATATAAATTATTTTAGCCGTTTGGTGACGGCAGAGTAGAATACATTTGTCACCAACCTCTACTTTTCCCGTGGGTGTCGTAAGAGGCGATTTAGGGACTACACATTGAACAGGGAACGGGCAGCAGCGCTCTCTGATACAGTAACCTTTTAATCTGCGATCTCCAACCCGCCTGCCAAGCGTGGAGATTATGGCAAAACCCTCCACTTAAGTGGAGGAGGCTCATAGTTCAGCAGTGGACTGTAACGGGCCGTTGACGTTGATGTTGATTTTAAACTTAGCGGTCACTATCATAAAATTTATAGGATATTATTATACAGGCTTATCACGATAAATTATTATTTTCGAGCAGACTCGATATTATTTTATCGTTATAATCCCGTAAAAATGAGTTTAAATGTCACAATTTTGTTATTATAGGTACTGTCATAATTTCATGTTATACTAGCGGCCCGTCCGCGGCTGCGCCCGCGTTATGTAAGATTTTCCCGTAGGAATACGACTTTTCCCGGTGAATACACTAACACAAACTAATAAGCCCGCGTCGCACTTTAAACTTTGTGTACTTAGAGTAATAGCGTCAAAAAGCGATTTGCAAATATCTTCAGTAGAAAATCAGGCGATTATTTTACATTTACATTTGCACTGGCGTATTCGGACTAGCTTTTTTCTGAGCAGTGTGGTGACGGCAGAGTAGAATACATTTGTCACCAACCCCTACTCTTCCCGTAGGTGTCGTAAGAGGCGACTTAGGGACTACACATTGAACAGGGAACGGGCAGCAGCGCTCTCTGATACAGTAACCTTTTAATCTGCGATCTCCAACCCGCCTGCCAAGCGTGGAGATTATGGCAAAACCAAACACTTAAGTGGAGGAGGCTCATAGTCCAGCAGTGGACTGTAACGGGCCGTTGATGTTGATGTTGATTCGAACTAGCGGTCCGCCCGCGGCTACGAGTATCTTCCCTTAGGAATAAGACTTTTTCCCGTAAAAAGTATTCTATGTGTTATTCCAGGGTACAAACTATTTCTATTCAAAATTTCATTCAAATCCGTCCAGTAGTTTAGGCGTGAAAGCGGAACAAACATCAAAACGTCCAAATATATTTTCACATTTTTATACTTAATATTAGTGTGAAGTGAAATTTATTGTGCTCTGTATGCTAAGTAGCCTTAGTGTTTATTGATCTACTTCAAAAACAATCATTGAAATTACATATAGGTAATTATATTCTTGGGCGTCTACAGGCTTTTTAGGACATATCAAGAGTCCGACAAAAGCAATTTGAACAAGAATAATATACTATGAGGCACATTTTAACGTAACTTTTCAAATACCTGAACCACTTTTTTATTTATTTTCAATATAATATGTATGACCCGACTCGAAGGGGAGTTAGAGGCCGCGACCTCAGGCCTACAAAAGAACAGAATGTAGATTGTATCAGGATAAGGTCATAATCGGAGCACCTGCCCTTTTGAGAATACTGGCTGGATTATAGAAATGAAATGAGAAAATTACACAAAGTGAAAGTGAAATAACGAACTGAATAGAAAAGGTGATTTCAAGGGTTCGCTAACAGCTGATGAAGCGATTAGTGATTTACTTCCAATTTAGTTTTACAGGACCATTGGATTTAAAATTGTATAATATCTAGCAATCGTTAAGCGTTGTAAATCCTTGCTAATATTGTAAACGCGTAAGTTTGTATGTATGGATGTTTGTTAATCTTTCACGTAAAAACTACTGAACGGATTGAGATGAAATTTGGAATAGAGATAGTTTGTACCCTGGATTAACACATAGGGTATATTTTACGGGAAAAAGTCTCATTCCCACGGGAAAATCTTACACCGCTAGTTGTAACATAATGAGACCCAAAATATATTTTTTAATTTATTTTAGTTTAGTCCGTTGTTTTAATCAGTCCGTATGAGCCTTCGTATGAGCATATGAATATTGGCTGAAAAGAAACGTCAAAGCCATTTAAAAAAAAAACTTCACTTTTTGCTTAGAATTGTTGGTAATAAAAGTCGTCTGTTATTACATTTTTTCCACAAGCGTTATTTTATTTTGAACAAAAATGAAAAGGAGCAGGAGAGATTTTTATTCTCTCAAAGCTAAAGTTCTTTTCTCAGTCCGGTAGAGATTGAGAAAGCAAAAGCGATAGACGAAAGGAGAAAGAATATTTAAAGATATCTATTCTGAAGCCACTTTGAATATTTCCAATTTCGCGCGATAAATGTAAAGTGCACATCGGATATCCAACCTGACGTTTGAGAAGGAAAGGAGCGGTCTACGGAAAGTTTGAATCAGAAGAGGGATTCAAAGAATAATCACACAAATATTATAAATGTGAAAATATAGGTATATTTGGATGTTTAGATGTTTGATCCGCTTTCACGCCTTAACTACTAAACGGATTTGGATGAAGTTTGGAATGAAGATAGTTTGTACCCTGGATTGACACATAGGATACTTTTTTTTGTTGAATGTCATCTGAGCGATCTATCAAATACCGAGTATTTAACTTGATTGTTCGTTAGCTAGCAAAACTAAATCATAAATGGTATACTACTTTCTTGACGGACAATACATATGTTCTTAAAGTGTCAACATAATATTTCCCCACTTCCCGCTCATTCATCTCACTGGTCTCGGCTCGGTTTTTATAACGACTCTCACGTCATTCCGTGTGAACTGTGAAGAAAACACTTCCGTCTGACCTTATTTCATTTGCGCCTAATAGCGTTCCCGAGTCGCAAGCCGCAGAATAGATAGGTCCAGAAGGTTCGAGCTATTCGACGATGTTGGAAAATACACACATTGGCCCCGATTCACACAGTCATGCTCTAATCCTAATTTTAAAATCCAGCTATCCTTTTCGTTTTTATGACCCATGAAAGAGAGGAGACGACTTCAGATGAACATGATATTATTTTGAATTAATGATAACCTAAAATAAAGGCGTAGCTGTCAGATTAAGATATTTTTAAGCATGTTTGTTCAATCGACGCGGCCATAAGGTTCAAATTCGATGTTTGACAGCTCTAATATTATAATGGCCTTCTCTTGTCCCTTTTTAATCTTTAAAAGGTGAAAGTACAGACGAACTTAAATTAAGAATTAGAGCGTGACAGTGAGAATTAGCCTCATTAAACATGTATGGTCTTGAGCGCCTGCAATCACAGGTAACTCAGCTGGTATTAGCTTCGTAGCAGTATAATTTGACGTGACATATCCAATAAGATATTAGTCAGAAAAAACAAAAGATTAGGGTAATTACGAGTGGTTTCGTAAATTAAATCTACTACTTATAAAATTGTAGCTATTCAACACAGTCTACTAGCCGTAGTGATACGTCTCAAGATCGGCGTACACAAGTATCTGTGTTGTTTGGCGCCTGTCATCCCAAGTTGTATGAAACGAACCTTCTGTAGTTTCCAGTCTATTTTGTGTCCGTGTGCAATTTATAATTATAATTTTAGAACGTTTGAAGAACTTTCAGCAGTTTAATTGCTTAACGCTTTAGTTCACGTTTCAACGTTGAAGCAGATAACACGACGCTACGTAATAATACGGCTACGGCTTAACGCATTGAGGAAGAGATTCGTTGTTCAAAAGCTCAGTTTGCAAGTGTATATTAGCAGCTATTTTACATTCAAAAAGGAAAAGAATAAAACAATCTGTTAATATGAATTATTTGGTATTTTTAATGAACTTATAAGTTGGTGTCAAACTGGACTCTTATACGTACTTCTCATAATTTTCCCTTCGCCCGTCTATCCTGCTTTTTACCCGACCACTTTAGAAGGAGGGTTATGTTTTTTTGTGGTTGATAATGTTCACAATAGCAGTAGAATCCAACAATACGAGTACCTCTCAGAAATTACTATGATATGGTATCGGACTGTTTCTAAATTTACCATATTTTATGAATTATTTTTAAAATATAGATTAGTTGCAGACGATTCGCGAAAAAAAAAAAACAGAATCGGTTGAAAAACTAATTTACAGTGATTTTTTAAAGCTTCAATATGTCTGTCTCTTTCAAAAACGATTTTTTGTATGGAGATTATATGGCGTTACTAGCAATTGACGTCACAAGTAGGTATGTGCTTCTCTGTCTAATCTTGAATTTCAAGCCTTTATAACTCGGTCAATTTTAAAGATAGAGCAAAAATTTCTATAGATTTTTTTAGTGTTCGATAGCAGAAGCTAAGAAGTTTGGATTTATAAAATAAAAAAAGTAGTCCGATCCCCTATTCTGTGAACTAAGTTACAAAGCATGTCGATCTTACTCGCTCGTACTTACTTTACTATACCTACCGTGGCGGTAACCTGAATGCATATGTAATACGTCATTTACATTCCACGATATAGCCGTGAAGTAATATACCTATGTCACAATAAATAAACATTATACTTCTGAGAAATATAGTACTTTGTATTGTTTTAATGGCACACGATTACGCCCTGACTGAAAAATTATTTCCTACAGTAAAATAACAACTAGATTGCGTGTTGAGTATGAATTAAAATTAATTGGACATTATTACTACTCCACGTAGGATTTTTTGTCTTTTTATACGGTCAACGTGTAGGTAATAGAGGACTTACCAACATTATCTATATACCTAGTTAATCTGTGAAACAAAGCATGCATTGCATCTAACTTCATTCAAAACTTTTATAGAATACTAGCGGTCCGCCCGCGTCTACGCTCGCGCTATGTTAGATTTTCCCGTGGGAATAAAACTTTTCCCGGTAAAACGTATCCTATGTGTTAATCCAGGTTACAAAGTATCTTTATTGCAAATTTCGTTCAAATCCGTAGAGTAGTTTAGGCGCGAAAGCGGAATAAACATCCAAACATCTGAACATACTCATTTATAACATTAGTACTCGTACAATATGATGTTTGAATAACTGTATTGTACTTTTTCACATTTTACCTTAACTCCTCTAAGAACATTATCGGAATGCAAGATTCTTGTACAAACGAATATTATGAAAATTACACTTAACAACAGAAATATAATGAGAGAGATATCATAATGTAAGAAAGTAGCAGCTTGTCTGATGCTATTCTCTAGTTTATTAAATTTAACTAAGTTGCCTACTTTTATATGCTTCGCTTAGTACTATATACTTCAAGGCTCTTACTTTGATTTGACTATCAATTGTAAGGGTAGGTTTGCGTTTCAACTTTATAGCAACTAAATAGATACTTTACAAAGTTGTATTATAATGCGTTTGGGTGTGTCCATCCATAGTCGATTTTGTGCACCGCGCATACCTAGACGCGTCTACGTGTAAACTGAAGTGCTTGCAAGCATGTCGTTTTAGTAAGAAGAGTTAAACATATTGGCAACCTTTTGTTGATTTTCGTGATTATAAATTTTTGTTAGTAATCAATCAAAATCAACGGCCCGTTAATCGTTATAGTCCACTGCTGGACTATGATCCTCCTCCACTTACGTTTGGTTTTGCCATAATCTCCACGCTTGGCAGGCGGGTTGGAGATCGCAGATTAAAAGGTTACTGTATCAGAGAGCGCTGCTGCCCGTTCCCTGTTTCCTGTTTGTTAGTAATGGAATGGTTGAATTTAAAACCAAACTAATTTAATATCAGGGTACTATAAAGTCTTTTTAATTATTTTTTTTTTATTAATAAGTTTTGTGTATGACTGTTTGTTACCTGAACACAAATAAACAAAAAAAATATATAAAATATAAATTTTGGCTAAGATAAATCGAACAGAATCGAACCTCCACGATAATCAGAATCCTGTATTTCTACACGTAGTTTTTTTAGCCGTATTCGTGTCGTTCCTCGTTGATATTGATTGGGTTAACGTTAACGTGATCCATCCTCGACTTTGATAATTTCTATATTATACATATAATATTATACATGATAACTTTGACGTCGAAAAATGATTTGTAAAAAACTTAATTCGAATAAAATATTTTTGATTTTAATTTGATTGAAGAGATCCTTTTATAAAAGTAAAAGAAAAAAGAATTAAAAAAGTAAGTAAGTAGTAAGTGTATTTCCTTGCGCTTACTGGAAGTACTTTTCTCTTCAACACCATAATTATATGATCTCGTTTCTAGCTAAAATAACGAATCCTGGAACTAATAGAGCATTTATTCCCAGGCTCCATCATGTTCCACGTGCGGCGGCGGCCGGCGGACTCGCAGCCGCGCCGGCGCAAGAAGAAGGTCGGGTCGAGCGGCTCGGCGAGCGGCGCGCGGCCAGGCACCGAGCCCGCGCTGCTGGAGGTCTCTCCCGACGGCGCGACGCTCGAGAACGGCCGGCGAGTGCGCATCAATGACGTCATCGAGGTATGTAGCAAGAAGGCCGGGTCGAGTGGCTCGCGGCCCGGCACCGAACCCGCGCTGCTGGAGGTCGCTCCCGACGCCGCGACGACGCGACGCTCGAGAGCGGCCGGCGTGGCGCATCAATGACGTCGTCGAAGTGTGTATGCAGACTGTGATTCAAAAGTTGAGTCGGTATTTACGCATTCTATCCGTACATTATTATAACGACTAGGGTCGATGTTCTGAACGGGAGATCCAGTTCTCAATCAATCAATCAATCAACCTATTGCAGTCCACTGCTGGATCACCCGCTTTCCTCATCCAGCCACCACCAGCGACCTTCCTCAGGTCATCAGTCCACCCGAGATGTGGTCTCCATTCGAGAACTCGAGATCCAGTTCTACCACAGTTTAATTATGCGACACTCCTTTTCAGTTACGGTGGGTGTCCTAAAATGTTACGGTGGGTGACCTAAAATGTTACGGTGGGTGACTTAAAATGTTACGGTGGGTGTCCTAAAATGTTACGGTGGGTGACCTAAAATGTTACGGTGGGTGACCTAAAATGTTACGGTGGGTGACCTAAAATGTTACGGTGGGTGACCTAAAATGTTACGGTGGGTGACCTAAAATGTTACGGTGGGTGTCCTAAAATGTTACGGTGGGTGTCCTAAAATGTTACGGTGGGTGACCTAAAATGTTACGGTGGGTGACCTAAAATGTTACGGTGGGTGACCTAAAATGTTACGGTGAGTGACCTAAAATGTTACGGTGGGTGACCTAAAATGTTACGGTGGGTGACCTAAAATTTGAACAGTTGTGTTTGTTTGTAAAGTCGATCAATCTGCACTTAGCTCCATTTCAGAGTTTAGTTAGCCCCTCGCTGGAGACGATATATGGCATGTTTACCTTATTTTACTGTAAAAGAAACTTGTTTTTCCCGCCACACTGGAGTTATTTATTCAGTACATTTTTTAGCTACATATCAGCTTTATAAACATATCCCGAGAAACAAAGTGCGGTTTATGTCCCCGTCGAGAACCTAAAGCCGGCTCTAGTTTATGGCGCCCTGGTCGACTATGTTGGTCGAAGGAAATGGCACACATTTCCATTAAATTTCCTCAGAAATAAACATTCGTATTTTCCCGTCAAATAAGACGCAATTTCTTCGGTAAATATTCATCCTCCCTGCTAAAATAACTCGCTCGATAGAAGATGTGATAAACAAACAAACTTAAGCAATTTCAAACTAAATTATTCATAGCGCATCGATACGAAACTAGATCGGATATTATTGAAAAGAACTTCAAGGCCGATAATACAGAGAACTATCTCGAATTACATTGCTGTGTTTGGCTCGCTATTGAGACGGTAAATTAGTACTGCAGCAGCAATGACTAGTAGTTAGCGCGCGATATTTAGAGAAGCGTTAAACGTGGCGTGGTTTCGGTAGTTTTGGTGGAGTAGTGGAGTGCGTCGTCGGTGTTGTACCGTTGTCTTCCGTCCGAGAGACGTGGCTTCAAACCCCAGCACTTACAAAATGTGTTTTCGATTTTTTAATTAATATGTACAGAGGACAAAGAATATAGTCAGGCCAGGCCGCTTGAAACGGTTTGAATTTTCTCAAGAGATTTTTGTATGAAATTTTGTTTACTTCTATAGTTTACCGAACTGCACAATTATGCGAAATTTCATGACAAAGCATAAATAATTACCCGAGAAAACTTGATCCGTTTCAAGCAGCCCGGCCTTTGTCCTCTATACATATATTCTACGCTCTTACGGTGAAGGAAAACATCGCATCGCGATGGAACTTGCACTGCACATTCCTGCGAAGAAATTTTAAAGGTGGTGTGTGAAGTCAACCAACCCGCACTGGACCAGCGTGGTCGAGTAAGGCCTGTGCCCTAATTCGGGGTAGGTTCAAGCCCTTCGGGGCGTATATGAGCTTTTGTTGAAACGATGCTTTAGATATTCAAATTCGTCACGCGATCATTACGGCCTTGATGGTAAACATTGAGTGAACAGGTATCCCTCTAGATTTTTATTGCTCCCCACGACCGACGATGACAGAATATGTAATAGTAGTAACGCGATAAGCATAACGTTATTCACACTGCGAGCTGGTATTTATTTAAATCTAACCCCAAAGGTTCAAATAATTGGGTCGAAAAGGTTCGCACTATGTCGCGCGTTTGCCGTGTGGTGACGGCAGAGTAGAATATATTTGTCACCAACCCCTATTCTTCCCGTGGGTGTCGTAAGAGGCGACTTAGGGACTACACATTGAACAGGGAACGGGCAGCAGCGGTCTCTAGAGATTATGGCAAAACCCTCCACTTAAGTGGAGGAGGCTCATAGTCGAGCAGTGGACTGTAACGGGCCGTTGATGTTTGATGATGTCGCGAAAATGCACAAAAATGGGTTTGAATCCTGCCCAGGGAAAACATTCGTGGAGCACTTGTGTTTGCCTTTCTCAGTATTATTAGTACCTATTAATCTATGTAAATCAGCTGTTTGATACCCAGTAGTTGTAGGCTCTATCTAGTTTGGCATCAGATGCGATGCGCGGGCAGACATTATCACTTATGTTCGGCTTTAGCGTACCCATGTTATCATACGAGTAACAGCGTTGTCATACGTACGCTCGCCTCTGAGTGTTCAGCACCTTTCTGGACCTGTTTGTTTCATGCCAATGTTGACGTTTTCGCCTGAAGAAACCCGCCGAAACTTCCTGCATACATTTACCAGCTTCGAGGAAGTTCATGTATAAATTATCACTTCGGATTAATAAAGTCGACGCTTGCAAATGAACTCCGGCGTTGCATATACTCGCGTTTCTCAAACTTTGCCCTTGTCTTATGACAAAAACAAAAGACCTCAACAAAATATTCCGAAAAATTTCAACATTTCGACACTTATCAATGTGTATGCAGCGAAGCTTGCTACGATGCTACGTCAAGCATGCTACGATGCTACGCCGTAGCTGTTATATTTATTAGATTCATAATGTGAATGTTACGCACTTAAACCTATTCATTAATGTCACAAAATAATTCGAAATGTTGTGAAATCATCGCTTCGTATTAATAAAGTCGACGACACTCGCAAATAAACTCCGGCGTTGCATGAACTCGCGTTTCTCAAACTTTGCCCTGGTCTTATGACGAAAACAAAGAACCTCAACAAAATATTTTGAAAAGTTTTAACATTTTGACGCTCATCAATGTGTATGCAGCAAAACTTGCTAAGATGCTACGCCGTAGCTGTTATTTTTATTAGGTACTGTTACGCACCTAGTACCTTGGGGTAGTTCAGTTGCGATACAAAAAGCTTTTGTCCTTCAAAAAAAGTGTATAAGGGCAATTTGCAATGCACATTATATGGCTTCCTGCAGGCCTTTGTTTAGAAAATTGCGTTTACTACCGTTGCCATGTTTATATATAAAAGAAATTTGCTTATTTGTAAGATCGCATATGGACATATTTAAGCTTAGGAGCGAAGTAAGTAGACGTCAAGTTAGAGCCCAATATTCTGGCATGTTACATCAGCCATCATCTCGAAGTAAGATCTATGAGAGAAATGTCTACAACATGTGCATTCTTATATACAATAAGCTTCCACTTGAGCTAAGATTAGCTGACAATATAGCATTTAAGAAAAATCTCTCAGTTTGGCTCTTTGAAAGGGGTTTCTATAGTATTAAGGAATACCTGGATTCAGACTTATAATAGGTGGTGGTGGAGTCTTGTATATTCATTTTGTTTTATTCTTTTGTTATCATAATTGACTGTTTTGGATCTAGATTACTGATATAAATTTGACATTAATAATTAATAACTCTGACCCATGATAATGTACAATTTAGCTAATAATGTAAAATACGTATTGAATTTAAAATCTTTAATATTTTTAACTTTTATATTTGCACACCTAGTAAGTTGAATACAAGCACTTTCATTATTTTATATAAGACCTGTATATAACTGTATTCTGGCAAATAAATATTTCTGATTTCTGATTTCCTAAACCTATTCATTAATGTCACAAAAGAATTCGAAATGTTGTGAAATCATCGCATTACAGCATACGTAGTAACGTACAATCTTTTCACAATAGTACAATCTTAGTACAATCTTTAGTTGCAATCTGCACTTCGCAGCTTCGTGACGTATCCGCCTGGCATGTATTATTCTCACTGCATGCGACCGAAATAAAACTTCAATAGTTCATTAAACATTGAAAATTTAAATGTTTGTATCTCAATAAGTTTTCTCGATAACTCTATGACGTCGTTATTGGAAAATTCATTAACATAATTTGCGTTCCTCTTTGGTGAAGAACTGCCGAAAATTTGTGTATTGAATATTTTTTTAGCCTTATAGAAACATCAACCTCACTCGTAATGAGGGTTGCAAAATCCTTTTAGTAGCTTTATATGTGTAGTTAAATTAGAAATGTAATAAAAAACAAAACGTGGAAATAGAATTTACATTTGTCGTGAATTCTCCCAGGATTTGTCTGACTGTGGCGTAATCTGCAGACTACACCGAAAATTAGAAATAGAAATATAGAAATAGAAATATTTTTTATTATTCTTCTCTCACATAGATAAAAAAAGAAAAAGAAAACATTAAATGAATATTAATATAAGAGGTACAGTTAAATATGATCTATGTGAGAGACTGGCATCTGTACTAGGATATCCTGTATGACAGATTGCCAGCCTCTCCAACACCGGACCAGGAGGATGACAGGTAAGTACAACTTAAATTACACTAAATTAAATAAACATGTGAGAGATTAAGTGATGTATGTATCAGTGTGTGTGTGTGTGTGTGTGTGCGTGGGTGCGTGTGTGTGCGTGTATGTGTGTGTGTGAGTGTGTGTGTGTGTGTGTGCGTGACAGCGGGGAGTGCGTATGTACCCATGGACATTTACTTATACAGGGGAGCCCATGAATAAGCAAAGTGAGTGGGGGTTTTAAGATACAACGTTTAAAAGCGACTCAGTATCATCATAATTGAGAGATTTTAACCAAATTGAAGTAGCCTTTTTACATTTAAATTTAGTCAGAGGGTAAATTGTTATGGATTTATTAACCTTATTATACAAGTGTCCTCCTAGAAATGGAAAGAATCTCTTTGCAAAAATTGTGGACATAACAGTATCTGAAGAGCAGACTCTGGACATGAGACGTTTGTTAGTTTTAATAGACTGGTCGAAAGATAGCTGAGAATGCTGTTTTAAGACGGTATGCAAGATAAACAACTGCCGTAATGTCAGGACATCCGAACGAGTGTAAAGATCTTTAGTAGGAAAGAGGAACGGTAGGGAGAGACTCACTTTTAAAACTGCTCTTTGAGCTCTCTCTAGCTTTATCATTCTACTCTTGCACGTACCACCCCACACTGTTTTTTTTTTTTTTTAAACCCTGAAAGTTGACTGAAAAGGGTAAGAGTAGGATTAACATAAAATTGCTCATGAAAGCTAATCCTAAGTCATAAAAGTTAATGATACAGCAAGTTAGGACAAGAAAATATTTTTTTCCCGGCTTCCTGCAGAAAAACCTAAAATTAAGGATTATAGGTAATTATGTTGTTGTCGCGAGCTCTCATTTTATTTTTAATTAAAAAAGCAGAAAATGAACATTAATAATCTGGTTTTTTATGCGTATAAATCGGATCTTAAAAACATAATTAACTGATCTTAAATCAAGGGTTGTTTGTCAACTGCTGAAACTCTGCTCACCCCATGAGGAATATTGCGTGACTACAAATGACATTGTATTTTGGATTAAGTCTGACTAGAGAGTAATCCGCGGGGGCTACACTGAAAATTGGATCATATTTGCGTTTAAATTACATGGATCGTGTTTGAAATACTCGTTGTATTTGAAGAGTTCATATCACGTACTAACACCCTCCGTGGTCGAGATTTCGCCGCTCATTACAGAGGTTCCGGGCTCGATTCCCGGTGGGGACACTGTCAAGCAAAAATATCTTTGTGAGACTTTCCCAAGTTTGGTTAGGACTTTGCTGGCTGAATCACCTGATTGTCCGAGAAGAAAGATGATTCCGTGCTTTCGGGAGGCACGTTAAGCCGTTAGTCCCGGCTACTATATAGTCGTAGCAAGTGGAAGGAAGTGGTCTCTGCCTACCCCTCCGGGAAAAAGGCGTGACTTTATGTATGTATGTACTATATAGTCGTTACACGAGCCATGTCAGTGGCCTTTGGCGGCTCTATAACACTGACACTAGGGTTTGTGAGGTCGGTTGTCGACCTTACAACCCACACGATGAAGAAGAAGAAGATAACGAACTGAAACTCTAATCAAATTACGTACATTGTCACTACATTTCATATTCTATGTTAGAATTATGATAGAGTCGTACAAGGGCTGCTATTTATGTATCCGGAACTGGCCACTTACATAAACAATATTTAAAAAGAAATTATAACATTTAAAAATAGAACTCTTTGGCTGTAAAATAAAGTTTGTTTCATTCATCTGTCAATTGTTTTTACATTGTGGCGCCATTTTTAAAATTCATTGTCTATCATCACCTTGGATTTGACTCGTGAAAATTTTCGTGCTATGATTTATTACGACTTTCGGCGTGGATTAACTCAAAAACCGTGCATGGATCAACTTTTGTCGACTTTTGGGGAGGAAGCCCCATCGAAAACGTGAACACACACGTGTTTCGTGTATCACTGGTTTAGTGAGTTTAATCGTGGTCGTCGTATGCTTGCGGACGATTTTAAAGAAGGTCGCCCTAATTCAGCTGTTGTACCACAAAATATTGATGCTGTGCGCGAACTAATAATGCAAGACCGTCATGTTAAATATCGCGAGATGGAGGCATTTCTGGGCATTAGTATGACGTGTATTTATAAAATATTACACGATAATTAGGCTGTAAAAAAAATTTGTTCTCGTTGGATCCCGCACAACTTAACAGTTGAACAAAAACAGGCTCGTGTTGATTGGTGCAAAAAAATGATAGAAAAATACAAATGTGGTACATCAAAAGCTGTTCATAATATCTACACAGGAGACGAATCTTGGATATATGCGTATGATCCCGAAACTAAACAGCAGTCAACGGTTTCGGTGTTCCAAAATGAGCCAAACCCAACTAAAGTTGTTCGTGCAAAAAGCACTTAGAAGCAAATAGTTGCCTGCTTTTTTGGTATTAGTGGACATGTGGCTACAGTACCACTAGAGAATCGTAAAACGGTTAAATCTGAATGGTACACCACCATTTGCTTGCCAGAAGTCTTTGGAGAAATACGCAAGAACAATCGACAACGAAGAATAATCCTTCACCACGATAACGCCAGCTGTCACACCTCGGCCGCAACAACGGAGTATTTAAATAGTCAAATGATCGAATTGACGGGTCATCCGCCGGACAGTCCCGACTTGGCACCCAACGACTTTTATTTATTCCCAAGCGTGAAGAACAAATTACGTGGACACCGATTTTCGACCCGGGAAGAAGCCGTTGATGCTTTCAAATTGCACGTTTTGGAGATACCCGATACAGAATGGAAATGCTACGAAAGTTGGTTTCAACGTATGAAAAAATACATCGATCATCACGGGGAATATTTTGAAAAGCAATAAAAGTATATTTGGTTATAGATGTTTGTTATTTTTTGTTATTCCGGATACATAAATAGCAGCCCTCGTACTACCGCAGCACACCGTAGGTTAAATAGTTTTCTTTTATACTGGCAGCAACACTGAGTTTGTTCTGAATCTTTCGCTCGACCATGTAGTGACTTGCTGTTTGAAACATAGCAATAATGTCAGTTAGCAAAGTAATGTCACGCTTTAGGGTCGGGCCACACTGGTCGATGGCGATCAACGGTTTGCCTATACAAAACGCGCGCAAAGTATGGAAATCCGTTCGCAGCGTTGTCGTCGTCGCGTCGATGCGAAAGGATTACATTAGTATAGGCAAACCGTCGATCGCCGTCGATCACTGTGGCCTGACCCTTAGTCTCGGAAGGGTAGGCAGAGACCACTTCCTTCAACTTCCTACGATCCGGACACAGTTGTTTCTCTTTAAAATTTCAATTTCCATCTTGGATGCTTTGCTTTTCCCTAACTCAGCTATTCGCTATGTCTACCAAAGTGGTAATATAGCGCGATTTGATACACAGACTATTCCATAAGAGAAGATCGTTTGCATTTTGAGTGTTACAATATATCGCCCGTTCGAATCCCAGACGAGCTGTTATTTCGTATAAATCGTCGATATAACAACGATATAGAAGCTCGAGATGAGCTTCGTAAATAAAGGCTGGCCAGTGACTGACTAAGTAGCGCAAAGACACCGCTTAGTAAGTTAGCAACAGATTGTATAGGATCCTGCAGTATTCCTTGGTCTGGTAAGAAAATAGCCATTCTAATTTGCGTATTGTGTTAGGTATGTGTGCATACCTATACGTCTTAGCCTCGTTCGTTGGTTATTGCTGGCCGTAAATACTTTTAGGAATTTATTTGAATTGAGAAGAAGAAAATATCTTTTGATGGACAAGAGTTTATTCTATTGTTGATTGTCTTTGTGATGAAAATAAATCTTAGAATCCCTTGCATCTAATTTCTTTTTTTAATAACACCGCCCCCACCCATATCACATATTGTTAGCCTTATTTTTTTTAACCATACCTAACCTAACTTATCACAATTATTTCAAAATTAAAGTAGCAGAAAAAAATAAAAATAATAAGACATGAAAAAAAAACTGACAGTCATTTTCCTTTGATAGGGGATAAGAGCCCCTCGGTGGGGACCTATATGAGCTGTTGATGATGATGAAGGAATAAGAGAAAAATCAGCTCGAATCTGCAAAAAAAAAGTCTCAAAGTCAAAGTTATTTATTTCCATAGGATCAAAGATTTCTGACGCGCGTCGCCGAGCGAAGCGATCGTCTTTTATTTCCTCTGAGCATAGGATGTTATTACATCACTCAGATCCGTCATTACATTTTTTGGGTGAGTTCACTAACAAAAGGTTTTGTAGTCCGTGTACATACTCGACGTGAACAATGACTCAGCAGAATTAACTCTATTAATCTTAGTCCAATCTACTACGAGTACTAAGAAAAAACGCTGTCGTAGTTTTGTTTTGGTTTTGAACTTTTCGCATTTATCATAAGCACGATTTCAGAGTACTTTTTGAATTGTAGCTCTTTTAGAAAAAAAAAAGTATAAATAAAATCAATTTATTTCAGACTGTGTCCGTCCATATTTTTTGTTAGTAAAACTTAAAAATAAAATTACGTTAGTAAATGTCAAATTAAAAAATCAATACAATCAAATCAAAACTTAAAACTTTAAAATTCAAATTTAAAATATTCAATTCAATAAAAATAATAATAAAAATAAATCTAATTCAAATACCTCCCACCCACTGGAACGCCGGGCACAAGGACATGCGCTCGAACCCAGCGCTGCAGTAGGGGGCAGTCCAGCTTGTCACCCAGGACCCTCAGGTATAGCGAAGACAGTTTTGATTTAAAGTTATAGAATTTATGAAATGTATAATTTAACACTCTCATTTTGCTTTTTTTAGAAAATAATTAGTACAGAAGCGTTTCCTTTGTGCTTTGACATGGGGTTCTTCAAATCAAATCAAATCAAATCAAATCAAATAAATTTATTTGCTAAGAATGGGGTTATACATAGCTGACAAATAATGCAGAATTAAAAAATAGTTTCTCCCACTCAGTCATTACAACATCATGACATGCAAATACAGATCACATTCCAGGTAGACTTAAATTACTTATAATACAACTTGTCCAAAAATTCCCCTATAGAATAAAAATTAAATTTCTGTAACCACTCGTATAACCTTCGCTTAAACATTTTCGTATCTAGGTCCTTAATACATTGCGGAATCCTATTATTTACTTCAAGGGGTGAGTATACAGGGCTCTCAAAGGCTGGCAACGCGTTGGCAACCCCCCTGGTGTTGCGAATGTCCATGGGCGACGATGACCACCACTGTGGCTCGTCCGCTCGTTTGCCTGCTTAAATAATATATATATATAAAAAAAAGAAGCATTTTAAACTTTTATCATGTGCTACGCCGTAGCCAGCGTAGCACTTTACTACGTCGTAGCTCCAATACTTTTACTTACTTACATTAGTAAACTTTAACGTGGGAGTGGCATTATTTAGTTAAGTAATATAGTCATGTGTGTGTATGTATGTATGGCTGAGAGACTCTTAACCAATAACTAATGGCTACGTTTTGTCTACATCGAAAGTACCCTTTAGCTCAGTGTGTTTTTACGACCCGCCTAGAAAGAGAGTAGAGAAACGGAGAGGTAGGATAAAGTATCTTTATCTATAGGTATTTCTTTTATAAAGTGTTTGTTTTGTGTATGTGTGTGTGTTTTATTGTGTTGTGTTTCTTGTGTTGTGTGTGTATGTTTGTGTTCATACAAGTTTATAAATTCAATTACAAATTCAATTAAACACAACAAGAAACATCTTGTTGTGTTTTTTTCGCTCTACAATTATTAAAGTGTTTCTTTTTTATAATTTTTACTTTATAAGTCTCTCTAATCTCTTCCAATTGTTGTAGCTATTTGCAGAAAATTACTAAAAGCCTTTAAAGCCATCCAACGAAAACGTGCCAGTTAAAGTGTACCCTTTGGCGATACTTACTAGTTTTAATGGCTTCATTTCTCTCGTAACGGCCTCACCATTTAAAACTATTCTCGCTTCAATAAAAAGAGAACGATCGTGTTCGGTTTTCAACAGAATGAATTGTTACTTTGTGCAAATCCACGTACCTAAGTTTTTTTTATATTTTCGAAACTTTTCACTGCTCTTTCAGTAAGGAAAACATCGTGAGAAACGCCTGCGAAGATGTTTGAATGGATTTGTATAAAATGCGTGGTCAACAAGAGCAGAATTCATTCTAATTTATTAATAAATAACTCTGTTAATGGTGAAACACCAGCACCAGCTTATGTTTCTGAAGACTGATATAAATGGTCTGATATAAATCAACATTCATTTTGTTAAGTTGCTCAGCCGTACGTCCTGACTACTATCCACTGAAGTGGTTACACGAGCTATGTTTGTAGCCTTTGGCGCCTCTATATCACTGACACCAGGGTTAGAGAGGTCGGTTGTCGACTTTACATTCCACACGTAGAAGAAAATTACAAAATTTGAAAAGCTCTGTTGATTGTATAATCTGAGTGAGAACTTTATTTTCTTTAATGAGACTTTGAGATACTTGAACAGGTTCGTGACTTGCATAATGAACTGCTTTAATCATGTTTGTTTACTTTTTAAAGCGCTGTTGTGGAAAATCTCCCTTACCCTCTCTGTTTACTTACAAAATCGATGTCTCCATTGTAATCATTCGCAACATTTTATGTTTAAATGAAAGACGAAGTTTTTTATTTTATAAACATTGTTGTATACAGTAACATCTAACTTTTGATTCTTTAAGTTTTCATCATTATGTAATGCTTTTCAATATAAATTATTCGTATTAATCATATTAAATTAATATTTAGGTGACGGAATGATAGATATACCCTAAAATTTTGGGGTCTCAAATAATGTTAATATGTATTTTACAGTACGAATAGACGTGGCGATCTGCGCCTCCCATACGCTTGAACGTTGCTGTTCCAACTTTATTCAACTGCCATAAAAACATACTATATTACAATCTTTATTTACAGGTTGGTTCCGGAAACGGCACAGCGCTGCAGCTATACGGCCCGTCTATCCAGTCGCGTCACTGCGTGGTCGCGCCGGCAGAGGGCGGTGGCTACTCCGTCACTCCGCTGCACACGGACGCGCATGTGTACGTCAACGGCCGCCGCATTCAGCACACGCAGCGGCTGCAGGTGTGTACAGTTACGGCAGCTATATTGCCCGCCTATCCAGTCGCAGCAGCTGCTCCGTCACTCCGCTGCACCCGAACGCGCATGTGTACGTCAACGGCCGCCGCATACAGCACACGCAGCGGCTGCAGGTGTGTACAGTTACGGCAGCTATATTGCCCGCCTATCCAGTCGCAGCAGCTGCTCCGTCACTCCGCTGCACCCGAACGCGCATGTGTACGTCAACGGCCGCCGCATACAGCACACGCAGCGGCTGCAGGTGTGTACAGTTACGGCAGCTATATTGCCCGCCTATCCAGTCGCAGCAGCTGCTCCGTCACTCCGCTGCACCCGAACGCGCATGTGTACGTCAACGGCCGCCGCATACAGCACACGCAGCGGCTGCAGGTGTGTACAGTTACGGCAGCTATATTGCCCGCCTATCCAGTCGCAGCAGCTGCTCCGTCACTCCGCTGCACCCGAACGCGCATGTGTACGTCAACGGCCGCCGCATACAGCACACGCAGCGGCTGCAGGTGTGTACAGTTACGGCAGCTATATTGCCCGCCTATCCAGTCGCAGCAGCTGCTCCGTCACTCCGCTGCACACGGACGCGCATGTGTACGTCAACGGCCGCCGCATACAGCACAGGCAGCGGCTGCAGGTATGTACATACCGGTGTTTGCTTCAGTCCAAAAATTATCGTACCAAATTATAAGTCTCAAAAATCAAAATCAACGGCCCGTTACAGTCCACTGCTGAACTATGAGCCTCCTCCACTTAAGTGGGGGGTTTTGCCATAATCTCCACGCTTGGCAGGCGGGTTGGAGATCGCAGATTAAAAGGTTACTGTATCAGAGAGCGCTGCTGCCCGTTCCCTGTTCAATGTGTAGTCCCTACTCACGGGAAGAGTAGGGGTTGGTGACAAATGTATTCTACTCTGCCGTCACCACACGGCATATTATAAGTCTGTTTGTTTGTTATTTATTTATTGGTACACACGATTAAAAAAGCCTAATGCCAAATGGTACTCAGCCAGCCAACCATAAAGAGAATTGAAAGCTTTAGCGAGCACACAATTAATCCTCATCGGTTTTATTGACGGTTCGATAAATTATTTTCAAAATATGAAATAGCGGTGAAAGCAATTTAAATCGATGTTGGTTCAGCTTTTGCATCGCACCATTTCCCACGACTCATAACGAATTCATTGAGCGAAATTCAACACGAGTCTAGCCTACACACTTCGGCTTTTTATTTAACTTACCCATAAATTAGTACTCTTACTTGCCTACTCATTGAAATGCAAAATCAAAATTTCAATGAATTAACTTTTGAATTTTGAAAATAAGCCGTGTCGTGACGGCAGAGTAGAATACATTTTTCACCAACCCCTACTTTTCCCGTGGGTCTCGTAAGAGGCGAATTAAGGATACAATAGACAAAATAGACATACATACACCATAAACACATAAAATACAATAACATATTATAGATTTAGATTTAGCCTGTAGTGTCCCACTGCAGGGCAAAGGCCTCTCTCCCCTTCTTCCATTCATCTCTGTTTTGGGCCATGTCTTGCCATTTAGTGTTAAGGGCGTCTAATTCGTCGCACCATCTCCTCCGTGGGCGACCTCGACGTCTTCTGGTGTTCTCGAGGGCCCAGTCGGTGGTAATCTTTGCCCAAAGATCGGATGGCATTCGGGAAACGTGACCGGCCCAATCCCATTTAAGGAAGGCGGCCTTCTGAGCCACATCTGCGATCTGCGTTTGGGAACATATTATAAATATACCCATATTATAAACTACATAAATAATTTACACAAATAAATACAAAAACCACACCAATACAATTACACTTTAATGGGTTTTCTGTCAATCAGTCTGTGTAAGTCTAACCAGTAGCTTTTGTAAGAGGTTGACCTCATCAGCGCCCCCCCCCCCCCCCCCATACGCGTTGAAAGTGTGTGACCAGTGCGTTAAGGACCCACCTAGGCATAATCGGCTATGATATAAACGTATCATCTAATAGGGGATCGGACTAATTTTTTTTTTATTTTATAAATCCAATCTTCTTAGTTTCTGCTATCGAACACTAAAAGAATTTTTGCTCTATCTTTAAAATTGACCGAGTTATTAAGGTTTGAAATTCAAGATAAGACAGAGAGGCACATACCCACTTGTGACGTCATTTGTTAGTAACGCCATATAATCTCCATACAAAAAATCGTTTTTGCAAGAGACAGACATATTGAAACTTTAAAAAGTCACTGTAAATTCGTTTTTCAACCGATTCTGTTTTTTTCTTCGCGAATCGTCTGCTACTAATCTATATTTTAAAAATAATTAATAAAATGTGGTGAACAGTCCGATCCCCTATTCTTCGTTCCATTTTAGAGAATGTTTTGACCGAGATTATTTAGTTTTCGTGTATTTGTTTTCCAAATGGCGGTGGGTTCATTTAGTATTCCAAGCAGGGTTTTAACGCGTTTTCTACTCACATCAGTGCCCGTAGATCCATGAATACATTATCGTCGCCCTACGCGTTTTTCTGCCGTCCTGGTACGTAACCGTTGAAAAATAGGCTTTATTTACGAATATTTATTTTATTTCTATTTTATTCTTGATTATAATACGCACGCTTGGTTTACTAGAACTAAATTTATTTTTTAAATTTTAGTTTTGCTGCCTTTTTTCTCTTAATTCTGCATTGTTTAACTCCTTATATTGTATCCTTCGTCCTAGCCTTTTTCTGGCCTAGTGCTGGGGTCCGCTTTCCTACTCAATCTTCTCCACTTTGCCCGGTCTTCGGCATCCTTAGGTGTTATTTATTTTAACCATCAATTTGCCATAAGATAATAATAAGCAGCCCCCGTGGCCGAGTGGTCGAGATTTCGCCGCTCATTACGGAGGTTCCAGGTTCGATTCCCGGTGGGGACACTGTCAAGCAAAAATATCTTAGTGATATTTTCTCCAGTTTGTTTAGGACTTTAGAATAGAATAGAAAAGCTAAAATTCCTAGGCTGAATCACTTGATTGTCCGAAAAGAAAGATGATTCCGTGCTTCGGAAGGCACGTTAAGCCGTTAGTCCCAGCAGTCGTTACACGAGCCATGTCTGTGGCCTTTGGCGGCTCTATAACACTGACACTAGGGTTTGTGATGTCGGTTGTCGACCTTACAACCCACACGATGAAGAAGAAGAAGAAATAGAATAAGTAGCTCATCGGACTCAAAACATATCAGATTCCTAACTCGTCAGATTCCATTCAAATGTGTTAGCTATAAGGACTATTTAGTACCGGTTTTACAGTCCTATTCGATCGGAAATTGAAGCGATTCAGGCACTACAGCGATGTGTATCAAAGCGTGTCGGCTCTCCGTTAGTATTGGATACCGATATCTCGTTAACACTACAAAACGTTTGTTATCCGACGCTGCGCTGCTAGGAACAGCGTTTCGGTTCATTACGTATTGAAATGTTATGCCAAACGAAATGTTGCGAAAGTGTTGTGTTATCCCTAATATTGTAATTGCGAAAGTTTGGATGTTTGTTACTCAATCACACTTCAACCACTGGACACATATAGGCTAGGTCCTGGAATAGGACATAGGCTACTTTTTACCGCGGGAAAACTCGTTTAACGCGGGTGAAACAGCAAATATGGAATAATACCAAATATGGCACTATATTTGGTATTATTTATTAAATGTGTGACAGAGCATTGATGACGTACATTCTAATTCTATATCTAATTTTTATTTATAGATAGATAGATAGACGCTATACGGCGTTTCACTTGTAGTATTCCGCAAGTATCAAGTGGTTTTGCTAAGGAAGTAGCATGAGATACACAGACAGCCCTAATCCTAAGACTAGTGCTGTGTACGTACTGTGAAGGACTCCAGTAATATTGAATGCTGAATAGGGGATCGGACGGTTCACCATATTTTATGAATTATTTTTAAAATATAGATTAGTAGCAGACGATTCGCGAAGAATAAAACAGAATCGGTTGAAAAACAAATTTACAGTGATTTTTTAAAGTTTCAATATGTCTGTCTCTTTCAAAAACGTTTTTTTGTATGGAGATTATATGGCGTTACTAACAAATGACGTCACAAGTGGGTATGTGCCTCTCTGTCTAATCTTGAATTTCAAACCTTTATAACTCGGTCAATTTTAAAGATAGAGCAAAAATTATTTTAGTGTTCGATAGAAAAAACAAGTAGTCCGAAACCCCTATTACTGAAGCCACCACGCGGCCGCTGCATGAAGTCATCAATAAATGACGGCAAAATGTAAGCGTTTCAATTGCCCTATTAAAGTTTATTGTTCCGAGTCATTCACTGGACACTATCAACATTATACACTAAACACTCAAATAAACTAAAAAAATAAAATTAAAACGAAAGCCCGACCGCCATTGACGGATGCTAACAATCGACCCCCCACGACGTACATTATATGTTAATAACTACTGTGACATTTACTATAAACAAAACTTCTAACTTAAGTTTGATGTAGAGTTATGGGCCTCTTTTTTCGCTTATGTATTGGTTTTAAATTATCATATTATACAAAACAGGTATCAATAGATTAATGTGAATTTCGCAGCAAGGAAGACGCATACCGTAACCTGACGAGATCTGCGACGACAATCGCACAAAATATGTAGTTTCAAATATACCTGTTTGTTCACAGCATGGCTGCTTACTGAAGTTCGGTCGCGTCTCAACTTTCCGCTTCGTCGACCCAGCACAGGAGAACTTGCTCAACCGAAACCTGGCTCAATCGCAAAACTACGGCTCGGGCTCCATATACGACAGGTAAGCGGCCACACAGACTACTGCATACTACCTAAATGTTGTCATTAGATGTGCCTTTAGTTAAGTCTAGAGCTGAACCCTCCAGATCATTCTACTTGTTGGTTTGGAAGCCTTTAGATGTTTGGTCTTGTCAGTCTTTTATACGTTGCAAGTTTTAAGTTCGAATGCGAATCAATAATTTGGCTAAACAATAGTAACCATGAAAATATTTTACACATTTTTTTGTGTTCTTGTCTCGTTAACAACCTAACCAGAGAAATGTCTTAAAAATGTCGTTTTGGCCAGATTATAATGCGCGTGAATATTTTTTGAGCGGATGAGAAGTTAGTACTGCAGTTTTTTAACATTAGAAAAATAACAATGTTTGGCATAAAAAAGATTTTTCATGATTCACCAACTTGTCAGTCAAATATAATTTTAAATATTATGAAATTTTTAAATTTCTATTTTATTTTTAATAATAGTTTAAATTTGTAAATTTAAATTTGTATTTGTATTGTATTGAACTATGGATCCCTTATTGACCTGAAATAAAAGTATTTTATTTTATTTATTTATAATCAATACTTTTGTCTGGAAAGGTTACCTTTGAAAGATTTATGAGGTCTGAAACAGATCTAATGATATCTGTAACAGGGTTATACGATTTAAAGTATTTTCTATTTTAAGCTCGAAGCAGCATCAACTTCACACATCTGTCAAAAAGATTTACACGTACTCTTCGCTTCTCTAATCACTATCAATTGTTTTGTTACCATATATCATATGTATAGTTTTACTTTTGCATGATTCTGTCACTTGCTCACCACATCCGCTTGTGTCGTTCCTATACGTTAGATCGCCGACATCGCCTGAGAACAGCGGAGCCATGTCGCCCACGTCAATGTCTTCCCACCAACCCGACCCTCTGGATCACAACGCCAATACCGAAGAATACCCGAGAACCATGAGCCCAATGTCACACGACACCTACGGCTACAGAGACGGCAATGATATGCCTTACAACAATAATACGTTGAAACTCGATAATGAGTCCCTGATGATGTCTCAGCATCTGAACGATTCTAAAGATGATTATCTCAGGGAAGAACATTCAGGGTCGGTGTACAATGACCAGGATCAGAGTGGGAATAGGACGGTCAATTCTCAATACAAAGATAACTATGAGACGACCTTCGATTTGGAGGGAAATGTGGAGACGAAGAGCATATGCAGCGCCAAGAGTGGGGGCTCCGGACATGATAACAGGTATTTTTATGTTTGTTAAGGTCTTTGCTCAATTTATTCTTTTTTTATCGTATTCACCGCCACCCAGTAATACAAATATTACCTTATTGCACCATAGATAATAAATAGATGATGTACTTTTCGAAGTCCGTTACAATCACCTCAAAATACTTAGTTTATTAGCGTAATAGATACTAGAACGCCCTTCGTGATTAAGTACTTGTACAAGCAAACATTTTTAATATAAATAATGTGTTGTATCTTATAGCCTGCTTGTCACGTGTTTTGCGTTGTCATTTTCGTTTTGTTTTGTTTTGCGTCTTCCACAGAACATGTTTTAAAGAGTACCGCGTTACAATTGACGTCTATTTTAACCTGAACAGATTTATGCATGTCCGATGAGTAAATAAGTCGATACTTGTCTCAATAGACCATACGTTGTAATAAAGGGGAAATAGTATTGCGTTTTATGGTTCCCCAGCAAATAGGAGCGTGTCGTAAACCCGTAGCAATTAGACGAGCGGTGGCGTATTGAATTACTCGCGAGTTAATTACGTTATCCCCTGACGATATAGACGTTATTACTTAATACTTTTTTCACTTCTCATGCTCTGAAAGTTCTTATTTGTGCAGGATATAGGCTGCACAAAATCGAATTTTGTGCACAAGTGCATTAACGTATCTACTCATAAATGTATCTATATAAAGGCAAAGAAAATGAGCCATACAGCCAAACACAATAAGAAGTTCATAGATAGAATTAGTTATTTTATAATATTTACTTTAATATATTTGCCTTATGTGTTTTTAAGACATAAAAGATATTAAAATTAAAATTCAAGTACGGTAGGTTATTTAATTAATAATTAGAAAATTATTATTACAAAATTAATTTAATAGTAGGCTGTATAGGTCTGCAGCCCAAGCCATCAATGTCGTAAGATTCAAAAAAATAAAGCGGCGAGAAACAGCTCTTGTTTTTTCGTGCATTTATTAATTTCTTCAATTTGCTAAAATGGTTAAAAATGTCCAGTGGATTTAACACTCTCTCCTAATACGCTTATGGAAATTAATACACAGAGAGTTGTGCAACAGATATTACCGCCAAAGTCTCGGGAAAAATATCTCAAAGTTTACGATAATTTTGTAAATTGGTTAATTAAAGAAATCTTATGTTATATTTTGTTTTATTTCCTCGCAATCGAAGTGAAAAGCAGAGTTTATAACTCGTCCACAAAACCATTTTATCCTCGACATTACTATCAGCCCTCACCTTCGGCTCGGACTGCTAAAAGTCTCGGATAAAAATGGTTCGTTTTGTGCACTTGTTGTAAAATCTATTATTATTGCCATCCTGCTCTTGCTACTTGGGTAATCTGTTTCAGGACGGCTTTCCGAAATCTCTAGAATTTCACTTGCTCTGGACTTACTTAAGGTACCCCATACGGTAAAAAGTCGCTAAAGGATTTCCATATATCTCGTTCTACTTACGGGTTGTAATATCGATTTTTGGGCAACATTTTTTAACGTATTTTCTTTAGTCGTACAGTTTCAGAAACGCGGTCGTAGATCATTTTTTCGATAAAAAAGCTCGCAAACATTTACCTTTTTCATTTTATCTCTGGACTGTTAAAAAATATTTACGTAAAATGAAGTGCACAATATAGGCAATTCCGACAGTAATCACTTGTAAAAAATATACAAACAAAATTTAAGTAGTTTTCCAATAAATAAGCAAATCGTGTGATGTCGTTTACGTCATTTTATTTCGAATCCGTGCTCATCATCTATCGCATTCTGTTGTTTACTTTAGGTGTATATATATCGCTATCACTCACCACTTTCACTCAGTTGAGTAATTACTTTGAATGTCACGCCTTAACTATGGACTTTGTTGACTTATGTTAAGTCTAAAATAAATACGTTTATTTCGTTTCTGTTTTATTCTTACGAGTATCAAGGGTCAAAGCGAACGAAACCCATTTTTATCCTGAACACTATTCCAGTGTAATTTCTCCAGTCTTTATAATGGCTCTAAGTTCAGTTTGCCTTTGGCAAAGGCCTCCAACAATTTATATTAATCATCGTTTTTTTAACCGACTTCAATTAGAGCAGGTTTTCATTTTCTAATTATGTCCACCAAGTGTAAAATAAAGTCGTCTTCCTAAGTTTTACGCTTTGACCTTTTACTGACTTCTACAAAAACTTTATTAAAGTTTGGTATTTAGTTTTTTTTTTCTTTCCTATCTTATTCATGTTAAAGCCTCTCTCGAAAAAAAAACGGAGACGTAAAACAAAATTGGGTAAAAAGAAAAACTTAATAATCCGCATAACAAAGTTAGGTCTTTCCAGTCAACAAATTTTAACAAGATACGTACTGAAATTTGAACTAGGTCGTACGAACTTTTACATTGTTTGTATTTTGTAACTTCGCGGTGGTCGTGACGTGAAACTAGGGATGCAACGATATATTGGTAAACCGATAAATATCGATATATCAATATCGAATAAACTCATAATATCGAAACGAAATATCGAAAGAGCCCGCCCATAATCGAATACCCATGCAATCGGGTAAAATGCTATTATTGGCAACATTGAGTGAGTGAATAGTGCTGCTAGACTGCTGAGCGACGCCAGCTTGCCCGAAATAGAAGAAAAAAAGTTTATGTGATGACGTTTCGTGTGCGTGCGTGCTTAAATAAAATTTACAAGATTCAAGAATGAAAAAAAGTAAACTTTGGTCATATTTCAAGAATTTTAAGATTTATCAAAATTGTAATAAAAAAAATGATAAAATATCGATATATCGGCGTTCTAGACCGACATATCGATATATCGATATTTTTATAAAACTTGCATCCCTACGTGAAACTGGGAGGAGTTATATTGACGACCTTTTAATTTTATTTCGTTTTGTCACTAGGCTTTCGCCGAACTCGCCTTCGCTTTTACCAAATTAATTTGATTGATTACAGAGAAAACTGTACAATTGAAGTTGGAAGTGTGCAACGCGATATTTATGATACACGCAAGTAAAATTGAAACATGGTTTAAAATAAACATACTCGTAAATGAAATGGTTTTCAGTGTTTCCATGCTAATAATAATATTGCTTAATGCAATGTTTGCCTATTTCTCATGTCTCTTGAAGAAAGCTAAAATTAACAAAATTAAAACTGTAATCCTGCTTCCTACTAATATTATAAATGTGAAAATATTTATGGATGTTTAGATGTTTGGATGTTTGTTTGATGCTTAACTACTGAACGGATTTGAATGAAATTTGAAATTGAGATAGGATGTGTTGTGGTACCTTACATTAACACATAGGATACTTTTTACGGGAAAAAGTCTTATTCCCACAGGAAACTCTTATATAACGCGAGCGTAGCCGCGGGCGGAAAGCTAGTAAAATTATATATGCGAAACTATCTCTGTTTCAAGGCTAAACTATTGAAGTGTTTTTTTTTTTATGAAATAGAAAAGATTTTTTGGTACTCAAGGACGGTCTAAGCCACTTTCTACCTCGGGATAATGTCTTATTTCCACTGGGAAAATCAACAAACAATGCGGTTGTAGCCACAGGCGGACAGCTAGTGGGGTAATAAAGGACGTGTCAAGAAAAGGGCCACCCTATATTTTCTCGTAAGTGTCGTATAAAATAGGCGACTAGGACTTGAGTAAGTGCCACGATATAGGCGAAAGGATAGGTTGGCAATCTGTCTAGCAGCAATAAGACATTCAACGGCGTCCTTTTTCGGTTTATATACCGAATCTTAACTGCTCCGTAGCCCAGGTGGTAGTGTAATTGCCTCCGACGCACAGGGTCACGGGTTCGAATCCCGCCCAGGGCAAACAATTGTGTGAAGAGCACTTGTGTTTGCCTTGTGTCTGGTTGTTGTTTATTGACCGAGCGAACGAAGCGAGCGAAGCGTCTCTGCTTCAGCTTGGCCAAATTTGCTTTTGTACGTCCTTCTGTTTGTGGATTTGTTTGTTTGTTTGTTTCACTCTACGTCTCTTCTCGTGAAATTTTGTGAGCAGGTTCGATAAATTAATCGTATTTTTTTATCGAGCCAGTTTTTGGAAATTTTAAAAAATGACGGAGTTATGGGGGTTGCCAGCTTACAAGGTCTACCGCTGAGGCTGTTTTCCTCTACAGGTCACATTTCTTCCAATAAAAAAAAAGATAAAAAAAAAAAAAAAATAATAATAATTTAATTTAAAAATAAAAAATCAAGGGGTTGGGGATGTTTGTGGAGAAAAAATAAAAATGAAAAGATATACAGACTCGCGAGGTCTACAGCTCACAGAGCCACTAGTCTATATAAGTATATATTTATCTATTTATGTAATGTATATCAGATGTCTGGTACCCATAGTACAAGCTCTGCTTAGTTTGGGATCAGATGGCCGTGTGTGAAGGTGTCCCCACATATTTATATTAAGTTTTAGTGCGTGCTCCAACTATAAAATTATGTTTGTCTCTAGATTAATATCGTGACTTTATATGATAAAAGTGTATTTACATCCAAATATTTATCTATAGAATGAGCGCAGCGGTGCCAGCATCGCGACCAGGCCAGGAGGCCATCTTGCCTGCCGTCCTAGAGTTCCCAGAGGCGGGGCAGGCGCAGTTCCTAGCGGCCGTCATCTCACGCCTCGACCCGCACGGGCCCGCCTTCAAACTAGCGCCCGTCTACACGCTGTACCTTTGTGCGAGGTAATATGAGAATCATACTACGCTTGACTAACTTTCAGTCGCATTATTGTTCAAATGTAAATTAAAAAAAAGGTAAAATAATAATATAATGCGTGTGTGTCTGTAATGTAATGTAATTGTTATTGTTGTAAATGTATTCTTATCCTTAAATGTTGCGTTTTATTATTTGAGAAAGATTGGATTGAATAGGGGATTTGTTGTCACATCTTTGTCGTGTCAATTTCTCCGTCCTTGATTTTTCACGTGCAGCGTCCATGCGTTACGTTCTCAAGCTTATTGTCAAAATTATGTAATGTATACCGCTCAATACGAGTAACTGCAATCATGTGATAATACGCATTAAAACTACGAATAACTTTTCTTACAAGTAGCATCTAAGTTTGGATGGCTTTTAAAAAACTATATTGGCATATGTAAGTACTGCTTCTTTAAACTTCAGACGTTGTTCTGTAATCTGAAAATTGTGGTCGATAAACGACTGTCCGATTTTACTAATTACCAGTAGTCTATGTTTTAGTAATCCAAGAGGGAAACTAACACTAATGGATGAAATGTCTCCTCCTATAGGGTTTAAATTTGCAACAGCACCAATAATCAATATAATGACACACTTGAACGTCCGCAATGCGACGGTGATTAGACTCGCCGTCGATAAATAAATTATGATCACATGCATACGGTGCACACTGCATCAACCCTCCTGCAGATTTACAATCAATTTATAGTCCTTGTTATCGAGTTAAAAATCAAAAGAGCTATGAGATGAATATCTGATTTTTGGTCATGTTAGTCAATTTGCAAAGATGACATCAAATTTATTTACTCAAAACGTGATTCCTTTATCAACTAATTATCCTTTTAATTTCGTAATAAAACTAAAAAGTCGACACTAATCAGTGAGTTGTAATTACTACGTAATAGTTCAATGATACTAACGAGGGATTTTCTGACAGCTTTTTAAAAATAATAGTTCTAATTAAGTCGATAGATGGCGCCAGGTGTACTTCGTGGATTCTTTTTTTTTAATCCTTTTATGGCCCTGGGTGACTCGTCTGATTTCTTAGGATCCAAGAATCGTCAACGCCATCTACCGAAGTTTTATGAACTATTTTTTTTTTTAATTGGCTGTCGGAAAATCCCTATTGTAATTTGATCGTGATCATTTGATGTATCAAGAGTGCCTGAAGATGCCTGAAGATGATGATTCATTTGAAGGTTGTAGACTAGATTCTACAAACTACACAGATTCTACAACTGTAGAAGAAAGAAGCCTTCGATAGCTTCAGGGGATAGAGATAGAGGCTGTGGGGTGATGTGAGGAAATCACCAACAATATTATAATATTCACTTTGTATTGCTAGTATCAATAAATTACATTTTAAATTGCAGCCCCGGCCCCGGCCCGGTGGGCCCGGGGGGTTGGTCCGGGCTACTTTCTAGTCGTTACACAAGCCATGTCAGTGACCTTTGGCGGCTCTATAACACTGACACTAGGGTTTGTGAGGTCGGTTGTCGACCTTACAACCCACACGATGAAGAAGAAGAAGAATTGCAGCCTGTACCTCTACTATAAGTATTGCACGAACGGAAGACCGATAAATTTACAGTTATCATACTCGTAGATTAATAAACTATTTTAATTAATGTTGCCAACAAAAGTTGTGGATATATTTGTGATTTTCATATTAATTACAGGTATCGCGCGTCTACGCACTACCGGCCCGAGCTAACTCCAACCGAGCGCGCGCACAAGCTCACGGCGTTCCTGCATCACGTCGCCTCGCTCATACACGCCACAGTACAGGTAAATACACGTCACAAGACAGGTAGATACTCGAATTAGAAAAGGGGGAAACATGCCACAGTTCGCCGTTAGCGTTATCACCCTCATCTACAGCTCATATACGTCCCCACCGAGGGGCTCGAGACTACACTGAATTAGAGCGATTAGGCCTTAGTCGACCACGCTGGCCGAGTGCGGATTGGTCGACTTCACACACAACCTTTTAATTTCTTCGCAGGAGTATGCAGGTTTCATCACGATGTTTTCCTTCACATGTAAGTGTCGAATAAACGTACATACGAATTTGAAATTCGAAAACACATTGGTATGCGGTCGGGAGGCAGCGGCCCTAGCCACTAGACCACCGACGACGTTTCCACCCTCACACGGTTGAATTCCTTTTAAAGTTTAAACAGATAAATCTTACCAAACGTTACGAAAAACGTTAAGTGTTAAACCTCAAACGTTTTGCTTCGTCTTTTAAAGGGTGGGGTGGAGTGGTGGGGCGGGGTTCTTGCGTCGTATTTCTGGTATCTTAAAGCTTCGGTTTTGAAGACAACAGTTAATAGCCATCATCTGGGTGAGCTTAGATTTCGTTTAAAAATGTTCAAACGCATTCCCAATTAAACATGGTTGTATATCCATTGATCTGTTTCCAGGAGCGTTGCACGGACTCGGCGGCTCAAGCGTTCTGGATGGCGAACGCGAGCGAGCTGCTGCATTTCCTCAAGTGCGACCGACACATCTCCTCCTTCTCCACTCAAGCGCAGGAGCTACTGCCCACCACCGTGCAGAACGCCTTCAGGTTTATACATTGTTTACTTAATAGTTTACATGCTTTTTGTAGAAATTAACTAACGTAACTTTCCAAGTAAATGTCGTCAGTAGAAATAAAAACAACAGTGATTTCACTTGCATCTACGGGTCAGTTTACACCGAGAAGCGCACTTTATAAGATAGAAAATTGATAAGTTAATTTGGTTTCATAATGCGCCCCTTTTAGCGTCGCGATAGGTCTTACGGCGGCGGCGTTGCGATGCGCAAAACACCTGGTTTCTTCATTCATTGTCATACCGCGTATAGTCTCAGTGTGAACTGAACCTGTAGGTTATAAGAGGTTATAACCTGTGTTTTGAATGTTTTTTTTCAACTGTTTAATATACCGATCTAATAAATCCTTTCCCATTTACAGCAACCTCGTCTCCTGCTTCCAAGAAGAACTATCTCGCGCGCTATCCACCCTAACCAACCCGCATGTGTCGGACGCGACGGAAGCGACCGCGCCCACGCTGCAGGCTCTGTGCGCCGCCATGGTGCTCCTGCGCAGGTGCCGCGTCAACGCCGCGCTAACCATACAGCTCTTCAGCCACCTCTTCCACTACATCAACGCCACGTGCTTCAACAAGGTAACACGGACACTTACACTCGTTGATAGAAGTGACATTCAAAAGTTATTTCAACAACGTTATTAATCTATGTGAAGATGAATGGTCAAAAAACTCCACAAATGTGAAAACTGAAACGGTTAATGCTCTAACAAGGTAAACCCTTTTAACATCCTTTTAAAGTCTATATCACTCAGTATGGCACACACCCCGTTTGTGTGCAGTCGCTGGCATCAGTGGGCACTGGATAGTCGAACGCCCTATACACACTAACGCTTGCATTTTAACTCTTGTTAAAAGTGTTCGTCTATCCTGCACTGACTGACGTCAGTAACTGACTCAATGTAAACCAGCCTTAAAGTTAAGTTTCCACAAACCTTGTGATGTTTATTAAAACTTCAATGTTTATTTGGCACACATTAGACTGCACAATAATCTGCGTTTAAACATTTTTAATAATAATTTGACATAGAGAACAACATCCACTCGGAAGAGAGCTTTGTGTGTGAGAGAGAGAGCATGAATGTTGGGAAACCCCGCGCTGGTTCGTTCCTGGTGCAAAGGCTGTCCAGTGCCATTCAGCGTGGTAACGCTCTGCGAGTGTGAGGGGAGCCTTTGCTAGCTTTGTAGTTTTATGTGACTGTTTGATTTTTGTATTTTGACTATATGTTGTATGTTTAATAAATTGTTCATTATTCTTACAGTTAAAACCATTGATTTAATGATAGAACATGAATGTTCAAAAAATGGGACGGCAAAGTGGTGCGCACTACATTTCCGCAGTACATGTCAATAAAAATACTACTATAATGGTAGACAATAAGGTTGCAATTAATAAAATACACATGTCACTTTTTAATCCCAATGTACCTTCAAATAGGTGACATTTTTCTAGTGTATTTTTGTATGACGTGCTATATCTAGGCCTGTCGTACTCGTAAAACTATAAATTTAAACTAAGTACAATAAAGATAGCATTTTGAAAGGGATACCAGTTCGATTCCAGAGTTGTAGGAAAGCAATTGAAATTCTATTTCAGCACATCTAAACTTGTTATAGAACCAATTAAGTTAAGTGGAAGTGCGCTCCGACTCCAACAAAGTATTGGGAATTGGCAAAGTTCTCGAGACGGAAGCGTGGAAAGATTCAAACTTCATACAGAAGTTTCATCTGTCGTAGGGATTCCAAGTTTGCTGGACTGTGTTTGGCTTGGGAATTGACTTTGTTAATCGGAAACTATTTCCTTTTTTCATATTCTTTTTTTTTTTGTATATTCTTCTTCATCGTGTGGGTTGTAGGTCGACAACCGACCACACAAACCCTGGCGTCAGTGTTAAGAGCCGCCAAAGGCCACTGACTTGGCTCATGTAACGACTAGATAGTACCCGGGACCAACGGCTTCACGTGCCTTTCGAAGCACGGAATCATCTTTTTTTTTGGGTGATTCAGCCTTCAAAGTCCTAACCTAACTGGGGAAAGTCTCACAAAGAGAATTTTACTTGACAGTGTCCCTACCGGGAATCGAACCCGGAACCTCCGTAATGAGCAGTGAAATCTCGGCCACGGAGGCTGTTAAGTATATTAAAAAAACACTGATTTAACACCACTTTATTTACAAATTGCTTCAAGTTTCGTTACATCTTCGTCAGGTTGTGATAAATCAGTGCTTTTACTCATCAGGGAGTTCCATAAAGAAGTTACGACACAGCATATTTTACACACTACTGTGAAAACGCAAAGTGTAGGGTTCTGTAGTTGTGTAATACAGTAATACTAATATATTTAGGTATTGTTTAAAACAGGTTCATCAAAATAATTTTCTGTGATATTTTTTATCGAATTTCTTACTTGTACAAGTACAGTAGACAGCTCGTCAAGCTTACATTTTTATTGCAAACTAGACACTATTACCAACACGCAAAATACTCCGGTGTATAACTTGATGTGCTGTTCACTGTACATTTTATAAGTTGGTTTATTATTCGTTAACCTGTAAAGCAAACTAGGTGTTGATAATTTTCCTTTTAAATTCATCATATTATGCTTAACTAGCGTGTTTTTTTTTTCACATTTCCAAATACAACGGTTTAGCTGGTAGGGAGGGGGGACACTTGATTTCAGAAAAATGATCGAAAATTTCATGATGTGGGCAATTCTACGATATAGCCACGACACATACACTAGCATCGAAAAATGGTTTCAGCAAACTCATATTATTTTTAAAAAACCTATGCAACGATACCTCACGCTATAAGGTAGCCAAGAATACAAAAAATAACCCGCACTTCACGTGTACCAGAGGAACCTAAAAAAAAGAACTGAGTGTGATGCTAATCATTATTAGCATTCATGAAGCAAGATTATCAAATTAAAAATTTGCTCCAAAAACGTATTATTTAACGACATCAGAACTTTGTTATTGATTTAAGCATCATCTGTACCACCACTCATAAAATTTGCCTCATCGTTTGTAAGAAACATTGACCGATACGTTTTACTTGTTTTCAGTTGGTATCAGAGCCGGGTTGCATCTCGGCGCGTTGGGGCGCAGCCCTATCGGCTCGGCTTGCCATGTTGGCCGCGTGGGCCGAGAGACAAGGCTTGGAGCTCGCCGCCGACTGCCACTTAGCCAGGACACATCAAGCCGGTCAGTTTCTTGTCGCTTTTATGATATAGCTCAACGAACCGATAACCGATGGGGAAGAAAGGTTCTCTCCTGGCTTACACGGGCCGGAAGGCGTAGTGTTGGACGGCCTCCCACAAGGTGACAGATGAATTGGTGAAGGTTGCTGGGCGCCGGTGGATGCAAGTAGCGCAGGACCGCTCCCTTTAGAAACCTAAGGGAGAGGCCTATGTTCAGCAGTGGACGTCTTCCGGCTGAGATGGATGACGTTGCGTGAGCCTTGTTCATGTTTGAGCATCGAGGCCGTTACGATTCCTTACGAAGTTGTCATATATTGGGCAATCTGACTTAAGTCAATCAGTGTAGATTGGTCGACTTCTCATGCAAGTTAGTTTTTTTATATCAGTTGAGAATTTATTTATTCTATGCGTCTTTGTTTTCTTGTTTCTCTACAACATGAATTAATAATATTGTTATGAAATTTTAGGATTTTAATACTTGCTTGTTTGAAGTTTAATATCTTAGAATTCCGAATAAAACAAACTTAAATAGTTTATTACACAAAATTATTTATCTATCTTACGCTATTACATAAAATAAAAATTAACTTATATAGTATTCTATCTTCCAGCCCGCCTAATCCAAGGCGAATACCGCTCCCCTGAAGAAGTCCGCACAGCCCTAGCCGCGTGCTTCAAGCTGAACTCGGTGCAAGTGCTGGCGCTGCTCAGCCCGCTATGTGCCCCCGACGTGGTGGAGGCGGCCGTGACGCATGCGCGCGCGCTGGCCGACGAGCTGTGCCGGGCCGACGGCAGGGAGGTAGGTCCACACACAGTAGAACGAAAAAAAAAATTGCCGACGAATTGGTGAATTGGTGTCTTTCACGCGAACCATTTCGAGTAATTATCAACCCCTCCCCAAAACTTAAAATCTAGGACCTATTCATTTCTAATTTTTCCATTCTCGAGATATAGAAAATGAGTAAATGAGTGAGAGAGAGACTGAAATTAGTTTTTTTACTCACTCATTAGATCTGATTGATTTGATTATTGAGGTAAGAGTTAGAAGTAGAATAGATTTGCCATGTTGTTTAAAGAAGTTAAAATTGGATAAAGCGTTTATTTCTTGCTTACTATATCCATACCTATCAATTTATAATTTGCAACAATTTTTTACAAATAACTTACTGATGAGATTGGCTCAGAGCAATATAAGCATGAAATTTACATCGTTTTGTTCCCGCCGTGTAGTGATGGTACCCGTCAAACTGAACAACTTTTAACGAAAAAAAATTTTCCACGACTAAAAAATTTTTGGTCTCTCCATACAAAATGGGTCGGTCGGGAGTCTCACTTTTTCAATTGAATGACTAAATGACGTTCAATCAAGACGTTGAACGTTACATTCAACGACTTGACGAGTTGTCCTTTAGTCATTCAATTGAAATTTGTCATTTAATGAACGCGCCAGTCATTCAATCAAATAGCAGATTCAACCAGATGACTGCGACATATGTTCGTTTCCTTGTATGTTCGTTTCCTTGTATGTAATAATATTCCATTCTATGTGTCTCCAGGTCGTAGTAGAAGAAGGCTCGTGGCTGGGCGCGGCTCTACTGATCCCTGGCGACGGGTTCAGCGCGGAAGTGGTCCGCGGGGTGCCACCCGGACTAGCAGAATTTGTAGCACCCTTACAACGCTGTGGACTCTGCCGCCTCGCGCATCAACCACATGCTATCGGTGAGTATTAAACACTAATAAAGAAGACTCCTGGCTAGTTGATTCTCTTCTGTTCCCGGGTGATGGATTCAGCGTGCAAGTAGTCCGCGGGGTGCCACCCGGACTAGCAGAATTCGTAGCACCCTTACAACGCTGTGGACTCTGCCGCCTCGCGCATCAACCACATGCTATCGGTCAGTATTAAACACTAATAAAGAAGACTCCTGGCTAGTTGATTCTCTTCTGATCCCTGGCGACGGGTTCAGCGCAGAAGTAGTCCGCGGGGTGCCACCCGGACTAGCAGAATTTGTAGCACCCTTACAACGCTGTGGACTCTGCCGCCTCGCGCATCAACCACATGCTATCGGTCAGTATTAAACACTAATAAAGAAGACTCCTGGCTAGTTGATTCTCTTCTGATCCCTGGTGACGGGTTCAGCGCAGAAGTAGTCCGCGGGGTGCCACCCGGACTAGCAGAATTTGTAGCACCCTTACAACGCTGTGGACTCTGCCGCCTCGCGCATCAACCACATGCTATCGGTGAGTATTAAACACTAATAAAGAAGACTCCTGGCTAGTTGATTCTCTTCTGTTCCCGGGTGATGGATTCAGCGTGCAAGTAGTCCGCGGGGTGCCACCCGGACTAGCAGAATTCGTAGCACCCTTACAACGCTGTGGACTCTGCCGCCTCGCGCATCAACCACATGCTATCGGTCAGTATTAAACACTAATAAAGAAGACTCCTGGCTAGTTGATTCTCTTCTGATCCCTGGCGACGGGTTCAGCGCAGAAGTAGTCCGCGGGGTGCCACCCGGACTAGCAGAATTCGTAGCACCCTTACAACGCTGTGGACTCTGCCGCCTCGCGCATCAACCACATGCTATCGGTCAGTATTAAACACTAATAAAGAAGACTCCTGGCTAGTTGATTCTCTTCTGATCCCTGGCGACGGGTTCAGCGCGGAAGTGGTCCGCGGGGTGCCACCCGGACTAGCAGAATTTGTAGCACCCTTACAACGCTGTGGACTCTGCCGCCTCGCGCATCAACCACATGCTATCGGTCAGTATTAAACACTAATAAAGAAGACTCCTGGCTAGTTGATTCTCTTCTGATCCCTGGCGACGGGTTCAGCGCAGAAGTAGTCCGCGGGGTGCCACCCGGACTAGCAGAATTTGTAGCACCCTTACAACGCTGTGGACTCTGCCGCCTCGCGCATCAACCACATGCTATCGGTGAGTATTAAACACTAATAAAGAAGACTCCTGGCTAGTTGATTCTCTTCTGTTCCCGGGTGATGGATTCAGCGTGCAAGTAGTCCGCGGGGTGCCACCCGGACTAGCAGAATTCGTAGCACCCTTACAACGCTGTGGACTCTGCCGCCTCGCGCATCAACCACATGCTATCGGTCAGTATTAAACACTAATAAAGAAGACTCCTGGCTAGTTGATTCTCTTCTCACTGGCGTACAATTCAAGCCAGAAAGCTCTGTGTGACGTCACACCTTTCGATTGGTTTTATTTTCTTTTGTCTTCTGTATACAGGGTAGAATCAATCAAATGTAGTACTCACTTGATTTATCCTAAACCATACTAGATATTTATTTTGTTTTATTTTATTTTACTTTATTTGGAAAACTTACAGCTAAATAATACAAACAGAGGATATAAAAGTAGATTCACACAAAGCCATTAACAAGTTTTCGCCTAGAAACTCGATATATCGAGAAACTGCTTACTGGTACTAAAAGTGCTAAACTACCTCTATCAATTGACATTAATAACTTTTAGAAAAAACCATGGGATATATCGAGAAAAACATTTTTTATGCTCCTTCACATTTATGTTTAGGAATTCTCTCCTCAGTAGGGTAAAGAAAGGTTGAAGTTGGTATGAAACTCCGCCGTTAGAAATCTGAGTCAATATTTAGTTTTATAACTTTTAACTTATATTTTATTTTCTCTACAGGTGTGTGGACAGTGTACATGACGGGCTATGGTTCTCAAAACCGACGACCGCCCGACCCGCGACTACAGATTATACAACTGAACAAGAACTCCAACGGAATGGGACTCAGTATTGTTGCTGCTAAGGTAATTCGAGGTTATATTTGATAAAACTATGTAATGTATAACCCGGTAAATATGTGTGTTATTCATATAATGTAGATTTACTGTTCGGAAAGTTGCCTTAAATTTCAAAGCTCGAGTTTTCATGTGACTCAGGCTGGCTGGACAATTCTTCCAAATGAGCCGCGTTTAAGTAGGTCAATACACAATTTTAGGTGACGGCTAATCACGCTTATTTCAGTTTATGTGACGCTAGAGAACCCGAGATAATCCAACGCAAAACTGAAATAAGCGTGATTAGCCGTCACCTAAAATTGTGTATTGACCTACTTAAACCCGGCTCATTTGGAAGAATTGTCCAGCCAGCCTGAGTCACATGAGTTTTCTCCGAAAAAAGTTTATTGATGTCTTGTTATTATGGTATCTGATTATTTATATGGTTATCGTAGTACTGCCATGGTTACGAACTCATCATGTTTAAGACATGTTGAGCCGTGAGTCCCGGCTACTAGACGTAAAAAAGGCTTTACACGAGCCATTTCAGTGGACTTTGTTAGCGACTTTATAACACGTTTACCAGGGGCTACCTGAATGTCTGAAAAGATAGATGATTCCGTGCTACGGAAGGCACGTTAAGCAACGGCTTACCACCAACGAACTAACGGGTCCCGGCTCTAGTCGTTACACGAGCCAAGTCAGTGGCCTTTGGCGGCTCTTAATACTGACACCATAGGGTTAGTGAGGTCGGTTGTCGACCTTACAACCCACACGATGATGATCACCAGGAGCTATGGTCTGTTGTCAAGTTTAAAACCTCCACGATGTAATTTTTTTTCTAACAGTAATAATAATAAGAAGAAATTAATGCACAGAACACAAAACATACGACGACGAAGTTAAATGTAAGACGTTTTCCCCCAGGGCGCGGGTCAAAGCAAGCTGGGCATCTACATCAAGTCGGTGGTCCCGGGCGGCGCGGCGGCGGCGGACGGGCGCCTCGCGGCCGGCGACCAGCTGCTCTCCGTCGACGGACACTCGCTCGTGGGCATCACGCAGGAGAAGGTATGCGGGGAGGGGTCAGCCTAGCTGGGCATCTACATCAAGTCGGTGGTCCCGGGCGGCGCGGCGGCGGCGGACGGGCGCCTCGCGGCCGGCGACCAGCTGCTCTCCGTCGACGGACACTCGCTCGTGGGCATCACGCAGGAGAAGGTATGCGGGGAGGGGTCAGCCTAGCTGGGCATCTACATAACATAATACTTGTGTTTCTGTCGTGAAATTGAACCTACCCTAAATTAGGGCGGTCGGACTTTAGTAGATAACGCGGGCCTAAACCAGTGCAGGTTTGTCGTATAACACACTATTTCTTTATTTTTAATAAGCCTTTGAATAGGGACTACATGCCAGAAGGTTACTTGACCACATCACATTAAACTCAACCTAGATAGGTTGACATAGATATGTCAGTACTTTGTAGTGTGAAGTCTGTTATATTCCAAGTGTAAATAAATAGACTCTGTAGTGTGGGTGCCATTTTTGAATACTAGGAAAAGAAATTATCCCAACATAGACCCTTGTGGTACCGCCAACTAATTTCGTTAACTTACTTCGGTGGTCTAAATCAACATTATTCAATTAAACATTACATACACACGTCATACGACATTATCTTCATAAGAATTTATACTTGGTAATCAGAGAGCTTCTAAATTGAATTCTTAACTTACAATTAGTTGTAAAAAAACACAAGGTAGGTGTTTGTTTATTGCATTTTTAGTTCGACTCAATCGAATGCCTTCAACGAGCCGAAAGATAGAAAATATAAATCACAATTGGTATTACAGGCGGCGGAGTACCTAGTGCGAACTGGCCCTACAGTAACGCTAGAGGTGGCCAAGCAAGGCGCAGTCCTCCACGGATTAGCAACGCTTCTGCACCAGCCCACGTACAACCAACGACAAGGTTAGTTTCTCCACTTCAAGTATTGCATCGACCACAGTCTTATCTTATCTAATATTATGAAGAAAAGTTTTGTTATTGTGGATATTGTCAGTTATAATATTTGAATTTTCCATCATAAAATGAATAAAATCTGTTGTCTGTTACTCTGGATTGTATTTAAGTGTACTACAAAAGAACATACCGACAATCAGGAAAGTGCACCGGCTTTAGTTATAAACCTAGGCAAATAATTCCAGTTGACGTCGACTTTGTCTTATAAAAAATAGCTTATTTGCCACAACATACATTTTGAACATATATATTTTTTTAGGTTCATTAATTTATCTTTTTACAATATTAGTTGCTACGAAAAAAAAACATATTTTTCATCAAAATTCGTAGCAAAGTCTTCTTTATTATTAGATTAGTAGGAAGAAATCCAAACAAAGTAGTACAGTTCCCGGTATTAAATAATGCTCATCGGGGTTTCGGCTTTATAGAGCGTCGACTCTCTCGCATGTAGCACTAACAGGTTATCTCTTTCCATAGCCCGATGTGTATTGTTTATCACCATATCACCTAGTCACATATCACCGAGTACAATAAAAATGTTTATTCGTTCGAGTTTAATTACAAGTATAGTCCTATTACTCGACCACTTTGGCCTACGAATATATTAAGTAATGTAACTTGTGTACGAATGACGGTGGTGTTTAGACGAGGAGGTGCAGTATGAAGACCGCATGCGCCGCAACTCGGGCACCTACACCAACACGCACCCCGCGCTGTGCCGCCCCGTCTCGCCGAGGACCGAGCTCGCCACTGCAGGCAAATAACTGTTATCGCTGTGTAGACTACGTTCTCATTTGTATTTGACGTCCGTAAGAAATCAGTGACACATTTAGGATAGGTTGGTTAACAAAACAAAGCTAGATAGAAGGGGTCATAAGGATAAAAAATGTTCTGTTCCGTTTTATTTTATTCAAGGCCTGTGCACTAACTACTAAAAGTTACGTTCTTCTGTGTAGGAGAGAAGGATTTTGAATTAACACAATCAATACAAATAAATAAAATACCATTTTTTTTATAGATAATATAATTATAAAAAAAGAAAGGCTTCTAATTAGAAAGCCATTTACTGTGAAACAGGCTAGTTCAATCAGCTGGTTAAACTATCAAACTACAACAAAGCGTTTGATAGATGAGCTAGAGATGTGTCATTGATTTTAAAGGATGTTTGTTTCTAGTCGTTTTTCTTTTGCAATTTTCGTCTCCAGTTTTGTTTTTGTTGGTACGTCGTCTTTTTGTTTTTGTTTTTTAGTTTTCGTTCGTCTTATTCGTTTCGCTTCTTCTATCGTCAGTGAAACAAATTTCGTCGATTACATTCATCTAACATTGCAGGGTACAGCCGACGCTCATCCTGCCAAAATCGTTGCCATCTCCTTAAAGACGAATCGACTGATTCTGATTCGGATGAGAGTGAAGAATGTCAGCCACATGTCCATCAACATTACCTCGGTTCTATACCTAGACTGATCATCACTTTGGACCAAGAGAATAATCAATTGCATGAAGACATGTCTCCCGAAACACCTGGTTGTCCATTAGAACTTAAAACTCAACAGGCTCCACCGCGACCGATACCCGTATTTACATTTACTTGTGAAGATTTTGATGAGCAACAAGCTAATATTGAAACGGCTTCGACTAAGCAAGAAAGCACGCCTCAAGAAGAAGAAGAAGTTGAAGAAGAACCTCCTCCAGTGCCAAAACCGCCAGCAAGCTATGAACAATCGAGTGAAAATGAAGAAGCCATTTGTTTACCACCTGAAATGAAACCCATAGATACGAGACTCACGCTAGATCTATTTAATATTATTCGGAAAGATGAGATGTATAGGAGAAGATGTACAGGAGTTAATGAGTGTGTAAGCGCTTGCGAGTGTTGTCGGACGCCGCAGCCAGAAGCCCAGCAGATCCCATACATAGACGAACCTATCTTCGACCCGATCATATTTGAAAGCGATTCCGTCAGTGATAAAGTCGGTACGCCAAAAATAAGGAGGATTCTGCCATCCTTGTCTATAGATAAGGCGGAAGAAGTGAAGCCTGAAACAGCGGATGCTATGTGCCAAACCCCATCTTCCCCTATGGAAGTTGATAGCAAAATATTCTCAACGCCATCGACGCCAATCACTCCAATTAACAAAAAATTGGATTTGAATTTGGACGTCAAAGGCGATATGAGGAAAATAAATAATATCCACTGTAAACTAAAAAGGGCGTTGTTCACAATGTCGAAATCGTTTTCGAAGTCAGAAGATACAGAAGGCCCTTCTACTTATTCCACGTCAGAATCTATTCACGAGTCAAGAAGGGAAAGAAGAGTCTTTGCCAAGAGTGTCGCTCAAACCCCGTTGGAAGCCGGCGCTAAACAAATCTTAGACAGTGTTGATAGAAAATCTTGGAAATCTCCAGACGAATTCCGACTGGGTTCCGGTAAAGTGAAAGAACTGACGAAACATTTTAACGATATCAACTTGAAATATTGCGTTAAAATCTACAAAAGAAACTGTCAATCGAGTCCTAATCTTAACGTACGGGATGACAAAGTTAAAGTCAAAGACACCTTGCCTAGCAGCGTGAGCTTAGCTGATATACAATACGAATCCAATAAAACCGACACGAGTGAAACTAAAGGAGGGAAACTATCAGAAGATGAAGTTAAAAGTATTCTAATACAACTAGAAGATTGGTCGAAGTACGGCTCTCGGGGTAGCGAAGATACACTAGCGCAGGGCAACGAATTTGAACTGCCTAATCTTCCTTCAGAAGACCATACCGATAATAATATATCTCGCAGTGGCAGCATGGTATTCACCGAAATCGTCGACAAAAAACCCAAGATCATAACATTAGACAACATAAAACTAAAATCGAATCAGTCACCAAAACAGAGTAAAGAATCGTTGATTAGAAGCGGTAGTTTGGAGAAGTTGACTGGGCTGACAGTGCCTAGAGTCGTCGAGATGCAGCAGAAGCATTTGTCGTTATTGGATATATCGGTACCCATGAGCTCGCGAAGGGAGTCGTATTCGGCCGTGGTGCAGAGTTGTCCGAACATTAGCGGGAGCGCGCGCGGGCGGGCGGCGTGCGCCGGCGCGAGTTGCCACCTCAGCTGCCCCGCGCTCCGCCCCGCGCCCCGCCCCGCCCCGTGTAAGACCCAACACGCATGATAAATACAATAGGTGTGTTATAGTCGCCCGCACGATACCGTCGTCCGAATCGCACATTTTATTTGGCATGTCAGTCGTATTTATTTCTTTTCAGATCTCTCACCCTTTTGTCTGTTGTACTGGTTAATGTTTAAGACGTTTAGATAAATATATTTATTTGCAATCACTGCGATGCTTTATGTCCTAAATCGATTTTAATTTTCTAGGTATTATTTTATTCTTGTTCACTGTTTTAGCAAAATCTTTACCCTAATTTTAAGTGCACCTAAATGTGTAAATTACTTAGGTTTTATAAGTTATATTGCATAAGTACGAGGTAAACGCAGTTGCAAAGTAATTTTGAAAATAATGTAGATATCTCAAATCATATTTTGCCTTTTATGTGAATCTCCTTTTACTTCGTTTTTTTTTATTTATTCTAGGTAGTTAAAGTTTATTTGTAGACAAGTCGTGAAGCGTAAGGTCAACAAATCCTATCCTTCCTCTTCTTTATAGACGCGACTTTCAGTCACTCACCAGCAAGTAGATTGTTTACCTTATTCAACCTAGACTTAATAACGTGTAACATTAGGTGGTCCAGTTTGTTGTTTCTTTTATTGCACCACTTGAGGTTACAAACCATTCTGTTCATTTTGGTCTCAAAAGTCAAGGTGCCGGCCAGTGAAAAGAAAACAAGTGTCACGAGTGTCCTCTATACAGGCGGGTGTAAAGGTAGTCCGCACCCACATTTAATTGTGACATGAACTTGTAGAAAATGTACTGTAAGGAGCGGTCTCTACTGGCTGTTGGTTCGATTCCATATTTTATTCTAATCGTTTTAAATATTTTGAATTACGAATTGTTACTTTTTTGTTTTAGAGTCTCGATGCTGACGTGCTCGAGTCAACACGTTGTTTTTAAATTGAAAAACTAATTTGACGAAAATCTTTAAAGAAAAGTTAATAAACACAATATTATGAAATATCGTATAGTTCATTAGCTTAGAGCCCTTCAGTGCCCTCTTTACTGCACCCATGAAATTGACTTTTGGGTTCAACTTTGTATGAAACGTGATTGGTCCACTTTATTATGTAAGTCTGCCTACTAGCGCATCGCTGCCGAATGGATTTACCAATATCAAATCTAGTTTAGTAACACACGTTGTCCGTTATAGCCGGCGGCGTGTCGGGCGGTACGGGCGCTTTGCGGCGCGCATCGGAAAGGGACTTACCGTCACGGCTTGCGGCGGAACCCGTCAAGCCGAGCAAGAGCACCCCCGCACTGCACCAAGTGGCCTCCCCCCCGCAACACCCGCCCAGGTAACATAATTTTAATATTTTTAAAGTGAAGCGTTGAGAACGTCGGTGGTCTAGTGGCTAGGGCCGCTGCCTCCCGTCCGGGAGACGCGGATTTGATCCCCACCACGTACCAATGTGTTTTCGAATTTCGAATTCATATATACGTTTATTCGACGCTCTTACGGTGAAGGAAAACATCGTGATGAAACCTGCACACTCCTGCGAAGAAATTCAAGGTTGTGTGTGTGTGAAGTCGACCTATCCGCACTGGGCCAGCGTGTTCGACTAAGTCTTAATCACTCTAAATCAGGGTAGGCTCGAGCCCCTCGATGGGGACGTATATGAGCTGTAGATGTTGAATAGTTTATTTGATTTTAGATACAACTTAAACCTCTTCTTCTAGAAGTAGCACATCGATTTCGTTAGTACCAGTGTTCATGGGAATAGGGGATCGGACTGTTCACCATATTTTATGAATTTATCATATTTTATGAATTATTTTTAAAATATAGATTAATAGCAGACAATTCGCGAAGAAAAAAGAATCGGTTGAAAAACGAATTTACAGTGATTTTTTAAAGTTTCAATATGTCTGTCTCTTTCGAGATTATATGGCGTTACTAGCAAGTGACGTCAAAAGCTAGTATGTGCCTCTCTGTTTAATCTATATTTTTAAACTGACAAGTTCAAATTTATAAAAAAGTAATCAAATACACTATTGTGTACGGTGAAGGCCCCAACCCCTCTTTGGCTGTCCGAACATCACAGCTGACGTTCAGCTATTTATTCTTTCATTACATCTATTATTCCGTTAGATGGATAGATTTGAGATTGATTATATTATACTCACCGGCACATCTAACCGCCCACCCTTGTATTTCGGGTTAATTTTAAACTACGCTTATTGTTATACATTACAATTGATTTATTGATAATTTTACGATAAATTAAACACACTTAAATAAACGTTAAATTAACTACTTTTTAACTAACATCAGCTGTAACTAATAGAATAATAAAGAATCACGAGTATTCCCTGAAATGAAGGGTGGGCGGTTAGTTGTGCCGTAATAATTACACTCAATTATTGGTTTAAAAATATATAATTTAATATTGCAGTTTTAAAATTAATTAAGTAGGGAGATTTAGTTTACAGCATTCAAATAAATAAAAAATATAGTAAAAAAATGCTCCCTACAAAATTGAAAACGCTGCCCGGTTCTTTCTACATCTCTTCGCTTTTTCAGCGGTCCAATAAGCCCGACGGGATCAAGCGCCAGCAGCGCGGCGCAAGCGGCTTGGGCCTTAAAGTCCCGCAGCAGCCACAACCTCGCCACGCACGCTCCCGACGGTTTCTACCAGAACCTGCACACCATGCAACACGGCGCGCAGAACAGGTAACAGCCGCGCAGAACAGGTAACAGCCGCGCAGAACAGGTAACAGCCGCGCAGAACAAGTAACAGCCGCGCAGAACAGGTAACAGCCGCGCAGAACAGGTAACAGCCGCGCAGAACAAGTAACAGCCGCGCAGAACAGGTAACAGCCGCGCAGAACAGGTAACAGCCGCGCAGAACAGGTAACAGCCGCGCAGAACAGGTAACAGCCGCGCAGAACAGGTAACAGCCGCGCAGAACAGGTAACAGCCGCGCAGAACAGGTAACAGCCGCGCCACAACCTCGCCACGCAGAAGGAAAAAATAATAATGTAAATTAGATTCATCATCTCAGCCGAAAGACGTACACCGCTGAACAAAGGTCTCCCCGATACATTATCACCCGACTGCCCAACAACTAGGAGTGTAATGTGTTCAGGGTTCATGTATGTATGTATTCTATGCGAGTTGTAACTTCTAAATGCCTGGACTAATTTGAATGTATGGGGCCTACATCAGCCTGAGTGACATTGGCTATTTCTTTTTTGGCAGGGCAATCGTGTTTTTAATTTTGAGTTGATTATAACTTTTATGGTACTGCGGCCTCGCCTACGTTTTGCATGCGTTCATGCCACTTTATTCTGCAAAGTTAGGTAGCACACTGTATTATAAATGTGAAAATATATTTGGATGTATGGATGTTTGTTCCGCCTTCACTCTTAAAGTACTCAACGGATTTGGAATGGAGATAGTTTGTAACCTGGATTAACACATAGGATACTTTGTACGGGGAAAAGTCTTATTCCCACGGTAAATCCTACATAACGCGGGCGGACAGTTAGTTGGTAAATAAATTGATAAGTGCTGATTCGCCGAATGTTCACAGATGGTCTAATTTGCGCAGTTCGACGGGTAGCAGCCGGCCCTTATCTGCGCACCTCGCCTCCCCGCCCGCGCCCCTCTCACCCCCGCCCAAGGACTCGCTACTCGTGCAGGTAATATAAATAGATAGATAGGTAAAATCTTTATTGATTGACACATACAGACAGCACAGCATTGCACACCAGAGACAAACACATAACAACAAAAAAATACAAATGTACAATTTACACAGAAGATAGAAGAATACAAGATAGATAAGAATAATAAATAGTCCATTATGATACTAGTGTGGTAAGTAAGTTAATATAAGCTGAGAGCGACTTGGCTTGTTCTTCTGTGAGAAATCAGGTAAATAGATATAATAAAATGGGGGAAGGAAAGCAATGACATTTTATATTAAGGGGCTACCTAACTGCACACTTGACTAGTGTTACTACAATAAATGCAATAAATTTAATTAAAAATCCTTTTTAAACAAGCTTTTAAAGCCATGGAGTGGAGTATCCTTGTTAAGACAAATCCAACGAGCCCAAACACGACTAGCTTGTGGTGTGTATTTAAGGAGTTCCTATGGACACCTTCCGGCTCCATCATGAGACCCTGGACATTATGGATGACTAAAGATCTTGTTAAAACAAATGCAACGAGTCCAAACACGACTAGGTTGTGTTGTGTATTACAGGAGTTCCTATGGCCACCTTCCGTCTCCATCATCAGACCAGCTCCATGGTACCATAATATTGCATTGTCATCGTGGTTACATGTGTACCAAATTTCAGCAAAATCAAATGGCAGCAAGTGCTTCAAAATTGAGTTGCAAGATTTCGCCCGAACATACCCACAAACACGGCCACCCACCCACCCACATACAGTGCAAGCTAAATAAAAGCTTGTAAAAAGTGGTAAATTTTAGCACTTTCGCTATCTGTAACTACAATTAACCATATTTTATTAAAATCTTCCAAAAATATTATACTACAATACTTTTATTTATTTATTAATTCAATTTTTTATTTTTATTTTGTAATTGAAAATTAAAAATGAATAATGACACACAAGAGGCTGCTTAAAATAAATTAGTATATTTTGTTTTTCTCGGAATTATGATTATTTTATACCCTTAATAGTTTTATTAACTTTTGCAAAGTTAAACTTAGTTTGTATTGTCGATTAGTTTTTCTATGTTAAAATCGTGCTAGTTTTATACTTATAATTAAACTAGCTGACCCGGCAGACGTTGTCCTGCCATTTTTCCCAACACCTACCCTACACCTACCCTTGACCATTTTGTATTGGAAAACTAAATTGTCGTTGTTTTCTGTTACTTATTATTTATGTTTCTCACCGTTTAAACCTTCCCAGAACTTCCACAAATACTTCAAGATTAAAATTAGCCAAATCGGTCCAGCCATTCTCGAGTTTTAGCGAGACAAACGAACAGCAATTAATTTTTATATAATAAATATATACCTATAAATTATACACGCTGCTTAAATGCCACTTCTAGAAATTCTTTGATGTGTTTAAAAATCCTTCTCCAACTCCCACAGGCAAACCAAAACGCCATGACAGCCCGAGCGGCTAAACTCCAAGAAATGTCAGAAGAAGTGACGCGAAGACAACATCAACAGCAGCAGTTACAGCAGCAACAGCAACAGCTGCAGCACCAGCATATGATGCAGCAACAACAGTTGTACCAGCAAAAGCTTTCGCATCAGCATAACCTTGGACTTTCGCATCAGCTGCTCAGTCAGAGCCAGCAGATGTTGGCGCAGTCGCAAAGCAATATCATGAATCCGTCTAATCACCAAATGGTAAGCAGCAAATTATTTCGTTTTTAAAAAAGTTACTATATAAAAATGTAGTGACTGTGTAGACGAATCAATAGCCCAGGGCAAACATTCGTGTGATGAGCACTTGTGTTTGCTTCGTGTCTGGTTGTTGTTTATCTATACAAGTATGTATTTATCTATTTATGTAATGTATATCTGGTCTGGTACCCATAGTACAAGCTTTACTTAGTTTGGGATCAGATGGCCGTGTGTGAAGGTGTATTTTTAAAATGTATTTGATTTGAACCGGATGATTGTTTGTTCCCAGCCCCAGCAGCCGGTGCAGAGCCCCAGCGTGCACCCGCACTCGGGCCCCGCGATGTACCAGGCGGCGCCGGCCCCGATGACGTCACCGTACGCGCCGCACTCCCCGCTGGCGCAGCACTACAGCCCGCAGCAGCAGAGGTCAGTGACCCCGATTCAGACAGTCATGCTGAAAGAAGAGATCAATTCAGATGATAGGATATCATTTTTAATGAGTGATAACCTATAATAATGTCTTCACGTCCGCTTTATAAAATTGAGCAATAGACGCGTCCATAAAGATTATCAAGTTCAGGAGCTTATTTTAGCCAAGATGAGTTTTTTTTTTCTTTTTTTTTCATTTATTTGGGTTAAAAAACAGTGCACAATACATATACCAAGGTACAAAAAAAGGTTAATAACTATGGCACCAACACCATTAACCACGAATTACGAGTCTTAAAAATTGTAATAAACACTTTCACATTCTTTTTTTTTTTTTTTATAATTATTGCTGCTTGTACTTTGATGATTTTTAACTGAAGTGCTTTTTTGTGTAGGTATGAATGGCACCCCCCCGGGCCGCCCTCCCCGCATCGGTCTCAGCCGCCTGTAGCGCCGAAGCCACAGGTGAGTACTGTCCGCATCAAAATGTAGCGGTACATTCTCCCTGCAACCGAGTATAATATTGACTGGTCAACTACAGCTTGGCAAAAAAGAGTTTGGAAAAAATGAGGACGCTTCTATCGCACTTGTGGCCACCTCGTAGTCAAATAGGAAAGGAAATATTACTTCATTTATAAAATACTAGCTGACCCGGCAGACGTTGTCCTGCCATTTTTCCCTACACCTACCCTATACCTGAACCTACCCTACACCTACCCTACACCTACCCTACACCTACCCTACACCTACCCTACACCTACCCTACACCTACCCTACACCTACCCTACACCTACCCTACACCTACCCTACACCTACCCTACACCTACCCTACACCTACCCTACACCTACCCAACACCTCCCCTACACCTCCCCTACACCTACCCTACCCATATTTTTTTACCGTTTCAACCTTCCCTGGACTTCCACGAATATTTCAAGACTAAAATTAGCCAAATCGGTTCAGCTGTTCTCGAATTTTAGCGAGACTAACGAACCGCAATTAATTTTTATTATATAGAAGATTGTAAAATTAACTAATAACAATTAACATGGCATACAAATGGTATAATAAAAAGCAACCCGGCATGAATGGCAGCAAACTAAATATTTAGTTCCACCTGTCACCGCGCCTAACTCTTTTTTGCCAAGCTGTACCTAACTGACAGTCTATTAGAATGAAATAATTTAAAAAAATACTACTCGAAAAGTGGTTCAATTTCTCAAGAGGTTTCACTTTAGTTAGCTATAGTAATCGCATCGTAAGAATGCCGTCCTTACAGCAGGCAGGAAATATGAAAACCAAATGGGTGCAAAAGAGACAGAAGAAAAATTGTACGTGTATGACAGCTGTCAGAACGGCATTCTTAACATGTTGTAGTAAAGGAACTGAGCTGTTTTCGGTGTCTAGAAAATACATCCATATTATTAAAGTTTGTTTTTAGTTCTGACGTATTTTCGTATTGATGGCCTAGCGTAGTCGGTAGTATGCCTGCCTTCGAAACACAGGGTCGGGGGTTTGAATCCCGCCTAGGGCAAACATTGGTGTGACGAGCAATTGTATTTGCCTTGTCTGGATGTTGTTTATCTATATAATTAATTAAGTAATATATATCAGTTGTCTGATACCCATAGTACAAGCTCTGCTTAGTTTAGGATCAGATGGCCGTGTGTGAGATGTCCCCACATATTATTTTATCATAGATGGATATCTTAGACCATTGGACATGTACTTTGAAAGTCAACGATTTTTTCTATTCAAAATGTAATTTAGTTAGGACTGTTATAGAATGTTTTTAATTGTTCAGGGTGTAAGAAGATCGGATCCGGATTTGGAGGAGCAAATGCACCAGCAACAACCCCCCGGCAGCGTGCAGCCCGAGGATGGTACGTGAACCAACCGTTACTGCCACTTCTCATCATAGAATACTAAGTTGTGCTAACTAGAGTTTTTAACCTGAGCTGGTAATGTCACTTGACCGATTATTCAAGGTGGGACAAGGGAATCCAACACTTAAACATCTCTGCAGATGGATGGGTTTTTTTTAGCATGGGATGGGATTTTATTTACGCAGCATAATTATTTGGTTATAATCAACGTATTATCTATAGTTAAGAAACTTAACTACGCTTAAAACTTGACCCCACCAAATGACTACCAAAGAAGTCGGGGAAAAAAAAACTATACCATACCACATTCGAATACGCGGTACAATGATATTTTATATGACTCTGTTTGTAAGAACGTCGAAAGTAAGCTTCAATGTACAGCAGCGACATCATCTGCCTGTCTGTCGTCACGCGTCGTCTGTTTCATTCGGATTATCCTACAAAATTTTGAAATTACCTGAACGTTAGCGTAGAGCGAGTGCATTGCGAATATTTAATATAGCCAAATTAATTATGCGAGTTAGGTGCTATGTTTTAGCGGGCTTTGCTAGGCGGTTACTCTTCATGACTATAGGGGATCGGACTACTTTTTATTTTTATTTTATAAATCCAAACTTCTTAGTTTCTGCTATCGAACACTAAAATATTTTTTGCTCTATCTTTAAAATTGACCGAGTTATAAAGGTTTGAAATTCAAGATGAGGCACATACCCTCTTGTGACGTCATTTGTTAGTAACGCCATATAATCTCCATACAAAAATGCGTTTTTGAAAGAGACAGACATATTGAAACTTTAAAAAATCACTGTACATTAGTTTTTCAACCGATTCTGTTTTTTTTCTTCGCGAATCATCTGCTACTAATCTATATTTAAAAAAAAAAACATAAAATATGGTGAACAGTCCGATCCCCTATTGTAGTTCGTTGGTTATAATATTCGAATTTTCGCGAAAGTTTTAAGAATAAGCCTGTTCCAAAATACAGTTTTTTTTTTACCTTTTTCGTCCATATTCTTCGAAAGTCTTTGCCGCTGAAAATCTTAAATTCTTAACTGTGTCTAATGTAATGATTACAGAACGCTACGTAGCGAGCGCAATGGAGCCACCTTCCGGGTCCGTTTACCCCACCGGGGGTAATGCAGGGGCGGGGGCGGGGAGAGTTCCCCCACCACACAACCCGTGGCAAAGGGAGCAGAGGGAGAGGCAGGCTGAAGCGAGACGACAAGCTAATAGGCAACGCAGGTGAGTGACTCCAAGGCCCTGAAATAAGCCTTCATTCGGTCCGAGCACAGAATGTTATAGGTACTGTCTATTGCAAAAAAGTGACCTTCCCTTTCAATAGAATCCGGCAATAATGTAAGCAAGATATTTTTTTGACACTAACTTTCCAAAGACAAACCAGACTTTGATGAGTAAAAAATTAATATGGGAGTTTTACAAATTATTGAATGTTTTGTCGTCCGAGTATTTTTTTACTAAAATAACCATCATAAAGAAGTTGATAAGGGGCGAAATGATTGTAAGAAGAATGTATGGTTCCTTGAAATGTGAATATGATCAGGATCGATACTCAAATGTAAGTAATTACGGAGTGATTGTGTTTAAATTGGTTTGTTTACATTATTGTGTGGAGATTATGGCAAAACCCTCCACGTAAGGGGAGGAGGCTCATAGTCTAGCAGTGGACTGTAACGGGCCGTTGTTGATGTTGATGAATGTTCGTTGCAGGGACGCGACCATCGCTCAGCTGCTATCTCTGGGCAGCGCGCGCACTCCCGTGCAGAGCCAGCAGCTCCGCGCGCTGCAGCTGGAGCGGGACTTCGAACAAAGAGCTACCCAGCACGACCAGGTATTAACTAGGAATCGAGACGTGGAACATGACGGTGAAGCTGGCCCACCGGCTACATGTCACTCAGCGAGCTATGGAAAGATCTTTGCTTGGTATTTCGCTACGGGATAAAATCCAAAATTAATTCATCCGGCAGAAGACCAAGGTAGTTGATATCGTCCAGAAGTGTAGCAAGCTGAAGTGTTTGTGGGCTGGCCACGTCTGTCGCAGAACCGACGGGCGTTGGAGCAGACGGGCTCTCGAATGGAGACCGCGTCTCGGGAAACGTAGTGTGGGACGCCCCCCTGCCAGGTGGACTGAGGACCCGAGGAAGGTCGCTGGTGGTGGCTGGATGAGGAGAGCGGGTGATCGTGCGCTTTGGCGTGCCCGAGGGGAGGCACACGCTCAGCAGTGGACTGCAATAGGCTGATTGATTGATTGAAGTATTAACTGAACATAGCCTAGTCTGCGTAGCCCAGCCTGTCCCGAGTATACACTATTAACGTTTATCATGTTTAGCAGTAGTTCGTGAGACGAAGTAGATGAGTTGAAAATGCTTACAGTGGCTTTAGACGTATGAAAGTAACGTACTTTTTAAACAGTTTCATCATCACCAACGGATCATGTACTGTCATCATCGGTCATAGCGAGGGACTTGAGCCTACCTTGAACTATTGTTTCATTTCATACGCTATTATAATGAAGACCTAGAAAGATTACATCTTGTAAGGTGCTTTGATGCGCGACTATGGGTACATATCATATGTGCAAGCAAACACATAACTTTGGTTTCGCTGGCCCCAATCATTGTCACTTGCCGATGTCCGGTTATGAGTATCTTCAATATTTTCGTCTCATATGATGATGATGATGATGACGTTACCCAAGTGAATTGAACAGCGCTAGATAAATATAATAAATTATATAAAAATTGACAATCAGGTTAGTCAATTAGGTCAGAAAGTAATTATATAATAAGTCTATATCGATTTTGAATCGCACCCAAACCTCAATGCAAGTTCGACAATGTATTAAATAGTCATATGGCCAGACAGTAAATAATATAAAAGACGGGTAAAGATTAAGAAATGCCCTAAACCTTAAACTGAGTGCCATATTGAGAGACAGTCAAGTCTAATAGCAATAAAATAAAAGTCTGTAAGTATAGTAATAATCAGTGACGCACAGGAAATGTTTTGAATGTCCATTTTACCAACTTGTACATTCCACAGGACGAAGCAACGAACGCGGAGTACATAGACTCGGAGGCGCCCCCCTCCCCGGGCCTGGCCCCCTCCCCGCCCGCGCCGCCGCCCCCCAAGTCCATCCTCAAGACCAACCGCGCAGAGCTCACCAACGGATACTCGCACGCGCCCACTGATCACGTGAGAGTCTTCATCATCAACAGCTCACATACATCCCCACCGAGGGGCTCGAGCCTACCCTAAATTAGGGCGATTAGGCCTTAGTCGACCACGCTGTCCCAGTGCGGGTTGGTCGACTTCACACACAATCTATGAAAATTTGTGACGTCAATCTGTTAAGTTAAAACAAAAATGCATCGTTGCACTAGATTGTCGTAAGGTTATAGTAATCGCATCGTAAGAATGCCGTCCTGACAGCAGGCAGGAAATATGAAAACCAAATGGGTGCAAAAGAGACGGAAGGAAAAACGTGTATGACAGCTGTCAGGACGGCATTCTTACGATGCGATAGGTATAGCCTGTTCTTTTCGCATTTTAATCGCATTGTATAAATCTGTGCGTTTGTAGCAATCAAATTGTTGTCCAAACCCTGTGTATTTTGTATCCCCAGGCGCCGCCAGAGGAGCCCCGTGTATCGGAGCTGTCTTCAGCGCTATCCGCCGCCCACGTGTCGGCGCCTCCGCCCCCCGAGCGCGGCTCGTCCTTCGCCGTGATGGCCTCGCACACCAAGTCTATAGAACACGTACACACGCCCACCGACCGCCACGCGCACGCGCAGCCGCAGTACGTACACAATACACATCGTATGTGATAGGGTACCTATATGCTGTATATGAATACATCTCCACCGGGCACCGAGGTAGCCGCAATCAGGCCTTAAGGGGCTACCCCATCCGAACACTAGCGCCGCTTCGATAAAAATCATTACTTAGTAAAAACACAAAATATAAAAGAATCAATCAATCAGCCTATTGCAGTCCACTGCTGGCCTGCTGCCTCCCCTTGGGCACGCCAAAGCGCACGATCACCCGCTTTCCTCCTCCAGCCACCACCAGCGACCTTCCTCAAGTCCATCCAAAGAATATGTACGATCAATTTGAATTTAGGTATTTTAGTATTGTTTATAACAACCTCCGTGGCCGAGTGGTCGAGATTTCGACGCCCATTACGGAGGTTCCGGGTTTGATTCCCGGTGGGGACACTGTCAAGCAAAAATCTGTTTGTGAGACTATCCCTAGTTTGGTTCAGGCTGAATCACTTGATTGTCCGAAGAGAAAGATGATTCCGTGCTTCGGAAGGCACGTTAAACCGTTGGTCCCGGCTACTATCTAGTCGTGACACGAGCCAAGTCAGTGGCCTTTGGCGGCTCTATATATAACACTGACTGACGCCAGGGTTTGTGAGGTCGGTTGTCGACCTTAACCTACACGATGTTGAGTTTTTTTTTCAATACCTTATATGCTGTAGTAAGAGATAGCAAATGTGCAAGATACGACCGTTTTAGCACTTTCGCTATCTGTAACTACAATTAACCATGGTGTACTGAATTAATAAATTCTAAACATACTACAAGACTTATAACCGTCCAGTTTTATATTTTCACTAAGTTATGATTTTGTATCGATGTGGCGCTAGTGTTCACATAGGGTAGCCCAATAGTGTAAATTGATCGACTTCACACAACAACCTTTGAATTTCTTTGCAGGAATATTCCTCACGATATTTTCCTTCACTGTTAAAGTAATCGCATCGTAAGAATGCCGTCCTGACAGCAGGCAGGAAATATGAAAACCGAATGGGTGCAAAAGAGACAGAAAAAAAATTGGACAGCTGTCAGGACGGCATTCTTACGATGCGATAGGTATAAAACCTCACCTCGCATGGAATTTCGAAATAATACACACGAATTAAAAAAAAACGCAATGATACGTCGTAGGGTCCGAACCCGCGAGTCTCGAATTTGAAGCGCAAGCGGAAGTACGGATCGTAATTAGCAAGAGAAATAAAAAAGAAACATCTTTTGTTGAGAGAGTATTTATATAAAGGACAAAAAAGAAACTGATAAGTACTGGAAGCGCCATCTAGTGATTCTATACAATATTAAAGTTGATGTTAATCGTCAACTAGTTATGTACAAGTTTTTGGTGGCTGGCTATCTATATTTTTCTAAAACCATTATACTGAGATGATCACAGTTCGTTTTCAAGTAAAACCAGAATTTTATTTATTTTCTATTGGTGATCCCGAGCCATGGTCTCCATTCGAGAACCTGTCTGCTCCAACGCTCATTGTTTCTGCGACAGACGTGGCCAGCCCACTGCCACTTCAGAATACCTGGCAGGGGGGGCGGGGGTCCCACACTTCGGGAAACGTCGTGCAACGTTTCCAGGATTGTGGGACGCCCTCCTGCCAGGTAGACTGACGACCTGAGGAAGGTCGCTGGTGGTGGCTGGATGAGGAAAGCGGGTGATCGTGCGCTTTGGCGTGCCCAAGGGGGGCACACGTCCAGCAGTGGACTGCAATAGGCTGATTGATTGATTGATTGATGTGTTCGTCCCACAACACAAACTCAAAATCTATAAGTAAATTCACGTCGGACTCCGCCCCTGAAATGATCCCAATGGATCTTTAGTCGTTGAATCTCATTGTAATCGCACTGATATACTCTATTTTCCGTTTTGTCGTATCATATGTCAAGAGGTATTTCCAGTCTTATTTTCTGAAACGCCTCAGCTAATTCTTCAAAACTCAATGCGGGTAATGATGTAGATTTATATATTACATTTATTTTTATTTTTGGCGTCACAATTTCTCTCAACCACCGCCTCAAAGATAAATTCGTACTAGGCATGTTGCGAATATTTGCATCCTTGTTTTTTTATATAATGCTGCAATCTTTACTTTAATGTAATTAATAATAACCACCTTTTTAATGTATTTCTACATCTATACCAAGTCTCTTAAAAAACTTAGCTTAGTAAACAAGTGATCCATTCGTGTGACTCGTTTCTTAAAACCTAGTCTCATAAACGCTGAGGTAGAAAGTTAGCAATGTATCAGCCATTAAAATAACAACTTTTGCTCCAGGACTTTTCCAAAATCGTACATAAATGGTCCGTTCTTGTGACCCGTTCACAATATTTTATCTTAATCAAAATATAGGGAACTGGTCACAAGAATGGATCACTTGTGTACGATTATGAAAAAAATATACAAAACGAATTACTTTATCTACACCAGTATCCATACTGAGTACCAACAAAAGCTGGGGCATTTGAAAAAAAATAGAGGAAATCTATCTCATGACGTACGGCAAAAACAAAAAATAGAGTAAATCGGAGAGATTACGCCGAAAATAAACGACGAAAGCGCCACTGGGATTATTTCTGGGCTGAAATTTGATATGATTTTACTTATACATTTTGATTTCGTGTTTTGGAAAGAACACTTTATAGATCGCGCCAAACTTCTAGACTGCTCTGAACACGGCACGATTCGATTTGCTACTGCAAAATATAGGTAAAAGCGACAACGCGAAATGCGCGAAGCTAATTCAGAGCTGTCTAGAAGTTTGGCGCGATCTGGACCAACAGAAAAGAAAAACAATTCTGTTTTAAAAAACGCAGTACAGCGCAGTACTTGAAAACTGATTTCCTTCTTGCGTTGTCTCTTTCTGGAGGTTGGCTGTTCGCTCTGAACATTGTTCCTGTCTTAAAAGCTTTCCGACGCTGGCAATACCTGTCCGCTCCCTCACATTCCTGAGCTGCGACTTCCTTCTTCCTCCGAAGCGGATTCTTTCACCAACGTTTTGAGCCCTATCAGAGGCAGCTCCATAACTTTGACACCAGGGTTTGTGAAGTCTGTTGTCGACCTTGCATTACAACTTACAAACCGACATTAGAAGACCAAGACGCAGGTCAAGAGAAGGCCTCACGCAAGGCGTCTTCATTAGCTTTTTTCGGAAGTCCGGCAATATGAAAATTATCTGGTTTCGTTACTAACTTCACCCAATGTTTGTTATGCTCATGCGGTGTATTTTTTTAACCTGGTTTTTGTTTTTCTTTTCATACGATTGCCAGCTCGGAGGACAAGAGGTATCGTAAATTTAACTGCGGCGCACGTTCAGGAATCTTAGGTTGTTGATATTCAAGAATCGGTTTGTTTTGGCTTCGATTTTGTTTTTTTTTGTTTTTTTCATTTTGCTGTAAGCAAAATCTTCCGGCTTCTTTGAACGTTATCCTCTTGATTGGGTTTTGATAGTTTCCGATGTAGATTTGTAGATTTTAGCGATCTTGTTGTTGAGTCTTGGTTTTATGTATTCCCATCATACCGCTCGCAGCATCTCTTCCGTTCCCGGCACGTCGCTATTTGTTCTGACGGATGCCTATAAACTATACAAATAAAAACATAGTTATCATTATTATAATTTGTTGTTATAATACACCTAAAGAGAGAATAAGCTGTCTGCCTGCAGCTACGCCCGCTCTATTTGCATTTTTTTTCTCCCATAAAATGTCTATGTCCGGCCTTAGGTGTTCAACTATCTCAGTACCTAACTATGTCCGGCCTTAGGTGTTCAACTATCTCAGTACCTAATTCAATTTCGATGAAATCATCGAAATTGGTTCAAACAGACAAACATACTTTCGCATTTATAATTTATGAGTATCGATGGATATGGTCGTCCACGGCAATATCGAACAAAGTCGACTATTTCACAAATATACACGCTTAAAGTAATGGTCCCGATTCGGTAAGTCATGTTCTAATTCTAATTTTAAAATCCAGCTATCCTTTTTGTTTTTAAGACCAATGAAAGAGAGGTGATATATTCAGATGGACGAATAATATTATTTTGTATGAATGATAACCTAAAATAAGGGCATATATTGTTATCATTATTATAATTTGTTGTTATAATACACCTAAAGAGAGAATAAGCTGTCTGCCTGCAGCTACGCCCGCTCTATTTGCATTTTTTTTCTCCCATAAAATGTCTATGTCCGGCCTTAGGTGTTCAACTATCTCAGTACCTAACTATGTCCGGCCTTAGGTGTTCAACTATCTCAGTACCTAATTCAATTTCGATGAAATCATCGAAATTGGTTCAAACAGACAAACATACTTTCGCATTTATAATTTATGAGTATCGATGGATATGGTCGTCCACGGCAATATCGAACAAAGTCGACTATTTCACAAATATACACGCTTAAAGTAATGGTCCCGATTCGGTAAGTCATGTTCTAATTCTAATTTTAAAATCCAGCTATCCTTTTTGTTTTTAAGACCAATGAAAGAGAGGTGATATATTCAGATGGACGAATAATATTATTTTGTATGAATGATAACCTAAAATAAGGGCATAGCTGTCAGATTAAGATATTTGCAAGTTGGATGTTTTACGTGCTGTCTAAAATTGTGCAATCGACGCGTCCATAAGGTTTAAATTCGATGTTTGACAGTTCTAATATTAGGATGGCCATCTCCTGTCCCTTTTTAATCTTTAAAAGGTGAAAAGGACTGACGATTTTAAACTTAGACGGTAAATTAATGGCTTAAAAATGTACATAACAATACTTTCCCTGAGGTCAACAAAAATGTTCTTTAATTATTTAAAAAATCACGTAGGTACTTACTTGAACTTGAAAAATAGAAAAGCCGTACACATGATGAAGCAGCTATATAGCGTTTAGTAGAATGTTCACAGTTTGATAAGGAAAATGGCGACCGGCGAGTTTTATACATGTTTGGTATGCTTACGAATCAAATCGTTTAGAATAAAAAAACTCGACTCGACTTTGCTAATTGTGCAAGATTTGGTGAAGCACGTATCGTACACAAATTTTTAAATTATTTAAGTCTGCCCAGGTTACAAAATATGCCTAAAGCAAGATAAAACCAAATCTATAAATTAATGTTCTCAGCAATAAAATTACCGGTCGCATTCTAGCTGTTTGTTTTTTTTAATTTCGGTTCGGCTTCCGGCATAACTTTTCCTAGCAAATAACTATTATAAAAACTGTATAACTGTTAAGTTCTAAACATAAAACAAATCTTGAATTAAGTCAGTCCAAGTAGGTTTTGCCACAAAAAAGTATTTGCTATTAAAGTTAAATTAAGCAATAATAACAAATTCCCAAGCCTAACGTAAACATAAACAATTATGTAGTTTCCTCCTACTTTACTAGGGATCCCTAATATAATTGAATTAACTACCTGTTAAACAACAATGATGTTGACAAAAATCCGTCTAAAAATACTATAAGTACCTCAAAGAACCAGTGCAACTTCACAATGTTTAATAAATACTTGAATAAGTAGTAGGTAGGTAAAAAAAATTGTTTTTCTTAACATTTATGTTATGATGTGGCTACACGTAAGATAACATTTATAAGACATTTACGAGCTAATACAACGATTGTTTCTTCAACAGCTCATATAGTTCCCCACTGAGGGGCTCGAGCCTACTAAATTAGGGCGATTAGGCCTTAGTCGACCACGCCGGCCCGGTGCGGTTTGGTCGGTGGCGGGTTTTAAATATAAATATTATAATTACCAATCTGATTTAAAGGAGAATGGGCAGGTTCGTGCCCAGTGGTGTATCAAGATGTGATATACGTCATTTTGAAGATCATAGCAATACCTTTATTTTATTGTATGACACCAATAACGAAACTCGTGCAGATATGAAACCATGATTATTTTTATTTTTATTATTTAATGCACCACACTATACATTTAATATACCAAATACAATAAAAAGCTGTAAAAACTAAAAATAATATTATTAAAAAAATAAAAATAATACAATAAAATAAAGGTATTGCTATGATCTTTAATATGACGTATATCACATCTTGCATGTGCATGATTCACCACTGGGGACGGATGCCATACAAAGGTGCCCACAAAATAGACCAATAAAGCTGTGTGTAACCAGATTTGATGTGTAAATAATCATCTACAAATCAAAAACACGACAGCCGTGGCAAAAAAAAAAGTAGCAAGTGTCACTCGGCCTAATGTAAGGTTTCTAACGATACATTACAACATACATACATTCAAATCTGTTAAGGTATTTTGTAGGTGGAATAAAGAAACTTACACACCATACACTCCTTTTTTTGGGCAGTCAGTGTGATAAACGCTACAACCCGAGATGCGTTGCATTTAACAACGCCGTAATGTAACCGGGTTGCGTGTGAAGCGGTCAACCTGCTCCGGGCCAGAGTGCGGTGCACTAAAGCCTGGTCACAATTAGGGTATGGTATAGCAGGAAATTCAGATATTCAGTAAGTCTTTCGACTGCAAACCCGCCAATTGTACTATTTTTACTTCTGTAATTACTGTATGTTTCTGTCTGTGTGCAATAAAGTATATTTCATTCATTCATTCATGATGATCCTTCTTCTTCATCGTGTGGATAGAAAGGTCGACAACCGACCATCATGATGATGCCGTGTGTTGTTCCAGTTCGCCAGTGGGCCGCGACAAGCGCGTGTCGTTCCACGAGCGCGCCCCTCTGCCCCCCGCGTCGTCGCCGCCCCCGCTCGACCCGCCCGCGCCGCCCGCGCCCGCGCACCCGCCCGTCGCGCGTGAGGACCCTGATGTAAGTACAATACCACTATAGTATTTTTTTTTCAGCTAGCTTCGTTAGTGCCAGCGCACACTGAAAAGCTAAAGTAATTAGGATTTAGCGACGAGGGTTTTGAGGAGGCAAATGAAACGACTGGTTCGGGTCGAGTTCGGAGATCGAGTGATCTATTAAAATATTGCAACTCGTATTTGAAATCTCTCCTAAATAAATTAGGACCCAAAGGCGGTATTTTACAAACAAAGTAATTTTAAAATAAATTATAATTTCCTCGCATATTTCAGAGAAAAGCACTATACTATACAAGCCTCGGCCGCAATAACTCTTGCTGGACTCGTACACAATAATTAAACGTGCCCTCGTCCAACAACAACAATGTACTATACTCTAATCGAATAAAATATTTGCAAAGATTGCGAAGGCATGAGGAATATTTTGCCACTCGTATTTTAACAGAACAACGAAAATTACGCAACTAAAAAATATTAGTTATTTCGTTAAACATGAAATGAATGTACTTACTTGCACATTAAATTACCGTTGATTGTCTCATCTGGGTGTGTTGTAGCGCTTCATCGAGGAAGCAGAGAACATGTTGTCGGGAGGGGGCCTGGCCTCCCCCTCCACGCCCCCCGGCGCGCCCCCCGCCAGCACGCCCGGCGTCATCGGCGCGCAGGAGGTCTACAGGTGAATACACGCAATGCCCAATACACATTGTCCCGCCGGAAGGTTCACATTTTTGGTTGTTTTCTATGAATCTAAAATGTTTAATGTCTTTATATTGTTTGAGTATAAACAACAAGTGAAATATACCGTAAAAACGGAAGTTTTGTTTTTAAATTACCAAATGTATATGTAAACCGTGTGTGGGTGTGTATGTGCATGTAATGTATGTCTTTGTGATCCATCTCGGGGTCGCAGTGTTCATCGTTGTCTGTATTGCCCGCCACAATCCTTCACAACAATCATAAGTTTCTTCACTTTATGTAACTCCTTTGTTCTACTTACATATTGGTAATAAATGTATTTTTAATTTATTTATTATTTCAAAATAGAAATACTATTCGATTCGACCTACTCGGGAATAGCTAGACCGATTTGTATTTTTTTTTCGATAGTAAAGTACTAAAATTCGAAAATTTGCCCAGAAATTAGAATTTGGGAAAAACTGAAAAAAGCTTTGGCTGATTTTTGACCTAGACTAGTTTATAATTTATACTTGCGATTGTCGGCACTTGACACTCCATAGTGTTATTGATGATTCAAACACTTGTACTCGTTCCGCATATTGTGCACGTATTGTTCTTGAGCATTATATTGCACGGATGAAATGTCGTTGTGGCTTTGTCTAGTTTTGTAATTATGTAGTTTTTTTTTATAAATTAAGAGAAAACTCTTGACCTCCATCTAGCCCGAAGGAGAGATGAGGCCTACGCTGGAGCGAGTTTCCTCATGAGAAGCCTATGCATTTCATGCAGTTTTATAACCCCTGAAGATGCTGTGAAGCGAAACCGGTCGGGTTCATTGAAATATAAATATGTGGAACAAGCACAAGTGTTTGAATCATTAATAGACTAGTTCAGCCCTCGACACGAAAAGAACAAGAATAATAAATGTGCGTTGTATTTGAGGGACCCGCGCGCTCGGCGCTTGGCAGAGAAGTCTCTACTGGAGGCGCGCGGCGCGGGCGCAGCCGTGCCCGAGCAGCTCAGCTTCAAGGAGAAGATGAAGATGTTCGCGCTCGAGTCCGGGGAAGCCTCCACGCCCAAGGACAAGGTCGGTGTTAGTACCTCTTTGTTCACTATATCTACTGGTGTTAACAAAAACTCGACTAACACTCGCACCCGGATCTAGGGGGCATCCCGGGCGGCAGAGTACAGGACGCTAAATCGGCAATTGTATTGTATGCTTGGTATTGGAATTTTTACGCTTTATTAACAAACACATGTCTGTCTATGCTGTTGGTCTGGCATTTATTAACATATAACAATATCATGATATCTCTTTACAATCCAGAAATCAAATTTTCATTAAAAATTAACCTTGTCGAACATCTTAAAATAGGGCTACTATTTGAGATTTTGCCTCGCCTCAAAAAAATCCTATATCTGGGGTTGCTTGGTATAGTTGGGTTATTATAGGATGAGTTCTGACAGCTTCAAAATTCTTCATACAACGTTAACAACTATTTTTAATAATAATCAGTTTAAAAACCGTAATAGCTAATAATTAAAAATAAAGTAACTTCACCTCTTATTTTATCATTAAAAAGTATGTAATTTTACTTAAAAAATAAATAAATAAACGAAATAATATTAAAAAGTTTTTAAAATTTTAATCTGTCAGAGCTCATCCTACAAGTCGATTAATACAGCTTACGTCTGTACTTCCTTCCCTTATACTTTACCTGCTAATACTGTCATGTTAGTGTCTGCTATCAACACGTCATGTTATACGAGTTCGATAGCGAGAACTTGCAACATATCATGCAATTTGGTTAACATCCATAAAAGCTATAGAAATCAACAAAATAATGTCTTTTCTTATTTTCAATAATCGAAAATCTAAATGCCTGTTTATAACTCGTATCAACTTCGCAAATATTCACAAAACAAATAAATTGTTTCAGGTGACAATATCCACAAAATAAATAACTGTTTCAGGTGAAAATATATACAAAACAAATAACTGTTTCAGGTGAAAATATTCACAAAACAAATAAATTGTTTCAGGTGACAATATCCACAAAATAAATAACTGTTTCAGGTGAAAATATATACAAAACAAATAACTGTTTCAGGTGAAAATATTCACAAAACAAATAACTGTTTCAAGTGAAAATATCAACAAAACAAATAACTGTTTCAGGTGAAAATATATACAAAACAAATACCTGTTTCAGGTAAAATATTCACAAAACAAATAACTGTTTCAAGTGAAAATATCCACAAAACAAATAACTGTTTCAGGTGAAAATATCCCGAGCTCAGCGAGACATCGACGCGGTCCACTAGTGGACCCGCCACATCACTACACCACGCAAAGGGAGCACGCGGGCTGCAGCCTGCTACCAACAATACTTACTGCTGCTGGAATAATCAAGCGGTACACGAGCCGTCAGCCACCGTGTGTTTCCATGAATCAAACGTGTTATACCTACTCGTTATGACGAATTAATATCTTTGAGCGACTTCATCAGAAGATAGAACTGAAGACTAAGTATCACAGTCAGCAAGATATATCAAGATTTGCAGAATTTTAAAAATAACAGTTTAAAGAACACTCAACCAGTATTTTCTGGTTCCTGGTTAAGAACACCTGAGACGATCTAATAGAAGTAGTGCATTAGGCTGACTAGAAATAAAAATTAAGAACTGTAATTTTGAGGAATATCAATACTAGCTTAGATAAATGAAAGGCTCGCGCGGCGCTCGCCTAGATACCGCGCTATCTAAAAATAACAGCTCCGTGAATCCGGCAACTCAATGTCAAAGTGTGTTTATGATAATTTGGTGGATGCAAGCGTACGTGAAGAATTTTGTTGCAAGCTGCTTAATTGTTACCCGAATGAAGGGAAATTATTTTATGCAATGGGTTAGTAAATAAATAATTCGGCGTAGTATTTGTTGCCGCATTTGCATTTACGCCGTGCGGTATCTAGACAAGCGCCGCGCGAACCTTTCATTTATCTAAGAAAACTAGCTTCTTCACATTGTGGCAGACTTAAATGAGGCCAACCAAAGAGCTGTGGACGTGGCCAATCACTGGGCTGGACTGGTTGAAGTCGACACGAGAGGAAGAACAACAAATTATGCAACAAAAAAGACATGACGTAGAAGGTTTTTTATTTTTCTAGTCAGCCTATAAGTACTAAAGTGATTGCTCTAAAAATGCGATGTAAAATATTGATATAATTATGATTAGGATGGTAGGGATTTGGGCAATTGTATCCCGATGACCGCCGCGACCCGAGAAGGATCTATATAAATATTGGTAACGTAACGTTACATTTTATATTACAGTATTAGATATCTCTACAATTTATTAATGTCCATTTTACAAAATATAAATCGCGTATTTAAATTTTACAAATTTTATCATACGACCCCCTCTTTTTGAGATTGTAACTATGAAGAGTAACTAGGTTAGTTCGTTAGTTCACTGTAGAATACTTCAGCTTATTTTACTGGAAGAATTCTATGCTGTGAATGAGTAAGGTGGACTTTTGGGGCACGATCAGTTATTGTAACCAAACTTAAACTATTTTTCTCTAAATTATATAATTACTAATTATATAATTTTTAATCTTTTACGATATGATAGTCATAAAGGCAGCTTTTATTATCTTCAATAATTGGCGTCATGTAAAATGAAAAGCGAGACAGAGTTATTCTATTACTAACGTGGGCTTGAGTTCTGTTACTGTAAATGTATGATAACACTGAAATAACAGTAAAACTTGGCATTAAGAGCACTAGAAAGAAGTACTATAACTGGTCGCCTCGCGCACGGAGCGAGCCCCCACGCCCGGAGCGAGCCCCCGCGCCCGGAGCGAGCCCCCACGCACGGAGCGAGCCCCCGCGCACGGAGCGAGCCCCCACGCACGGAGCGAGCCCCCACGCCCGGAGCGAGCCCCCGCGCCCGGAGCGAGCCCCCACGCACGGAGCGAGCCCCCGCGCACGGAGCGAGCCCCCACGCACGGAGCGAGCCCCCACGCCCGGAGCGAGCCCCCGCGCCCGGAGCGAGCCCCCACGCACGGAGCGAGCCCCCACGCACGGAGCGAGCCCCCGCGCACGGAGCGAGCCCCCGCGCACGGAGCGAGCCCCCACGCACGGAGCGAGCCCCCCCCGCAGAGCTTGTGAACTTGTGACCGAGGTCCACAGTTAGCCTTCGTCGGAACGTAGCACCAATTTACACGTCAATCTTAGACTAAGTAACTTTATCTAACTATATTTTTATTATAATAGATATTTTGATTGTGTATACACATCGCCTTAGCAGCTAGGAGCTACCTTTTCACGTATACTAAATAATATATCTATTTGTTTAGAATCCAAAATATATTTATGTATGATATAATAAGTCCCATGCAAGCGGCACTATAGAATCAGTGAAATAATTGTATCTAAATTTAATATGTGCCATTACGATAGTATTTTGAAAGGTGTAACTAAAAAAAATAAGTTTTGCTAAAGATGAGCAGATACGTGTACGCCCAGGGGCCTATTTAATAAAATTTACAATTACAATTCAAAGTACATTGCGTAGCCAATCAGCCAAAATTATAATCCTTTACCTTTTTGGTATATCGGCTGCACAATGTGCTTCGAATTGTAATCGTAAGTTTTATTGAATAGGCCCCAGATGTCGTTTGTTTACTATAGTGAGTCCACAACGTAATTCAGAAAAAAGGCTTTTTTTTGCAATCAGGCGTGTGGTGACCATATTAAAAAAATTTATAAAACTAGGCTCTAAGAAGCGATCAAGGGACACTTGTATTATCTTGACATGAGTATCGTCTATTTTTTTCTAAGAAAGGCGCATTGATCAATCGTTAAACACCCGTTAAATTAAAAAGTTTATAAAATAATAAGACTTGCTTGTCAAAATATTTATCGCCTGACAGACAGAGCATGACACTGTCTGTTTTCTACCTGTAATTTTTTCCCCAATGTTTGCCATTTCTGAACTCCGGTGTGGACGCACCTTTAGACTCGTACCTGCTTTGGACCAATGTCGGGGTCGGGCGCCTTTGCGCGTACCGCTACTAGTAACCCTATACATATCCTTTGCTAATATATTATACGTCCATCTTATTCAACCGCTTTGCATTACCGCCTCTGTCTTATTTATCGACTTGCGAACAACTTCATTTCGATAAATTATTGTTTTTTTTAGTACATTAATTTAGATCGGTATATCCAGAAGGCATACAGATACATTTCTATGTGATGTAATAAAAAATAATTATCTTAATAGTAATGAGAGCGGTTGACGTCATATCTTTAATCTTTACTGTATAGTACGACAGAAAAGAGTAGACAAAAAATGAGGGCGCTGTACGGAGTTAATTGGCAACACTGGTGATATTTCAGCCAATCATTGCAACTTCCTGTTTTTGGCTACCAATCACTGCTAGTTTATCTGGTGTTGCCTTTAGTGAAGAATTTAGTTCCATCATTATTTAATTTCTACTCTTTTTGTGTCGCACTGTACCTACTATCGTTTAATAAGTGAATGTTAAATGATATCCTTGCTTGTATGTATTTTAAGCTTCGTTACATTCCAAAGAATATGCTCTTATTCTTTTCTTTTAAGAAGCATTCCTATCTTCACGAACTCTTACAAAATTCTATGTGTGTAACACAATGTTGCATATTTATATCGAGATTATTGTTCGAAGATGTTCGAAGTATATCGCTCCACTCAAACTTAAAGCAATAACTCATAATAGTGAAGCCTTTGATGTATAGGTATTTACAACTTAGATGTTATGTTAAGCACGGGTTGGTGCCAAACTTAGTACCTTCGTGGTAGGCATAGGGGAACATTTATAATATTTATCAGTTTTCAATCGAGCGGACTTGCCTTTGCATGTGGTAAGCTTAGTTCTCTTTCTAGTTTTAATAATTTGTGTTGTAAATTATGGATTTTATTGCATTGACTATGATATGAACCTACTCCATAATATCGTAGTAGTTAGTATCTATATTCTATCATTATTTTTTAAGATAACTCTGTGGCTGAAGATAATGATGAAATTGATATCTCTTGATTTTTTATCTTACGTGTGCGATATAAATATATTAAACTCGTGACAGTATTTCACTTAGCTTTACTCTTTTAGCTAGCATGTGCCTTTGCACCCTTTGGTGGTAGTTGATATATCAAATGGGCAGATTGGGTTGGATATGGGAAGAAATTCGTTTCTCACCCATCTTTCTACCTGTTGTCTCCCTACCCATGCTATCACAAAAGACAAAGTATTTTAATATATTCACAATTATTAGTTGTAATCCGCTTGGTTGAAATCTACAATAAAACGGTCACAATATGGATTAGCTTTATAAAATTGATATCAACTCTTACTAACCAATTGGTATCCCCGAGTAGCGTACCGTGGCAGCAACGTTATTGTATATAATGTAGGTAGTGAAATCCTTATAATTATATTAGGTTTTTGTACACCTGTTTGTATATGTAAATGTTTATTTAATGATAACGGAGAGTTTACACTTGGATCGACGGACGAGGCCTATTCAGAGCTAGGATATAGTTAAGTACCTGAGACTCGGTAGTTCTCGGAAACCCCAACGATAGTCAATTAGAAAAACATTTGAGATTTATTTTGTAGGATGTGGTTTTATTTTACTCTACTGACAGAATGTACATAGAGTGGAGGGCGACAGCTAAACCCCCCGTTTATTAATTCCAAGTATTGTAATTGGAATAGTTATTTTTATTATAATTACATATTACACAAATTAATTGTATTGTTATTAACGGTAATTAATTATGTACTTCATCTACTTGAAAAAGGTAAATAAACGATATCATTCACATTGAATTATTGTTCTTATTTTATTATCTAGTCCCCCAAATATTCCGTTCGTTCCTGGTTGGTGCAATTCCCTTCCTTATCGTACGATCAGCAAATGACTTGCAAGCTAGAAAGTGTTGAAGACAGAAAGGAGTTAACTCCTGGGCCCCGTTTCACGAAACACCAATCTACTAGTAACAAGTTGCAATTTTATTTGCGTTGCTAATTCGCCTAAACTATAAACCCTTGTCGTTTTATCTTATTGTCTTCGCAATGTACGTACATGTAAGTTGTAGCTTTGTGATGGCGGCGGCCCCTGGTATACCCTTGTAAATGGTTTCGAGATTATCAAACTGATTATCTGATTATCGGATTGTACTTCTGCATACAGTTGTCGAATTCCTAGCAATCATTTCCAATTAGATCCTCGCTTGAAATGTGGCTTGGCTTTTGACATTCAGTTGGCTACTGTCGAATTTTGTCGAGTACTGTCCATGATTACGGATTTCACTAGATAGTGGTCGCGCCGCCATAATAAGGCACCAGGATCTAGCAGCGCGGACTTACGAAATATGATCCTCTTACTATTTTTTATGTGATCAAAATTAAATAAAAGACTTCATCAATTAACAGTGTTTATATTTGTTTTGAGGTTAATATTAGGTGTGCCATGTGGCTTTAGGTACCTTTAGGAAAAGCACTAAAAAGATTTCTAAAACATTATCAACATTGTCGTTAACATGTATTTTATGTTACAATTTTAAACAGAACTGTTACAATACAATATGTACAAACATACGTCGTTTCTGCATTAATTAATTATTCTTTGCTGGTGTGATTATAATAACTGACCTGTTCGGGGCCATACTCGGTCACATTTTTGTGCACTACAATTAGATTATATCTATAAATATAAAAAATTAATACAGTGCAACTAATGTGTATGTTATAGAATATGTACCAAACGATTGAGGAACGTACCTCTGTACAACAATAGTATGAGAACATTTTTATACTCAAGTGGATCTGAATCTGATTAATTTCTTACAATCACTTTGTATGTTATAATTTATGTAATTAAATATTGATAAAAAAAGTATAATATATATATATGCATTTTTTAAATAAATTATGTTCGATAAATTGATAACATAATTAATTGATCAACAAATTCTTGTTTACAAAAATGCTCGCATATTTACATTATTTACCTCTTTACTATAAGAAAGACTTGCTTTACTACAAAGTTGGCGTCAAATGTTCAGAAGCCGAATCTCAATATAAATCTTATTCTACAACAAATTTACATTTCGTAACAATTCGCTATGTTAACGTACTCCTTAATATTAAAGCTTGCCACTTATTTACTCTAAGTGGATGTAAACCAAATACATGATACAAGATAAAATGTAGCTAAGAAATGCCAATTTGGAAAGTTGCATTTACATATACACTACACATATTTTGGAAGTCGCATTTGCACGTTGTAAAACTACATTGTTGAACTTTTCCCCAAAGGTGTCTAGTGAAAGAGCTCAGGCCAGAGTGGACATCTGGAACCTTCTGTTTTGTGTTCATTTGTTATCTAAATTTATTGTAATATTCATACAAAAATACTCATTTACTAGCAAGACTGTTTCCAGAATATGTCTAACTCCATACTGTGGCCGGTCGCCTCGTGTCGAGACTCACGCGGCGCTCTTCTCCGGAGACTGATGAAGATCAATAGAAAAATAAACTGCATTATTCTCATTTCGTCTACATTACAATATACTCTTAGATACAATAATATTATAACTTTAAAAATAAAATATGGACGACGGTCGCGTTGGTTATTAATAAACTGTCGCGTTTGTCACTCAGTGGTCAGAATGTTACAAATTGTAAATAATTATATTTATATTGAATAACACACTACATACTTATATGTATATCACATTCACTCATCTCGCTCTCGAGTCCCGCCTGAAGCGGCACAAACACTTTATCAATCAACAACAATGGAAGAATCTTCAGAAGCCCTGTCGTTACATTCAACATTTTATATGAAAAAATATACAGATTTCGTTCATTTCATTTATAACACATAATAATATAGTTTTATTGTAAGTAAGATAAACAATACACCGTAAAGTGGGGCGATTTGGGACAGTGAGTAATCTTTGGAAAGTATTGGCCTACAATAAGACAACTCTAAATAATAATTCATGACGGTAATATTGATGAAAATAACCACTAGTCGTGCTATAAGAAGTAAAGTTGTACAATTAAATAAAAAAAGTCTATTAAAAAAGTAAATTATTCAGTATTCGCAAAAATCATCAATTCTTATTTAATAAAATCTCTGTGAATCCCAAAAAGCCCCATTTTATCGGTGTATATTATTATAATTTGTCGTGAACATAATTTACATAAGTGGCACTACCGCACTCGCTTCTAGTCCTCACGGAGGAAAGTACTATAGATACATTATGGACAACACAAGCTAGTCACCGAAAGCCAAATAAAACATCATATTAAAATAGTCTCCAAATAAATTCGAACGGATACAAAATGCATAATTTACTGGAAGATAGATTCGGGAATGCATTTCAGTTGTGTATCCATATACTAAATATACTTTATCAAACTTATAAAAATTGACTTAACAAATGTGTATAAAGTAGTTTACACATACAAATTAATCGATTTAATCTTACAACTAGATATATAACGATACGATTTGTGGCACTAAACATGTTAACATTAATTGTTCTGTAACAATTCAAGTGCTGATCTAATAACCTACTTTTAATTTATTTATAAGAGTGTAAAAAGTTCGCAGCGTGCTCGAACGAATATATTTGTTGTAACGTGCTATCAACAAATTTTGAGTACCTACATTACAAATTAAGGGATATTTTACAAATCTTCATCGATCACTCATCTCATATGTTGTACTTTAGATAAGTCATAATTATGACGTAAGTAAGTAATAATACAAAATGGTCTTGAATGCAACAAATGTTTAAAACGAAAAAATATTTCCTTTCCCAATATCTTGAAATCCAAGGAGCCAAGTTGCCTAGCTCTTATCTGTGTTCTTATTATCTCAAACGGTCAGTCAGTTTACTAGTAGTGGGAACAATGTCAATGAGTCGAGTCGAGTGTACATCGAGGAGGATTGTAAAGCTCCCACAGTACGGAGCAACACCTTGGCGCTCCTCGCCCGCTCGCCCCGCCCCCCCCCCGCCCCGCCCCCCCCCGCGCCCCGCCCCCCCCCCGCGCCCGCGCCTGCGCCGGCGCCGCTACCTATACCTATAGACCCTATGACGCACTCACTAGTTTTGCATTTGCTACCCTAAACTAGTTAGCTTGAGCATTTTGGTGGTACGCATATGGGCTGACAACAAAGAGACAGACCAGGAATATGCGGATTTTTGTTGGAAAGAAACAATTTATTCTATTTCTTCTTTTGATTCTTGTCAAAGTCACAAATGGCTACCTCTCGATTCCAGGTCAATAAGTGTGACGATCAGAGGTTACCATATCAGAAAGCGGGATAGTTACTTCGTGGTTACTTCCGCATTTGAACCATCCTTCTAGCTTTTAACCAAAAAACATCTTTTATTTCTAATTTTATTTAAAATTAAAAACTAGCTGACCGTCATCGGGTCTATTACGGCGTTACTATATTCGCTACACGTTACTGTTACTGGCCCTTCGCAAGTTAACGATCACCTGACTTTGTACTGTCGCTGTTAGTTCTGGAATATTCATAAATACAACTTAAGCTTACGTGGATCTAGAGGGTAGTAACAAATTTTAAACCATCGTCTGTAGGCCAAACGCAACAACTATTACTTATAATTAGATTCTAAAATAATTGTTGCATTTCACCTAAAGATATTTATAATGAAATCCCATCAATTTGTTAAAACCCTAAACTACTGTAGACGCGTCTAAAGCGTGCAGGGAGTTCTACATTCGCGCGCGAGAGGGCGACACTAACGAGGTATAACCTAACCACTTAGTCCAACCGAGTTACGAGTCCTAGCGCACTGTGCAGCCGGCCACGACGCCATACTGCCAACGAGAGAAACTGGAACTAAAGACTGTTCAGTTATTTTACCTCCACTTTTTTTGTATCATCCAATATGACAAGGGAGCACAGTCTACAATCCTTAGATCATATCAAATAGCGCCTTCTCCGTAAAAAAATACTTTGATCGCTTGTCATAGCTTACTATTAAATGATACAAATCAGAGCTAAAATAGCTGTAAAATCTGTAAATGATGCCCCAAGCGACTGTACCGGCCACAATCGTTCATACAGCTCAACCAAAGTAACTGTAAAATAGCCAAGATTGGAACTACGAGTTCTCAGAGCTGTTACGATTGATTACAATACAATATTATATTGCTACTAGCGCCATCT